>KB663721.1:2341005-2480957 GCA_000349025.1 Anopheles minimus
CATTCCTGCTTCGTGGAATGTTTCACAAATTCAAATTCAAACGAAAACCTACCTTTAAAACATGCCTATCTATTATTTCTTATAGCCAAATCAACAAATACATCTAAAGTTATGACACGCACTATATGTGACATGCACTATATGTATTAGAAAGAGGTAAACGATCAGTTTAAGGATTAGGTTCAGTGATCACTAGCGAAAAGGGAACAGCTATATGAATTACCACAGAAACTAGTTCTTCCTCCAGTAAGGATGTTCTCTTGGTGTCGGACGATAAAAACTGAAGCCAAAGTCTGAATTAATGCCCCCACACTCACGGGCACACACGTGCACTCATTTTGACCATTCGACGAATGAATTTGGGTTTAAACTCAGGTGAAAAAATTGCTTATCGTGGCTACCACTGTTGTTACCAGCTAGTTTCGTGCCGTTTGCATTGAAACTAGTCTGCATCGAATCGCGTGGCAGTATTATCGGAAAGAAATAAAACTCAACGCAATAGTAGGTTGATTTAACAAACGAATGTGTGTATATTTGTAAAACTGTAGGGCCTAAAAATACGTTTTCGATAATATAAAATGTTGTCCTCGCGCTCCTCAACTGAAGCGATCGAACTTATTAACGACAACGTGTGACACGCTCGACGAATGTAACAGCAAGGGAAAATCTCTTCAATTAAGCTGAACACGGCTTTTTTGAATTATCAAAAAACTATGTATGTATGAGGGCACTTAATATAAATCTCGAAGTGTGTGTTTGTCATTCTCACTAAAACGTTTCCCCTCTTTTGGACGTGTGTTTTTTTTCTCCTTTCTCCTATACTAATTAAGTACAATTATCTCACTCGGTTTATATCTTACGGGAAAACATAAAACATGCGAATAAGTTTATCGTAAAGATGACAGCCATTAGGTTTTGATTCTTTGTCCGCGTTGCAAATACGTTGGCATTACGAGCGGGATGAAATCTGTCCTGTTTTTTTTTTTTCGGCAGACGGATTAGTTTCTGCAGCGTCGATTAGTGTCATTTAAGTCTTTTAAGCTCCATAAACATTGAAATGATGAAATGCTACACAACGGTTCATGTGTATGCTGTTAATTTGTTAAATATGACTGTCTTTTCGCTCTCGAATCGCTGTATAGGATATCTCTCCATTACTGGAGCAAATTGGAAGAGTTTAGAAAACCGTTCTACTGTTGCCAATACTGCGTGCTGGAAGACTGTTGGTGCGTGTTGTTGGACTATCCCGTGCCTGCAAAAAAGTAATAAGAAAAAAGATTTGGTCAGTTTAATGTTTTTCAAATCAACCATTTTATTTTGTTATGAACAGATATTTGAATAACGATTTTATTTATTTGCCGGTTTTGTTACCGGTTCCACAACAGACACTTTCAAATTTATGTTCGAAAACCGGTTTTCCGACCCGTTTCGAACAACTTTGGGTGATTTTCGAAAACACGTTTCGATTTCATTTCCAGCCAGCGCGTTTATATCAACCAGGGTTCAATACTAGCCCGCCTCAAGCAAGCTGTCACACGGCAATACCTTCACAGAACGCGATTAAGCACGTTGTTCCGCTCCAGCTCTGGTTCGTGGCTTGTTCTATTTGTGCAAAATTGTCCTGTACTTTTTCGTTTCCGGCATATTCGTAGAGAAATAAACGCGTCAACATGTTTTGGGGTAAGTTGTTAAAAAGAATTTTGGGTTTTTGGTACTTGCTGGAAACATGGTAGCAGCAAGCCGGGAAAAGGCTGCTGCCGGCACACACCACACACCATGGCTGTCGTGTGAGTGTGCGTGTGTGTGTGCAGTATGTCGGTAGCACCTTTTGTTGCAATCCGGTATTCGTAGAATCATCGCGGCTCGCACAAAGCACGCCAAAAGCACATGTTGTAAAGATGTTTCCGTATTTTAATGCCTTGCATCTGTCTTTTTTGTGCATCCCGTACAGGACTGATCTTGAAGCAAGGGAAGAAATACTCGAAGGTGGTGGAACAAGACTTCCATCTCACGCATGCTGCGCTGGATCTTACAGACAGCAGCGGCGATGTGCAGGTTATGCTGACGACCGAAAACATCACATACCTGCTATGCACATTGAACAAAGCGATTCCGCAGGTTGTGCTGGACCAGGAATTCGCTACCGGTGATGAGATTAGCTTCGCCACCAAGGGTCAGGGTGTGGTACATCTAACCGGCAACGTGCTTCCGGACGGAATGGAAGACGAGCTGGACGATGAAGAGGACGATGAGGAGATGGACGAGGAGGAGATGGTGGCGGCAAATGGCAAACCGCGCAGTGCCAAGCAGGCGGCCCAGGCGAAGGTTGCCAAGAAAATTGCAGCCGGTGAGGTATCAGATGACAGCGATGATGATGACGCTACCTTCACGGAATCAATGCTTGACGACAGTGTTGCCAATGGGGACAATGATGAAGAAGACGACGACGACGACGAAGAGGAGGATGACGAAGATGCGGGTGAAAGTGACGATGATGAGGATGGTGGTGAGGATGAGGAGGAGGAAGATGATGACGATGACGATGAGGAGGAGGAGGAGGACGAGGAGGAGGAAGAGGATGAGCAGCCAAAGGCCAAGCAGGCCAAACTGAGCAACAGTGAAGCCAAGGCCATGAATGGAAACTCGAAGGCCGCCGCTAAGGAAGCTCCCAAGAAGCAGCAGGAGCAGTCAGAGCAGAAGAAGGGTGGAATGCGCACGCTGCAGGATGGGCTGATGGTGGAGGATTTGAAGGTTGGCTCGGGACCGGAAGCCAAACCAGGCAAGAAGATTGCAGTGTACTACGAGGGCCGTCTGAAGTCGAACAACAAAGTGTTCGACAGCACGAGCAAGGGTCCTGGTTTGAAGTTCGCCCTCGGACGCGGCGAGGTAATCAAGGGCTGGGATCTGGGAGTAGCCGGCATGAAGGTAGGCGGCAAGCGACGCCTGGTGATCCCACACAAGCTGGCCTACGGTACGAAGGGTAGCCCACCGGTCATTCCGCCCTGTAGTACGCTCGTATTTGAGGTGGAACTGAAGAAGGTGTTCTAAGCCGGAAGAAGCGTGTACCGGGGTTTAATTTTTAAGAAAATATTCATAATCTTGTAAAATCATTATCTTCAATAAATATGGATGCAGCATAGAAGTGGTGCTGCCGGTTAAAACTAAACAACCGGTACAATTAATCTTTTTGCACGTTTCAGTTCTTAAAATTTTCCACGCGATCTCGGCAATTGGCGGAAAAAACCCCACGCCGTCTGCAATTGGAATTCTGAAAAATTTCATTTGTGACGCGTGTAACGGCTAGAAGTGAGAATGAGAATTCACCGCTTTCCTAATTTCGGGGAAGGTGAGAAAGACTAGCTCACTATGTGGGCTTGTTTAGATGTGCGGTGAGACATCATCGTGTTAGACGACCATCGGAACAATGAGGCATTTATTGCATGGGAGAGGATATTTGACCAAAAGTAACCAATCCACCACGGCTGGAGGGAAGACAAACGCTAGCTCCTGGTAGCGCGTGAATAAATTTCATCAAAGTGAGGGCTAAAGAGAACGACACTTGTGAGAAGAACAAATGAAATGTTGTCCCAATCGACTATCGAATCGATAGCATTTTTAACACCATCACAGTAGACACGGGGTTTCAACTTTTCGGAACTAAGAGTGTGTTAAACGAACTGGAGCTCGAATAGTTCCACTACCAGCCGGTAATTTCCAGTGAGTATTCTAGGTTTGCTATTTTACGCGTTTGAGTTGATAAATCATAACCTACCTGTGAATGCGCCAGCACGATGCTTAAACATTGCACCCATTCTTCCGCCTTGTTTCCATCCTTCGGTTTGAGGATGAGTGTTTGATCGCCAGTAAATATTTCAAACGCCTTGGGGATATTGCGTGCACCCCGGGACACCTTTACCGACCGTATCTGATTCACGTCGATGCTTTCTCCACCGGCCTACATACGCAAATGGGGGGGGAGAGAAAAAAAAAGATCATCATTACGTGTGTTGAGCGCTTCTTTCCATCCTTCGAACTTACCTCACTGACCGAACCTTTGCACGACAGATGTGCACCGGACAGGGTGAAGTAGCGCGTGCGCCATCTCCGGAACAGTCTCCATTTGCCTTTCTTCTCCTTCAGCTGTCCCTCGATCACCGGTTGATTGTTGCCGTGCAGGAATCCGATCGCTTTCTCTGGATGGTGGCAGAGGAAGCAACCCCACTGGAACACCTCCAGATCTTCCGAGCTGCCCCCGTTGGAGGCTGCACTTGCGTCACCACCGGAAGCCGACCCAACGCCGGACGTACCGGTAGAACCCGAAGCAGCACCGGTAGGTAGTTCACCTCCGGTGCCGGTGGGACCACCGGCACCACCCGGACCAAGCGTCACTGGACCCATTTCGAACACGTCAAAGAACCCGGCATGGCGAAGCTCATTGACCAGCGCTTCCTGTTCCTTACCGTTCGGAAACGCACTCGTGACTAGCGTTATGAACGTTCGGTTCTCACACTTGAGCGTGTCCCAGCAATGTTTGAGCCGACTCACGCTTGGATCCCAGCTGCTGAGTGCGTTCTTGCCGGCTCTTGCTTGCAGATCGAGAAACATCAGATGGATCCAGGTGCGGGGATTGCGTGTACGCATCGTGAACATGGTGCGCGAGTACAGACAGTGTGGACCGCGCACCTGACACGCAAAGTGCAGCTTGGCCATCTTCTTCGCCCGCCGTTCCTCGATAATGCACTTGGCCGGGGGTGGAATGCGATGTGCCACCGCTTCCGTGTATGACTTGATCTTGTCCAGATGCTTCTCGCAGAAGTGTTGTATGGTGTCACGCATCGGGTACGGCTCGAACACACTCATCCGTGTAGTGGTCGAAGAGGCGTTCAGGATCGTCACGCTACGGTTGTCATTCGTGCGTGGACGTGTTGTCACTGTGGCAGGACCGGAAACAATTACCTACAAAGCAAATTGAACATATACTAAGCATTCGGCTTGGGATCGAATAAAACAATCTCCCGTACCTGGTTGCTTGGATCATCACTCGAATGCAGCGAAAGCGTTGTGGTCAGTTGCGGTGACGTTTGCTGCGAGTGATTGTTGAACATCGTTGGTGAGGCCGGTGACGCATGGTGCACCTGAATGCCGATCGATCCGGTTGATTGATTGAGCCCTCCGAGCGAACTCTTGCCACCGAGTGCTCCGGTAGAGCCCATGAGCGTGTTGGTCGGACCGTGTGAGTACGGACGGGGAGCCCTTGTCGGAGATGTCGTCACTGTGACACCACAGGATGTGATCTTCGTCTGCGGTATGCCCCACTTGTTCTCACCCGTGATCGTCACATGCTGGCTCAGTGGCGGTGGAATCGAATTGCCCAGTAAACCACCACCACCGCCACTACCACTTCCCGCCATCATTCCTTTGATGGCGACATTTCCACTCGAATGATGGCTGTTACTGTGCATGATGATGTTGTGCGACGCAGAACCATCCACCATCGTGGGTCCATTCGGTGTGATGGCACCTCCGACACCTGTCGTTGGTTTTTCCGGATCAATCGACACACCCGCTCCGATATCGCCGTTAAATTGATTGATTAGCTGGGACGAACCGAGCCGCGACTTGTGCAGACCACCCATCGATCCACCAGCGTTGTTCAGACGTGTCGTACTCTTATTACCACCGCCTCCACCAGAATGGAGCCTTCCGGTACTGCGAGAGTCACCAAGCTTCGGACGGTTTCGGGTGTAACTGAAAGGAAGGGAAACATCCGCACTGATTCGCACGATCACTCTTGACCCCAACTTACCCTGTGTGATGTGGCGTTGGAGAGACAACGCTAGTTCCGTTTGCCACTGTACCAGCTGCCGTAACAGGCACACCATTTGCTGCGTTCATAAAGTTGGTAAGCAGCACTGGATGAATGGTCGAACTGAGTGTCGTACCGTTCGATGTGTTGATCACCGTCGTCGACACCATCGCAGCGGTGCCCGTGTGCGTGTGGCCATTGCTTATCACGGCCACATTCGGTGTTTTCGAAACAATAGATCGTCCCTGATCGTGCACTTGGGCGCCAGTGTAGCCAACCGCACTGCTACCCACCATACCCACTCCCGCCCCGGTGGAGGGCCCATTTGTACCGAGTGTGTGACCACCGGTAGAAAACATTGAGCTTCTGTCCGTCCCAACTCCTGTGGACGTTGGTGTAGGCAGTGTGGCAGACGAGTTTAGATTAACAATCGTCACCCCACCGGATGCCGTCTGCTTGATCTGGCTGTTGTTACTCATCTGCCGTTGCCGCACGACGGAGGTCACCTTGTCGGTGAACAGCACCGGATATTTTGTGCACAGCTTTGTCGCTTCGTTCAGCAGAATCGTCTGCAGCGGACGATCCGCCCGCGGTAAATGCTCAAGCACAAAGTCTAACGCCACCTGGGCCCGATCCTTGCCACATCGTCCGATGGCGGAGAGAATTTGCGCTGCAAACCCCACCGTCTGCGGCACGCTGTGCGCAATCAGCTTAAACGCTTCCGTATATTCGGCCAGCTTGATCGGTTTGGATTCGGCCAGCTTTAGCAGCACGAGCAAGGATGCCGCCGACAGTGGTGGCCGTGTCGTGGCAAGCTCCAACAGGGAAGGAATGCTTTCAGTTAGGCAGGATGGTTTCTGTTTGGCGATCGTGACGAGTAGCTGGAGAATGACCAGTTGCTCCTGCAGCTCACACCGTGGCACAACTTCCACAAACTTTGGTCCCGCGTCATTGATCGGGTCCGGTGTTGCTTCGTAGATTTGTGACAGCACATGGCAGAGGCCGTAGTTGCCACCGAGCAGCGATTCCAGAATGACGTGGACGTGGGGCGACAGCAGGTACGAGTACTCGATGGCTGCCGAGGATAGGTAGCTGGCGAGGTTACGCGATAGCTCGAGATTTCCCTGGTTAAGGAACTTTACCGCAACGGGCAGTGTTACCTCCATCACCAGTTGTTTGTTGTAGTTCTAAGGAATCATACAGGACAATATAAATCGAGCGATCATATGATACGCTGGTGCGGGAATGCCAAAATTCCAGAGACCCTTCTTACCAGAAAAATGCTGGAAATTATGTCAGACGATATCTTCGCATGCGGGGGATCCACATCCTTGCCCGTGGGTTGCAAATTATAGCGAAGGCATGTTTCCAACAGACTGACCAGCCCGGCACAGTGTTTCTCGATTGTGTGCGTCTTCTTGATGCAAGATGTCACCCGGTTAATACAGATTTCGATTACCGACTGGTCGTTGCTGTTGTGCAGGTAGTCTTCATGGGAGATGATGGATGAAATCTCCTCCAGCTTGAAGATGGATGAAAAAGAATACTCGTTTTTGCAACAAATTCATTCGTCGGTGTCACATTAATATACTTACCACCACAGTCAGATCATTCACAATCTCGTAATCGGCAATGGAAAATAGTTCTCCGGCCCGGGATAGATCCCTTTTGGACAGTACGGTTGTAAAGAGGTCGTGCATGTTTGAAACACTCCGGACCTTCCCTTGTCCCAAAGGAAAATTTTTCGTTTTCGGTGTTCTTCAGTTCACTTCGAGCTCGTTATCCGAAGAATCTATCAGTCCGGTCAGTATAGGGAAGGCATAATGCATCTCGATTTTTGTTTGCTACCACCTCACAACAGGTGTCCTTATTTCTGCTGCTTATACATCTTCTATCACACGTTACCTTGGCTTAGATTTTGTTAGCTTTTTCTGTAGCAATGATTACACTGCTAGGGGAACAAAATAAACAAAGGAGGAACATTCAATGGGGGAATACCGCTTCCTTGTGTTCTAAGTGGCTCTATGTTTCGCACAAAGAAAACTCATTAGCTGTGTCGGGGTCGAAGAAAAGCTGGCTGGAGCGCCACAGCGCAAAGGAAAACCTGAGCAAAAGGAAGTGTAAACCGGGCTATTATCCATGCGAGGTGCTAAGGCATGTGAGGTTTTCTTTTGCCACTATACAATTTTTGGATTTCGGGAGATCTGTAAAAGAGAAGAGGATTTTTTTAAATTAAAACATGACATGGTGGAAGTAATATGGATGTTTATTTAAAATATGAGAGGTGATACAGTTATTGTAGTATCGAATTCCTTTTTTGCTCTAGCTCGCTTTTATTCGTCTTGGCCGACATTTAATAGATAATTTGAACTGTTTCATGATTAAATCTTCACCAAACTACAAGTGGCATTAGTAAAAGTTCTTAGAGATTTATTTCGCTGCAAATGTCTAGATTTCATCATACTTTGAGTTGCGTTTTTGCTAGATGCAACAGTGGTCGGAAATGTTTCTACTACAGTTATGCAGTCATCTCGAGTTCATCGACTCCCATTTCTGGAAGCCTTCGGGCTAGCAGATACTCTTCGGCGTTCGCTTGTAAGAACACTCCGCCAACCGAGTGTCTTGATTTACGCTGGTATATCAGTGAACCCAGTACCAGACAGAGGAACCGATATAATTGTTTGCCAATGATGAGTAACCGATTGCATCATCATTATAAATAACTACACCCTGGAGTAGTGAAGGAAGGGCGAAACAGAAGAAACAAAGATCCATCAACAGTGAAATGAGTTCGGCGAGAACTAATTCATGGGCGTTTTTTTATTTGCTCTTGACCAGCATTCACGTTTCGCACATAGCGTACATACAAAACCAACGATCAACTATGATTTGTTGTAAAATTCTCAAGGCGGTTGAGGATACAGAGTGTTACTAGACTCCAAGAACGATCAAGCGACACAACATCCTCTTAGGTTTTGCTTCAGTTCAATCGAAGATGTTGTGAAGCATTCCGACTGCGACGCACCGGTACTCACGTAAAGGCGATATTCTTCGATCTTGGTCTTGAAGGACATCATGTTGGAACATTTGATCGGGTTCCCATCGACAGCCAACCGCGTGCTGTTGAAACGTTGGAAAAGCGGTGGCACCGCCGTGAGCTGATTGTTCGTCAGTGAAATGTAATACATTTCCGGAAAATTGCACCCTGCAAAGTTTACCGACACGAGCTGATTGTTGTCGATCGTTAGTAAACTAAGCCATGGTAGAGTAATAGGGGACGAGGTACGTATGGACTCGATCTTATTGTCGCTCAGAAATACTTGGGACAAGTTCACAAACCCACCAAACACACTCAAATCGACTTGTTTCAGATTGTTGCGTTCAAATCCAAGGTAGCGCATGTTGGGCATCGATCCCCAGTGTGTTGGAATTTCCGTGAGCGCATTTTCATCCAAATAGATCGAGTATAGTGCAGGGAGCGTGAGATTGCGTGCATCGAACGACGAAATCTTGTTCGTTTTGAGGATTAGTCGATTGAATAAAGCGTAGGTCACCGGGGCGGACGCTTCAAAGCGAACGATACGATTCTCTTGCAAAAATAACCGCTCCAAGTCCGGCATATGGACAAAGACGAACATATCCAGACGTTCCAGTAGATTAGCGGTTAAATCAATCGTCGCTACAGACAACCGCACTTTCGGTGGCGAGGTCATTGGAAACAGTTGCCGAATCTGATTCTTCGACAGATCTATGAGGATGAGTTTGGGATTTTTAGCAAACACGTCCAGTCTAACTGCTGTCATCGCGCACTGTACGATAAACAGTGCCTCCAGCTCGCTTATCTGACTGAGTGTCGGAGGCACACGGTCCAGCTGGCAGTATTCTACCTGCAGTCTCTTCAAATGTTGATTCGTACCAACCACCAACGATCGTAAATTTGCAGCATTGGTAATTTCGATGTCGATGATGGTGTTGCCCGCTGGTACTTGAAACACGGGCTCCCGATATACCAAATAGGTGATCGATTCCGTAAGCGGTGCAATTCTCTGCAGAAAAGGCCCCGAAGCAGTGTTGGTGACGATCAGCTTCTCGATGCCTATCGCGAATAGGTATTCTTCGCTATCGATGGTGCTTCGTATTTTGGCTCCTCCGTCAGAAGTCATGTTGACCACTCCGATCTCGCAAAGAACCGCATACTGTACCTTACACTGGGCAGAGCAGGGACGGGGGCCAATCTGGTACAACATCCAAAGAACCAGTACTGTTGTGCGAGAGGATGGGTGAGTTAATGATCACTGGAGCAGTGTGCTTATATCATCATATTAAAGTGGTTAACATCTTACTATATGAAACTGCCATTGCTCAGGTTTTCAAATCCCGTGTGCTATTAGCAACACTCGTCACAATACTGTCGGTAATAATACACCAACTCAACTATTTAGGCGTAAAGATGTGCTAAGTGAGATGGTACTAAATTACATTAAAATTTGCTATTCCACAATACACTCGTAGGTATTTTTCAGACAAAACACTAAACGTGGCAGCCAACTGACTTCATTTTATATTTGTTGGAAGATTATTATACAATTTGCAAACGTGTTCAATTATAATTCACGCAGGTCATCAGGGAATTTATTCTAGTTAGCGCGAAATAAAAGCAAATCTCCAACAGAATATAATCCTGGCACTCTCTAATGATGTGCAGTTTTCATGAAATTACACCTGTAGTTTTGTGTCCGTTCAAGCATGCGAAATATCATCAGAGTAACAAGAATGTCATAAGTGACACTATAGACCTCTTGAGGTTATTAATGCAATAGAAGGAGAACGTTTCCCGTAAATGTTAATATTGATCAATATGTAATTCGCATACGCAGTATACTCAAGATCGTGAGCCAACACAAGTCAATAAGAAGACATACCTTGATAATTCGGACATATTCAAAAGATTCTCGTTAGAAGCCATTCTTCAAATTAAACACAAATAATTATCACCATTATTCAACCGTCGCAGCATACCTTTAATTCATTCCCAATAGGAAATGATGATGTTGTACCGCATTGCCAGGACAGAGATACCAAATCTTTTTTGAGTGTTCTGTTCAGAATTGTATCCTTGTATGGCAGTAGCGTCTCGCATCTGAGTGGGTTCTTGTCCATTGTTACACGAACTTTAGGAAACCGTTCAAAGACTGGGGGGATCATCGTGAGACGATTGCTCGTCAGTATTAAAGATGTAATGTTGGGTAAGCTACACCCAGTCATGTTGAACGAGGCGATCTTGTTGCTTGTTAAACCCAACGATTCGACTGGCAGTCGGACGTGAGATGAACAATGCACTGTTCTAATTAGGTTTAACATAAAGTAGATGTGCTTCAGTTTCCGATACGATCGAAAGTAGCTTAGGTCCAAGTGAGTAAGATTGTTCTGATAGAGTGAAAGATATGTAAGTTCCGGTAACGCTTTCGGGAACAATGGCATCTGTTTGAGGTTATTCGAACCAAGGGAAACCGTTGAAAGGCTAGGAAGTGTTAGGTTCCTCAAATCGAACGTTCCGATTTGGTTATAGTCTACGTAAAATGTGGCAAGTTTGTTAATAGCGGCCGATAGTGTTCCCTCTAAGTGAGTTAAGCGATTATTCATTATATGGAGAATGTCGAGTCTGGATATCGATGCAAATACGCTCATATCCAGCCGTTCCAGTTGATTATTGGAGAGTATCAATTTTTCGATGCCTAAAGTCCTCCCCGGACTTTGAGTGACGGGAAAGATTTGCCGTATTTGGTTGTAAGAGAGATCCAGGGTGGTTAGATTCTGGTTCCCTACCAACATATCTAGTCGAAGAACGGATAACATACAACTTGTTATGGAAAGCTGTTTCAATCTGATCATGTTGGACAAAGTCTGCGGCAAGCGATCCAGCGTACAATCTTCAATGTTTAGCATTTCTAAATGTGTGTTTCGTCCAGCTATAAACGCACGAAGGTTTGTAGCACGCATGAAGTTGATCTCGCTAATATTATTGCCTTCCGGAACATGGAATGTAGGCTCATGGTAGTTACCATACGTTATGGAATCTATAAACGGGCTAATCGTTTTTAGGAACGGTCCCGTTGGACCAATGGCTACGATCAACTTATCCGTGCGTACTACTTTTTCCTTTTCAACAATTCTCTTCAGCTTCACACTTCCTTCCGTAATCATGTTGTACACACCGATATCACAAATGAAGAGGAATCGATTGATGCACTGTAGATCACAGAGGTGCATCTCCATTTGGTAGCAAACTGACAGGAGCCACAATGAAAATGCTAAAAAATAGAGAATATATGTTATTTTGAAAAAAAAAGCCAGCTACGAGTCCAGACATTTACCACCGATCTGTTCACGAACGATCAACATACTTGAGTTTCGATATTTGTAAACAACACTAAGTGAATGGTATGGAGGCGATAACTATTTAACCAAATTAATTTCTTCACCATTTGCGGTAAATTGGATTTTGATTTGTAGTTTAATTTGAACTTATCGTTGAAAATGAAATAATAAAAGCAATTCTCGAGCAATAAAAGCAATAAAAGCAATTCTTTTTTTCATAGGATAAGAGGCATTCTAATTTTGGTAATGTTTTTGGCAGGGATCAAAAGAGCATTAGAACTGAGTGATTGCGTTGGCAGAGAGGGGAATTGTGAGGAGTGTTGGTGATTATCCAAAATAGAGAGAGATTTTCAAAACAACCTTGAATCATTAGCGTTAAGTACAGCAACTCACAAACAAACTGAGATTGTATAGAACCTATATAGTTCCTATATATACCCTTCTGAAATATGAACTTAGTTCAAATCTGACGAAACTAACTCCGTTGATTTTATATGTCCTGAAATTGTAGATACGACAATAACGTAGAATGAACTTTCAATTCTATGTGTCGTGATCGTGATATTAATTTTGTTTCAAAACAACACCATCAAAACATATAATGGATTTGGAGCAAATCTGTTTATCTAATCCATTGCCGAGATAACTTTAGATTGGGTTTAGTTATTCGTTACAGCATACCTTTAGTTTTTCACCAACCATAAACGATGATGTCGTGTCACATGTTCGCGAAACTGGTTCCCGATCTTTGTAAAGCCGATCATTCTGAATTTTATCCTTGTAAGGCAGCAGAGTGTCGCATGTGAGCGGGTTTCCATCCATTGTCAAACGAAGTTTTGGAAATTTCTCAAACACAGGTGGAACCGCCGAAAGACGATTACCCCCCAGATCTAAAGATGTCATGTTTGGAAAGTCACACCCAGTGATGTTGAACAAGGTGATTCTGTTTCTTTTTAAATCCAACCAAGCAACCGGCAGTCTTACAGGAGATGAAGTACGCACTGTTCTGATTAGGTTTGAGGAAATATAAATGTCCTTCAGGTTTCGATATGGCCGGAAATAGCTTAGGTCCAATTGTGTTAGGTTGTTCTCACTGAGAGATATGTAGTATAGTTCCGGTAACGTTTTGGGAAGAGATGGTAACCGTTTCAAAGCGTTGGAACTGAGAGCAAGAAATTCTAGCTTAGGAATTGTAAGGTTCCGCAGATCGAAGACTTCAATCAGGTTATCAACCAAATACAATGACTTAAGAAGAGGAATCGTTGCTGGTATTGACGCCTCTATGTGAGTTAAGCGATTTTCATAAGCTTGGAGTATCATCAGCTTTGGCATCGATGCAAATACGCTCATATCCAGGCGTTCCAGTCGATTACCTGTGAGTATCAATCTGTCGATTCCTAACGTTCTACCCGGACTTCCAGTGACGGGAAAGATTTGCCGAATTTGGTTGTAAGAGAGATCCAGAGTGGTAAGATTCGGGTTATCTACCAGCGTATCTAGTCGTAGAGCAGATAACATACAACTTGTTATGTAAAGCTGTTTCAATCTGGTCATCTTTGGCAAAGTCTGCGGTAAGCGATCCAGCGTACATACTTGAATATGTAAATATTCAAGTTGTGTGTTCGGCCCAGCTATGAACGCTTGAAGACCTATACCACGCATGATCTGGATTTCGATGATTGTATTTCCTTCGGGAACAAGGAAAGTAGGCTCTCGATAGTTGACGTACATGATAAATGCAATAGCATGGCTAATCTTCTGCAGAAATACTCCCGATGGGCTCATGGCTACAATGAGCTTTAGGATATGCACATCTGTTTCTTTTTCAATTACCCTCTGGAGCTTCACTTCGTCACCTGCGGTCATGTTGATGATATCAATTTCACAGCCATAATCATTTCCATTCATACAATCCTCTTCGCACTGGTACACCCGCAATTGACACCAAATGAGCAAGCTCCAAAAAACGCCTGAGAAAGAATTAAGAACATGTACTACTCAAAATATTCTTTTAATTATTTCACTGTGGCTCTTACAACGAACGATGATCATCCCTCAGCCTAAATATCTATGACTTGTTAGGTATGTACCACCACTCTCTACTGGAACGGAGACGGTGCCTAGTGCAGCTATTTAAGCAAACAGCTTTCTACAACTTGTTTATTAAATGGAATATAAATTGCAATATAATATGTGGCCTCTGAAGCATCTCGTATTAAATAATCGAAAAGGATAAATGATACATTTTAAATAAAAAACAACTATTTTTTTCTACTTTTCAATATACTTCCAGAAAACATTTTGTGGGCTTTTGATCTGATTTACTTTAAAACTGTAAATTATCAGCTTTCAGTTAAACTATGTATTATTATGATTTGTTCTTTTAGTTGCTCAGCAATAGGACTCTTTCAACATTTTTTTGTCAGCGTGACAGGTATTTTTCCAAACATTTTTTTTAACTATTTTGAAGAAACAGATTTATGATTATAAAAAAATAGATTGGTTTTAGCTAGTTGTTACAGCATATTTTCTTTTTTTCACCAACCATAAACGATGATGTCGTATCACAGGTTCGAGAAACAGATATCCGATCTTTGCTAAGCTTGTCATTCTGAATTTTATCCTTGTAAGGCAGCAGACTGCCGCATGTGAGCGGGTTTCCATCCATTAACAAACGAAGATTAGGAAATTTCTCAAACACAGGTGGAATCGTCGTGAGATAATTTTCCCTCAAGTTCAAAAGTGTTGCGTTTGGAAAATCACACCCAGTAATGTTGAACGAGGTGATCTTGTTTTTATCGAAACGCAAGGTTACTACTGGCAGTCTTACAGAAGATGAAGTTCGCACTGAAGTGATTTGGTTGGATGTAATATAAATGTTCGTAAGTTTTCGATATGGTCGGAAATAACTTAGATCCAATTGTGTTAGATTATTCTCATCGAGAGTTAGGTAATATAGTTCCGGTAACGTTTTCGGCAGATATGGCATCTGCGTTAAACGGTTAGATCCTAGAGAAAGCATTGTGAGCTTAGGAAGGGAAACGTTTCTCAAATCGATGATTTCTATCCTGTTGTTAAGTGAAAACAATGTACTTAGAAGAGGAAATGTGACCGGTATCGAGGCCTGTAAGTGAGTCAGGCGATTTTCAGAAACTTTAAGTACCGTGAGCTTTGGCATCGATGCAAATACGCTCATATCTAAACGCTCCAGTCGATTGCCTGCGAGTATGAACATACTGATGCCTAACGTCCTTCCCGGACTTCCAGTGGCAGGAACGATTTGTCGTATTTGGTTTCCCGAAAGATTCAGAATGCTTAAATCCGGGTTGTCTACCAACATATCTAGTCGAAGAACAGATAGCATGCAATTTGGCAAAGAAAGGTGTTTCAATCTGGTCATCTTTGGCAATGTCTGCGGCAAGCGATCCAGCGTACAATCTTCAATGTTTAGCATTTCCAAATGTGTATTCGGTCCAGCTATGAACGCACGGAGACCTGTACCATTAATAATCTGGATCTCGTTGATGGTATTGCCTTCCGGAACATGGAATGTAGGCTCTCGATAGTTGTCATATATGATGGATTCAAAAGCGTTGCCAATTCTTTCTAAAAACACCCCCGATGGACTGATGGCTACGATCAGCTTGCGAATAAGAACAACTGGTTCAGTTTCAATTACCCTCAGAAACTTCGTTCCTCCACCCGACACCATGTTGATGCTATCGATGATACAGCCGAAAGCATTTCTACTGGAACAATCCTGTTCGCATTGGTACACCTCCCATTGCAACCAAATGAGCAAGCTCCAAAACACCCCTGGTAAGGAATTATTAACGTGAAGAGCAACACATCACTAACTATGCTTCGAATTATTTCACTCTGGCGCTTACCACGAACAATGATCATCTTTCAGGCTATATGTATGTAAATTGTTCTGCATTTACCACATTCGATACTGAGAGGAAGACGGTGGCTAATACAGCTATTTAAGCAAACAGTTTCCATGAAGATTACCTATAATGACCACAATTTATAAAGAAGAGGTCAATTTCAACAATCAATTTAACATCGGAAATGGAAAGAAGACATCTAATTGGATTGTTATAATTCAATTTTATGTCACCTTCAGACTATGAAGCTGAAGTTAACACGATGGAATTCTATATATGAGTTGAATGTTTAACAAACTACTCCTCACGAAGTGTACGACGGTTCGATGAATGTTCAGAACGTTTTTTGCTTAGTGGCGTAAGTTCCGGTATCGCAACTCCTAACCAGGATTAATTGACTTAATTCCTCTCTAGTTTGATCCTTCTCAGTTCTACCGTAGTGTCCATAACCTACTTGCGATGTACGGAACAGGACCATCCACGGCCTCTGATTAGCACACTATGCGGATCAGACGCCAACCACATTCTAGAGTTCAGACCGGATGGTTATACTTTGCACAGCTACCAACAGTCTACACTAACGATACCCAACAACTGCTCGTACGAAAACTTCGTCCTGTATAAAGCTCCTTTGCTTCGCTATGTTTACATCGAACAAAACTTAATACTGACCCTGATCCATATCGCAAACTGCTCACTGTTCAGTGTACCTAAAACGATCCGGAATGTGCCGCACCTGGAAACGTTGATCATTACGTCTTGTCGCATACAACATCTGGATTTGAGCGATATGATGCATCTGACGTCGTTGCATGTAGTCGATCTTACTCACAACCAGATAGTGTCGATTGTGGTCGAACTTCCGTCCGGAGTGGTACTACCTGTTCAAAGGCTTTATCTTGTTGGCAACAGACTACGTCACCTGAGTGTGAGTGTTTTGCATGCATTGCAAGAGCTGCGCTGCGTGGTTTTAAATGGCAACCGACTAGAGGAGATCCCGTCTCCCTTAACACTTCCCATGGTAGAAGAGTTATCCATCCGTCACAACAGGCTAAGAACGCTTAACTGCACCGACTGGCATATGCCTAAGTTGAAGTATTTCTTCTGCAACAACAACCAGCTAACTTTCGCTCCGGTTGGATGGCAAACGATGTGGCGGATCGACAAGTTGGATCTTTCGTTCAATCGGTTGCGTCATTTTCGGATGGATGATATCTATCTCACCCAGCTCCGGATACTTAATTTGGCCGCCAACGAGCTGACGAGTGTGACTACCAACCAGACACATTTGCGCATTCCCCTCGAGAGACTGCAGCTCGCCGACAACCGACTCACCGTGCTGGACATCTCGCGTTGGGACATGCCAAACCTTTGGGAGTTTGACGTGAATCGCAATCAGCTTACCGAGCTCGGTGATGTATTTCTACGATTTCCCAGTCTTGACAATATGATGAAGCTAAGGTATAACAATTGGTCTTGTGCATGGTTAAAGCGTGTTCATCCGAGTGATTTGAGACGCAGGAACTATGGTTGCCTGAGAACGAACCAGAGTTGCCCTGGTGCCGACATGATAAGGGTAGAGAACATTGGGATTTGCTGTTGGTAAGCGATGAAAATCACTTGCGCCAGTTAATCGATTAAAATCAAGCCTTCATTCATGTACTCTTCATGTATGACTGATTAATCAGATTTTTGGTAAGTTTTGGCCCAATTCAGCGACACAGACCAAGGAAGTTTTTAAATACATTCAAAAACATTTGGAGTATTCTAATTATAGTGTTTGTGACAATAAATTGCGTCGGAATTTTGTAAAATTCTTTTTCTTCTTCTTGACTTAATGGATCTTGTTTGATTATGCCAAGTCCGCAGCAATACGGCGTATTGGTCCAGATAAGATTCGAACTCCGGTTCAGCCGTGTTAAGATCATCGCTGCTATCTCCACTACCATCGGACCGACATTTGTTTTGCTGTTATAACTCCTATTATGTTACAACTCTTAAGCGAGAGAAAAAGAGTTTGGTGCTCTGTAGGCGTCCATAAGGTAGAAAAGATTTCGAGAAGAGTGAAGCTAGTCAGAAATGACTTAGAAGAATTCTGAGGTATATCAATAACAAACTATTAAGCTTCAATTTGGTATCTTATACTCTGTTTTTCTTGAATCCCTTCGACGAACTATTCTTGCTACGTGAGCCACGACTCTGATCAATATTCTACACGTTCAAATCCGGTTTTTCCTGATGCATAATAATGTGTCGGGCCAAGACTCTCGGTCTCCACATGGAAAAGAGCTTCCAGAATCTTGTCGATTAGTTTTGGATTTGTTCTCACTTATTGATACATGAAATGTCTCAGTACCGCTATAGTAAAAAAAGAAGAAACAACTCTACATAACGGAAGCCACTCAAAATCCGGTCCAACTGCAGGGTGGAAGCAGAAAGCTTTCTTCGATTCGCGTGGCAAAGCGTGGCGGAAGAAAAACAAGTTCCACACAAGAGGAAACAGCAAATGGCACCGCCGCGCAGTGTCGATCAACACACCCTCTCTTAGGTACGAGATGAGGCATTTGCGGGATTTGGAGGTTTGTGACCTACATTCATGGGTGACGGTGGTGAGCAATAAAAAGTCAATAGGCACCGGTTGTTCCACCTCGTTGGTGCGGTCTCTACACTGTTGCTGTGCGAAATCCAAACGATTTAGATCGTTCTATTGCCGATGGAGCTCTAGGTGTGGTGTGGGCATCGTCGGACCTCTGCACACTGCCCTAAACCACATTCCAACAAGTGGCCCTAACCAGTTCGTACAGGTCACTGCGACTTTGCAGATCAAGTTGCACCGATAGCATTACAAGTGGCGTTACACGAACGATCCAAAGAACTCACCCCTTCTGACCGAGTAGAAAATCAATCATTACTCACCTTGTGGGCTGCAATGCCGCCACCTACTCTGTGATGCGTGACCAGCAGCAAGGAAGCACACGAACAATCGCAATGCCGTGCACAACACTGCACCAGGCAAAATAAAATAAAACCCCAACAAAAAAAAAAGGTACACAATATTTGTAAACACGACGTACGTTTTCACTTCGGCCACGCACTTCTTGCACTGGTGTGCTGCAAACGCCCTCCCCCAAATGGCCACTTCACTTCATCCATCCAGTCGTAATGGACACATCATCAACAGGCAGGGAAGAAAACAATCAGTAGCGCCTCTTCCTATCTTTCAAGCGGCGTGAAAATAAATAAGCACACACGCACGCACTCACTCACTCACGCACGCATCTCATTTCTTGTTTCCTCACCGATCTTGATCTTCTTTCTCCACAGCACACACAAACCACACACACGCGACTTTCTTTCCTTCGCCCAACTACACACCAACGCTGCAGCACGGGAAATGCACAGCAACACTGCACAAAACTGCACTGGCACTGGGGTGCGTTTTCCGTTGACAGCCTTTCACTGCTTTAACGCCCGATCACGAGCCGTGCTTTTCACCTTATTCTAACGCAGGCGATGGAAACGATCTCATTTGTTTTGTGGGGTGATCTCAGGAAGATGTTTCCTCCACTCGGGCGTAGGAGTGTGTGTGCGTGCAGTTGGTATGTTGCGAAAAAGGGGTGACAAAACAGTGCTCTACAGAATGGTGCCATAGACAGTTATTGACATTCCTTTTCTCTTGTTGTTCATGAGCTTTGAAACATATACTAAATATAATTGGTCCATTTTGTTACAAACATTATTTTTAGAATGTTCATTTAAAAGTATCTCAAATACCAACACAAAAAAAAAGAGATTTATTACGAAAGATTTCTTTTGTTCGGTGTACTGTTTTGCTGTTCGGTTGTTGCATACTGTATTCCACCCTTTTTCCCAAGTATCATTTTCGAACGCTTTCGTGTGCGCACCTGTCAAACCGTTCTTTTGCTGTGCTTAGGCAGTGGTCTGGTAAATAAACGGGATTTCTTGTAACAAATGTATAATTATGAAATTTACCAAAAAAAAAAACGAGAGAGCAAAAATATTTCCTGCAATGATCCATTGCATATTGCAACTTTGAATTAAATTTAGTGTATAACAAGAAACGAATTGATGTTTACAATCGTATCGAATCGATAATGTTGCAGAAGTGTTTTCGGGAGTCTTTTCTTTCCCGAACTCAAATGTTCGAGTGGAACAAAGCATTCAAAATAGGATCTATCGATCTCGGTATTATTGAAATTATTCTTTTTCTATGGTACTACAACTTCTTAACTTCTGCTCAATTATGGCTTCCGTGATTTGAATTTACCAGCAAAAGGAGAGTCAGTTCTTGCATGGGATTCGATCCCCGGTCCTGTCGAATGAACACGTGGCGCAGCTATCGTCTCTGTTACCGAGCCACTTCAGGAAATAGTAGCAGCATATCGACGTTTAAGCATTGCAGGAACCCTACTTTTACCTCTTTTGGATCAACTCAACACATTTCGGATTTCGGTTAAGTGGTTTTACATAAATACAGTTCATCGCATAAATTTAATTAACTCCACTATCATCATGACTAATCTGAACACCATCGCGTTAATAATTTGTATAACTTTATTTACTTTGTAAGCTTATAAAGCCCTGTATAAAATTTTTTGGTTGTTATCTTCCCTAGCTGACGTGTGGTGCAACCCATTCCGCTGCTATCTTTTCCTGAGCAACAAAAACACACCTTTGATTTATAATCAAAGGATAATTGATAGAAAAAGGATCGCCACGGTAAAACGTTGCTATGGCCCAGTTGGGAGTGATTAGAAACAAAAGTTATTAACAAGTTTTTCCCGTTTTTTTTCCCACCGTTAAAAATTGTTTAAGTGACGTGAGTTGTACACCATTTACGCATACTTTGCCGTAAGTTCCTCGACCAGCTTGATGTACGCTTCCATGGCGGATTCCTTGGCGGTGCCTTTCCGGTCAGCCCACGCCTGCCATTTGGCTTTGCCCTTCAGGTCGAACATGCCGGGCTTTTCCGTGTCATTGTCACCGACGGTGGCCTGCTTGAAGAGTGCGTACAGTTCCAGCAGTTCCGAGTCGCTCGGTCGCTTGGTGAAGGATTTCACCTTCTCGGCGGATTCGTTGAATTTCTACAATATGGGGGGGAAACCAAACGATTAATTCCAGTAAAGCTCTGCTCGGGAGCGGCGATAAGCGATCGATCCGGGCGATTTCCTTATCAGCTCACACTCATCGACTGGATTCTCCTACCTGCTCCATATTGAATCGGCGATGATCGGATGATGTAACTTGCCTGGATGTAGACCTTCCCCGGGGGTTGATTGCTAGTCTGTATGAGTGCGAATGGAAAAGACAAGAACAAGCGCGGGGTAAGTACACAAAGTTTATCACACATTACATCGTGGGACGCAAAAAAGTGCAAGCCATTTACTTGAATTGTTATCGCCGATTGGAAAAGTTTGCACCCTCATACCACTCCACTCGTGGCAAAAGTCCACTCAAGAGATGACCTTTGTACGAGACTAGCGCGCTTTACCCTATTCCACACACCCCATCGTAAAACCCGTCGGGTCAGACGTTAATGATGTGTTAAACCACCATAGACCTAAGACGGGGGACCAAAAACGCTTTGAACCAATTCGTATGATCGACGTGTACCACGTACTTGACATTGATGATATCGTGCCGATTCATCCTCTATAAAAAAAACTACACACACATTGTCGACCTCCTGCACGTGCTATTCTCGTTTAGCCTTAAACTCGATACGAATCTGCCGCATCCAACCACCAAACGTGGTGGAGGCGTTTGGATTTTATATATTTATTGCTTGTCCCTGTAGAGTTACTTGAATGAACTTGAAGCAAGGACATTGGGACAACTTAACATGGGCTAAGCAAAGAAATAACTGCCGTTTATCAAACACTTCTCGATTCATTCTGCGTCAGCACCTCAACAAAGAAAAGAACCCAACGATGTTTTTTTTGGCATCAAATGACGCCATATTAATTCCAGCTGTACCACGTTGTAGTTATTGCCGGTATCCATGCTTTGTGTTTACATGTTCATGTTGATCTTCTCGATTCCGCAATTAGAGAAGGCAAATGAATGTTCTATTTTAACCTTCAATTAAACACCATTGGGGTGAACTTACGAACTTGATAACCGATATAACTTTGGACACGTTGTTTTGTTTACTTTATGAAAGCTCAATGTCGACCGATGACGGTACCCTCCTTATCCTTATGTGCCGAACCATTCACTCTCTGGCATGGTGCATTGGAAAGTTGTTTCCATGTGTCGTTTCGTTTTCAAGAGGAACCGTGAAATGAATTGCATCGCCGTTCGGTACTGACTTTTTAGGGAAAAGTAGCTCAAAACCCCCCCCCAAAAAAAAAGGTCACTTAAACTGACCTTTTTTCATTACTGTTTGTTGTTGGTTTCATATTTCGCACCTTGTTTTTGGTTGCAGTTTCGGGGCCCATTCATATTGGATGCACTTAAGTGCACACACAGCTTTAAGTAGGTTCGTTGGGTCGGCATAATTACATAAATGGGACGAAACCGAGGAGGTGTTGATAGGGTTTTGGAAAATATAAGTTTTTGAGGTTATCAAATCGTGTTCTTTGATTTGAGCAGCATTTAAAGCTCGAAATGACATGCGTTGAGTAATATGTAGATGAAAGTGGGAAACATCACTCTCACGCATCTTCGGACTCCAACTGCGAGTCAGAGCTGTGTTCCATGTGGCACAACTTCGGGACGAAAAAGATTGATAGGATTCATTTGCGAAAGGCACACACGGTATTTAAGATCGATCGATCAACCTCTCGACGTCGTATTTCCTGCGTAAACTGCTGATCCGTGCGATAAGCTTCGTAACAGATTTATCGTGGGAGAATTGACCGTAAAATCTGCACACTCTACCCTTCACCTCGTTATCATACTACCGTTTGCATGTAACAAGACATTCTCTCTAGAATCAATTTCCAGTTTAAATGCTTCGTTGCAGAAGCATGTTTCGCAATATCAACATCCGGACTGCAGTAACTAGCACGTACGGGCGTGCAAGAATGCAACACGAAATATCACCCACGCCGGTTTCCATTCTGACCAACTTTGCAACCATAAACCTTGAAGGTTGGAGCGCTTAACCACCCCAGAATCGCTGATTGCATTTAATAATCACGCAACGGTGTTGTTACCCGTGCTTATGTCGAAAGTGGCCAGGAAAGTGTCTTATGGTCACCATTATGCCGGATAAAGCAACAGCTCATATGGTTCCACCATAACGTGTAACTACACAGTGCACTCGTTTTTTCGAGACAGTTACGGCTACGCTTATCCGCGAAGAATGCTCCCAATTCTTGATGACCGGCAGCTGAACTAGTACTCGGTTTTGCTTTGCTTCAAACGGTTAACAACTGGACATCTTCCTTCAATTGACCTTCAGCACCAATGCAAATGTCAGGGGAATCTTCTTTCAAATTTCTACTCTCGACAGCCACACACAAACACTCAAACGAACACCGGCGGAAATGTATGTAGGGGTTCAACTGATAAGCGAACCATTCCACACCCAATTGTACGACTCCAAACATCCGACACACAATTCCCTAGCAGACCGACCTGATCGAGCAGTGTTACGCACCTTTTACTCAAACGCTGGTCCGACGAAGACTGTTCGCGCATTCGCTATTCTGTTACGATGTCGGTTGATTGTGTTGTTGCCCACCGGTTGATGGGGGGACGTTTTTTTTTCGCGCTCCCCTACTTGACGATGTCCAATCGCAATATAAGGTCTAGACAGGGGAGAGCGTGTGATGGTGGTGCCGGTGCCCGATTAAAGACGAGCGGCATACGGCTCAAAACTGTCGAGCACAACCTACGCCGCTTAAGCTCTCCAAGTTGACCGATAATAATATTTATGACCAACTGGACATTATTAACTTCTTTGAGAGTGCTTCTGTGACGATTGATAACATTAAACCACTAACAGTTTTTTTTAATTATTTGTGTTATAAAAACACGAACGAGGAAAGCACGCGCATGTCGTGTCGAGATCACTAAAAATTAATGTTTAAACCCCTGTTTGGAACACATGTACTTAGCTACGTGATTTATGTGTTTTTAAGTAATATTTTATTGACCAGTTTAATAATTGTATATCATTAGATGCATAAACATATGCATCTCATAAGGCTTTACATTGAATTCGAAATTGAAGCGTCTACAGAAACGCTTCACAAATTGCATACAACCTTTTGTACAGTGGGTTACTTGTATGGACGATCTATTCGAAAAAAAACGAAATTTTAACCTGGATAAGTGGGAAATTATTTCTTACTGTTGGTTTTAAACAATCAGACGTGTTTCAATTCAGTTATGGTCACAAAAAGGTTTACTTTTCCCTTATTACAATGAGTTCAGAATCTGAGGCTCTGGTTGAGGCATCACTACGGTTGATGCAATTAAGGGCTTTGTCTGGAAAAGAGGATGTGTTTTTGAATAAAAAATTGTGTTCTAATCCCCACACAGCTTGCACTTTCCTTACCTGGCCGGTTTTGAACACTAGCACCTTAATATGTGAATTTTCCGGTGTCAAGTCTACTGGTGGTAAACCATCGGACGGATCAACGGTCACTGTCACCCGGAAGTCTAACCGTATAGGAAATCCTGGCACAAGCATCGGTAACTTCAGGTATGGACGTTCGACTAAATAGTGACGATGGTCAGCCTGTATCAGCACGTTTAATCCAATTGCTTCCTTCCGAGTGGAAATGTTCTCCAACACGACAAACAGTTTGAAAGTTGGTCCTAGTCCAAGTACTTCGGCTGCTAGCTTGATCGGTGCAAGACCCACATCGACCGTGGACATATTGCTGTCGGCAGAGTTGATAACGTCCACAGTGGCTCTAGCTGTGGTAAGTCGCATGCGCCAAAGTTCCGACTGGAACGAATTGTGGATGGTGGCCGCATGTTCCTTTTCGCGTAACGTTTGTTCGACGAAGATTTTGGTCTTTTTCGGAATCTGCAGATTGCCGGGAGGTTCCTCTTCAGATTTCATATCGTACACGTTGTCGGTCGTCACAAACTCGGCCGTCCGCTTGAGGATCTTAACGATCAGTGAACCATCGAGGGTGACCAGTATGAGGACGTGCTCCTCCTGACCGAGACGGCCGAAGGTTAGTGCCGAAACCGACTCGGGAGCATAGAATTGGTCGACCAGTTTCTTCTGACTGTAGAACTGTACCAATCCCCCTTTCAGACATACGCACACGAGATTGATGCCGAGATGTGGCAGACAGACCGGGGTCATGCATACGGCTGGCTGGGGCAACTTAACCGTCCAGAGCTTTTTCCCCTTTTTGGAGTAACAGACAAGAGACTGATTCATGCAAACAACCACGATGGTTTGGTCAATTGGTAGCAGCGACAGACCGGCAGCAGGATTTTCTAGCTTCACGATATGCTGTCCCGCAAGCCATCCTTTACGAAGTAAGTATAGAGCACCTTCACGTGTCGCTATCACTACGCGGTAATCGACATCATACTGGCCACCTGCCGAGATCATGCTCGGTGTACCACGGAACGGACCAACTTTGGCCTGCGCAAGAACTACGAACGCTTGCGTATCCAACACCAGAAGTTCACCACTTTCCGTCGCAAGAATCAAGCAGGATGCCGACTTGACCTCATTCGAAGCTTTCTTGATCGTGGTCATTGCAGTTATGATGGAAAGCCGTTCCAGCCTGCGCTCAGCGTTTGATCGTATGTATCCGCCCCGCTCACCGTCAGCTAAACTGAGCAGTTCCTGCGTTTGGAACGTCATCTGCGAGGGTTCGATCGTGCGCAAACTATCAATCAGCACATCAAGCGCATCGCCACGTTCGTTCGGTAACTTATTCCACACATCTACCTCGAGCGGCTCTATCGTCATGCTCGGCACGGTGTATTTGTAGTACGGCTTCATATTGCGATAGAACAGCACCGAGGACTCCACTGCAACTGCAATGACTGAGAAGGGACAAACCTGGGTACTTGAGTTCAAGGACGTCCCGTGAGGGTCGTCCGGGACAGCACTACTTACTGGGGATCCTTGGTTCCTGATCGTTGATGTACAAGCTCTCCACCGCACTTGGAATCCCCGGCAGATGTTGCTCACTGATCAGATTCGTACCCTTGTACACCTTCAGCTTGGGCTTGACGTCATAGTCAAACAGGGGCACATCCACCGTAACCAGCTGGTAGTAGTTGTCGTTTTTCAGATCGCAAAGCGTCATGCACGATGGGAGTGTGTGCAATGCTGCCGTACCATCGCACTGTGCATCCAGCCACTTGTCGGTGGGTTTCGTTTTGCTGCTAGAATTCCACCAAGCCAGGGAGTTTTAGGTTTATTTTAGAAAGTGTTTATTAAAGGGTGGCGTTAAATGTTGCGGGTTCCAAGCGTATTCGTTCCGTTTCATCTGCCAGAACGGTGCAATTACTGGCGCGGTACCTTGCCTTGGATCCCGTTTCAGACTTACCACAGAAACATCCCAACCGAAGATGATCCAATCAGATGCGATCTAAATAATGCCGCAACAAAACACACCTCAACGAAGTACTCCCCTAATGACCGCAAATCTTCCACTGGGGACGCCTTCCGTGTTCGTTTGGAAGAAGGAAAAACTGTAGAAACTATTCGAAGCGCAGATTTTTGACACGTACAAATCAGATGGTCCCGTTTGTTTGGGCACTGCCCTTAGCAATCCCGTTGCTCCTAGTAACGCAAAGGTTGGTAGTCTTCCCGCCATTAGGTACAGAGCACCTGTTGCATGTTTTTGCGGTTTGGTACACGTTGCTACTAGTAACGGTAATATGGCGGTGCATCAAAACACGTGACTACGAAGTTCGAGTCAAAAAAGGAGTTCTTTGCGGGTTTTCACTGTACAACATTCCACAGCGCCTTGAAGACAGAATAACGTAGGCGTCGTGTCGGCTGGAAGAAAAGCAAAACTTTCTTCATCTTCAATAGTTCATAGCGTAAAGCGACTTGGGTGCGCTATTATTGAATTGATGATCTTCGCTCCATTAGCTTCCCTCTAGATATTGCTCACTTTTGCTGCATCGCGCAAACGCTAGATTATTTACGGGCCGGGTGAAGGAACCCACCTGCCCACGGTTCCTATCCCGATCGATTAATCAATGAATGGATATCTAACCGTGCCGTGCACCGTACTCGATGCCAGGGTTCCAAGGTTCGTATGGTTGGACAGGTTTTCCACTGCCTGCCCGTCTACGCTCGGGTCGGAAAATGTCGGTCATAGTAGTGTGTCTGTTTGCATTGTGTGTTCCACGCTGCCGCCGACAAGAATCGTGGAAAGTGTGAAAGCCCCCTGTGTGCAGAGTCGGAAAACTGCACCGTCGGGATGAAATATTATCCATAGCGAAAGGTAAACGACAACGTCCACGACAACCGCGAGGAATCGCACTCGGTTCCAGCGTGCCAAACTCTCGTCGAGGCTGCACGGGTCTACTTAGGGCGGGATGTTAAAGTCACCGCGTAAAGTTTGCTCAGTTGATTTGCAAGTTGTGCACATTTTGTCACACTTTTCCTTCGGTGACGTCCTACAGCTGAGTTCCACGGTGTGCGCTTCTCTGACCTACCGCCATTCAGCACGCCCGCCTGGGCGGTTTGGTATGGATAATTAAAAAACGTGTACCTAGTCAGGCGGAACCGGTGGAAATGGCTAGTTTATCATATCGCGAGAAGATTGAGACAAGGTTGTTGTACGTGTGATGACATATATTTGCTCCTAATAGGATGCTTCTCGGTCTACACTTACCGACTTTCGATCAAACGATGTCAACGTTTAGCGAGTACCGTCGTGTACATCATGCTCCAGTGGGGGACTACTTTTTCCGCAGTTAATGCTCCTGGCCATCAGGTTATCGATTACTCGAAAGGGAAATGAAGTCCAAAAAGATTTTAGCTACACAGAAGTGCTCACGATAAATGGAGCAAATTGAATAGTAATTCCTGTGTGCTTACTGGTGATTGGGAAATGCAGAATATCGCAAGAATGAAACAGTAATCCAACACAACGGAAACATTCAAAGAAATGAAGTGCCTTTTCCATTCTCTGGTAAGATAACATATGGTTTGTATTCTGCACAAACACAAGCCACTAAAGAGAAGGTGTGGAATATCTGCAGCAGATATTGAACTCCTCAGTCAAGTACCGGAATTAATCTGAAAAAGGGGGTGTAGTTTGCTTCTTAAGTAGCGACCTTGTGATTAAAACCGCATAAACACACACACACACACCCCCCTCATTAAAT
Source organism: Anopheles minimus (assembly GCA_000349025.1). Lineage (NCBI taxonomy): Eukaryota > Metazoa > Arthropoda > Insecta > Diptera > Culicidae > Anopheles > Anopheles minimus. The sequence goes on from KB663721.1 coordinate 2,369,380, forward strand.
GCTATCCCTTCGAACACGGTCGTTCTCTTCGACGGAAAGCGTATTATCGCTGGCCTTGCTTTGTTTCCATACGCCTGCAGTACAGACCTCCAGGAAGAGAGTGAAAGCTGTAGCTGGAAAGGGTCACAAACTCAGGTTCAATGTTGCGGAACCGGATTCCAGCCGCTAGATGGATGATGTTTGCTATTGGCTATTGGTGATTATTTTTCGGTAGACCTATCACCATTATGGATTTACCAAGCGCATCCATTATGCCCTGTACCGTGACGTGTCTGGTGAGAAGCTCCTAGGATCATAGGTATAAACGAACTTGATTGCATCAGCAGATAGAGCTTTCGATAGTCTACGTCTGATCGTGAAGATCTCTCCAACAAATCACACCAATCTACCGCACGTTGAGATCATGTTCTCGAAGATGTATTTAGTCATTCATCTCATCCCTCCCAGAATTGTGACGTTTGTGGCGAATGTCAACGTCCTTCGAGATTGTGAACGGAAAAACGAGAACCAACAGCACGGCAAAGATTTCTATTCAAATTAATACCACAACTCCCACACAAACTTCCATGCTCCAAAGTGGACAACTCTACCTTCTACACAGCATCAACGAGTCGCAAATTGCGTCCCACTTTAACGTTCGCACGTACACATTTCGGTGTTTGTGTGGTATGCAAACCACCAACACTTCACCATGGCCAAACACGACGCAAGAAAGTGATCACCGTGATCAGGGGGGGTTTGGGATTTCATCGATTGGTAGTGTATCGGTGGTAGGGATGTTGGTTGTGTATTTATTTTCCCATTTCTTTCTATTTTAGCACGTTCCGTCTGCCACAAGATTTATGGCCCCTGTGGAAGGGTTGGAATACTACGAAGAATACACAACGATCGCAGATCGGCTGCCGGAAGAATGTATGATGGAAGGAGTTTGCTGCGAGATGAGCAGATTAGCTTGACGAGGTTAGTAACCGTTCTGTTTCAATCGTTTTTTTTTTTTTTTGGGAGGTTTTTTTCATTCTGAGATTGAAGATATTCGCAATGATCAACCGAAAGGTAACTAAACTTTTAAGGCTGCGTCACCAAAGAGTCTAGCTGTGTCCCATCGAAGAAGAGGCTTATAAATCATAATTTGTTACGTGACGATGGATATTTTCATAAAACAAAGTATTAAGACACGATCGGTCCGTTGACAGTTTCATCGGATGGCGTTTGTTTTTGGAGCAATCGCTCCCACCGAGTGACCTAGTTTGAGAGATCTCAAACTGAGTAAAGTCCCACAACTCACAATACCTCAGAATCAATGATAGATCGCTTAGGAAACGTTTTTTCGATGGAATGCAAATGGATTGCACCATCTCATAAACAAACCTGCATGGCTGACAAACGATTTCCTCCCCTACTTGGAGTAATGGCAACTTCAGGCTTCCTTTGCTCAAGGTGTCGCCGAATGCACAGAGCGCACAGACAATCACAGACCTTTGCGACAAGGTCCCTTAGCTCTTTCCCTTCTTCCATTACCCACACGATACCACTTTCCACATTTTCCCAGCCACCACTTCCACCGGTCTAGTGTTTAGAGCCCTTCTCCCATAGACCTCGTGGTGCATTTCTCGTGCCCCAACTCCAACTCAGCTTCCAAACTCCTCCCAACGGTGGTCCAACAAAACACGTCTCCAGCCCGTCAAGTCTCTCGCTCTCCAATGAAGTGTAGCGGTCGGCTCAGTCAAGAGCACAACGCGAGAGCGCTGACACAGACTGCACGAGCTGTGGCCAGCTGCGCCAAAGTTTACCTTGGCCATTTTGTTCGAGTGCGCGAAACCGTGCGGACAAGTCAACACTGTTTGACTGAGTGGAGTGTTTGGGAGTTGTTATCGTTTTATCGTACGTGCTGGTTCTACAGTGTGAGTTGTGGGGATGGGAAATCGGCAAAAAAGGGTGATCTTCTGCTACCATTAAAAACGCATTCCGTTCGGAATGGGTGAGTGAGTGTGTTGTTTGGTGATTTTAAATGATCTCCCCCAAAAAGTGTGCAACGTGTCTTGGAGTTCGAATGTTGTTAAAGTAACTACGGAAGTTAAACCCACGTGCTGCCCCAAACTAATACAAAGGGCAGCCTAACTAAATCCCTTCCGATCAATTGTGACCACTGAGACCTACCGTGACCCAAATTAACGTGAGAAAGTATTTCTCATTCGTTTGGAACCTGTTCAAATGTGCACGTTAAAGCGCAATGATTCTCTGGCGAGGAGAAGATCACGAACCAAATGCATGCCCAACTGAAATGGACAACGGTCCTCAAGAGAAATAACCCCATTGCTAAGGGATTTGGATAGTGGGCGATACAAGCACGAAACGCGGCGATCACCAGAAGAATGTTTTCCCTGATCGTTAAATGTTGCCCAAAGTGAAGTTTCTCTCTCAACTCAGCATGCCGCCAAAGTTCATCGTACGATCACAATGATTTCATGTAACGGAACGGTTTGGGGAACATTCCGACAGATTAGTGTAACTTCCTGCACAGATCCGCTCGGATTGAAGTGTGTCGTGTGGTTATTTGGAAGACGGCAAAGAAACTGATCAGAACCACCTCCTGTGGTGAGTTTGATCTTCATAGGGAGAATAGAAGTATTTCAGGTTCTTGCCCACACATTTGGAAAGTTGACTGCCGTAGTGTATGAATGTGCATCAAGTGAGGTTTGTTCCGTTGGTTGTTGTGCCACCATATCCATTCCAAAGCAGCAAAGAGAAATGATGCTCTTGAACGGAAAGCGGCGACTGTCAAAGTGGCCTCTTCGTGAAGTGTGTGAAAATTATTGTTCAAACCAAGTGCATTGTTTGATAAAGCCGAGTTTCTTATCGTACCTCACTAACAGCCGTGGAGAAAGGTCGGTCCGTAGCAAGAGTGTACCAACGTTCCCTTTGCGATCGTCGTGAATGAATTATGTGTTGTAAAAAAATTGCCCATCTTTAGTCACGAAATAGCTTCACATACTTTCGAAGGAAAATTTCTTTATCGGCGACGATGGAGAATTTGGATTGGAGGAGAATTCCACTCAAGAACGATAGGCTGTCGCAAATGCACGTGCCCAGTACAGCTGTTTGCTCAATTCTTGGGGGGAATTCCTGTGACGTCACATTGGTTGGAGCGGATAAAATGTTGTCTATTAGACGGATTTATATTCATTTCCTTATGTATGTTAAGTTTTCAATGTTGGTTGGGTCGCGGTGTGCGTGTTGTCTTTCTTTTTTAGAAAGTACACCGGAATATGACGGTCTTTGCTTCTCTGGAGAGATTCTTCACGCGCAGTCCTATGCGTGATGACTCACCGCGTAGCCTCCAAGCAGTGTCCGCTGGACGTACATGCTCTCTTTGTGGTCAAGAACGCACCGCTGCAGCAAAAGCACAAAGCAACACGATAAGAAGATTAAACCAGTTTCCTCGGCCAGCGTTGATCGGTGGTTAAGATTCTTTTTGCTTCACTAGCATGATCGTGAGTCAGAGTGCTTGCCTCTTACACATCGAAGCTGCGAAATATAAGCGAATTCCAAGCTTTGTACGTGTGGTAAACAATACCATCCGCACGAATGAAGAGTGCGTGCCAGCGTTGGTGTAACCCACAACGCTGTTGTTCTGATCAATTCCATCAACCACTTACAAATAGCATTAAAGCGCGATCCCTGGAAAGCGACAAATTACGACCACCTTTAATGTTGGCTGCGTCCGGATCACGCACCTGCCAGTGGCACTACTTATAGTCAGTCATCACGACGCTAGGTTCTGACCTTCAAAAGTAGAACGCTTCCAGTCCAGTAGCTTAACTATTTTACGCTTATCATTAGCCAAAGGTCTTTTTTTATATGTCAACAATTTTTTTTTATTGAATAGGAACATTTTATTGAGCATTGATATCTGGCCATTTTTTTTTTCGTTCAGACGGCGCAGCCAACATAATTTACATAATTCAAAACATGCTCTTTGTCAGACCAGATCAATGCCTTTAAATCAACCGCTTAAGAACAGTAATACAAAATAAAGGTTATAACAAATAGAAGCTAATTATTGTGTCGCAAAATACACCGGATGCATCTGATTAGCTTTCGACAAGCTTTTGTTACACAGGGGACATTTTTTTGCCGTTCGCAGAGACTTTTTGATACATTGGTCACAGAACACATGGCCGCATGACGTTGAAATGGCCCGCGTATTCCCAAGCTGTTCGTAACAAATTGGGCAGATGATGCTCATGCTTCTTGGGTTTCCTTGGATGGCCGTATGCGTTCCGCCGCTGTTTGTTTGCTGTAGTGTTTGCGTCGGTGGCGGGGGTGATGATTGAGGAACCGGTGCAGTGTGTATTAGTTGGCGCATACCTACATCTTCAACAATGTTGTGACTAGCATTTTGTGGTCTGCGATTACGGCATGGATTGGATAAAACATGTACCGAAAGCGGAGTCGACGTGGTTACTGACACGCCAACACTATTAATTGTAAAAGTGCTGCAATTGCCCGGACCCGATGGTTGTATCCTTGTTGATGTTACTGGAGCAGCTTCTTCGTTTTCCTCGTCCGACGAAATGACAACGATGGATACCGGCGTTGTATTACGCTCCTCCGGGTAGTTCGATAAATCGATGACGGAAGTGTCAGTATTTGGCATTGTTACGATCCGACGCGCACGACGTCGTCTGCGGGGCTCAGTCGTTGGTGTTCCGATGATGATTACATCCTGCCCAAACGAATTGTTTACCACTGCTGGCGCAGGATTCATGGGTTCTGGCATCTGTTCATCGGTGTAGCACAGTATGGTTGTATCACTTCCGGAACTGCCGTTGCCATCATCACGGGATGCCGAGGAGGATGCCGAATCATTGCTTATGAATCCGGATACTGTTTCCGGTTCTGCTTCTGCTTCTGGTTCTGCATAGTTAGCGTTCATACTATACCGACTGCTGCTAGCGTTAATCTCGTCGTAAGAGCTGCTGCTGTTGCTATTCGATGATCGATTCGTGAGGCTGTTTATGAACCGGTCAGCCCGCTCGATGAGACTCTGCATGCTTGTTTCCATCTCGTCGATATCGTACTCAATGAATTCTGATTTTATAAGTGACATTTTGTACATTTACCAACTTTCCAGTGCCTATTTGGACGACGAAAGAACGTTACAAAAACTTCTCTTCTCTCGAAACTCGCAGTTTGGCACACGATTTGAAGATGTAAACAAACGCGACCATTTGACAGCGGGAGGTTGAACCATCATCCCATGACGGTAGCCATTTTAATTTTCTGGATTGACAACCACGTAGCACCAACCGTTACAAACTTACTTTTTTGGGATGTTATTGAACATCTTATTTGCATTACGTTTACTTTGCAGTTAATTTGAGTCATTTTGTCGTATTTGGAAGCAAACGATAGTTTGTCAATGGACATTATAACTTTTTTTTTAATTCCGTCCATCGTCGGTCATCAGCAACGAAAAAAGTGTGTTTTTTTTTCTTTTATTGAAAATGTTTGAAAATATTTCAATTGAAAAAATCAATGAAAAATTTTGGTTTGAAAAATATGTAGAGAATCAATGTTCATAACCGAACCTGGTACGTTTCTAGTTTCAGCCCCTTTTGACAGATGACGTTCAAACCGCGCGGTGTCAGTTCAAGGTAAATCTAATGAGGCAGTGTTCTATGCAAATGAAGATTTATAAATTTTATTTGTTTTTTTTTTGTAATTAACGATCACATTTTTCATTCGAGTTTCATTATTCGTGAAACTGTAACTACACTTTATGTTTCTATTCCTGTATCTTACATAACCAAAAGTGTGTTAGATTTAAATATATTTGCAAAACGATCCTACCATTGAACGTAACTCTTGGATCAGCGCGTTAATTAGGACCATTATTGAGGCACCGGAAATTTCGCCTGTCCTTAATCGGCAACATGCATTTCATCTCTAAGTACAAGCAAGGAATTTCGGTTTAACAGCAGCAACAACCTTCGTGATGGAGTTTTTGTAAGCAAGCAGTAAGTAACAGCAGCTTATGTCACCTGGTACGATCGTTTTTCTTCTCATACGCAAACAGAACTGTGCCCGAGTTAATGAGCTCTGGCTAGTTGTAGCTCCGGTACCTATTTTCATTACAGTAATGATGATTAATTTGGAGAACGACATAGCAGACAAACGTTGATTTGGGGGGAAAACATTTGATTGTTATTCACGTTATGAAATACTCAGTTATGGTGACGGATAGAGTGATGGGAAATTCTTTGAAAACATATTACCGAAGGGATGCTTCTAATGGTCGATTCCAGATTTCCTGAATGATCGCGAATGATCGTACTAAACTGTCTGTTTACGATTCAGTTTATTCTCAGTATCTTCGCATCACAAGCTGAACAGGTGGATTCACTTTCTTCTTCATCTCATTCTGAAAAACAAAAAAAGAAGGTTATCTTCTACCATCTGAAAATGGACCATTCAATCTGCTTTCAATCTACAGCATAGTTACACAATTTCACCTGTTTGTAGCCGGACTTGGCCGGCCCGCGGGAATGCACCATGAGTCATTCCGCCCGATGCGCAAACCCGGAGCTCATGGCGTTACCGGTTGTCTGCAGTTCAGCAAACCGATTGCATAAGCAGCATGTTTGGAAAGAGAGAAACCCGAAGTAATAGCAAAAGCTGACCGCGTGACAAAGTCGCCTGGAAAGCGATGAGATTCAAGCACTCTGTAAAGTTTCAGCCCGTTTTGGTCGCATTATCCAAGTGTGGAAAATCGACCGTTTTAAGCATTGGGCTTTGGGCGGAATTTCCACACGCCTCCTCTCCTTACTTTGCCTAGCTCTGATCTACGATCTTGCGATCGTATCTAGCTGCTTAATGGTGAAAATAAAGTGGAAAATTGCTCCCAACTGCTACCGAGCTCTCGCTGGCGGCGCTTAGATGCAGCTGATTTTTCGGTGGGAAAATCAACAAAAGGTTTAGTGCCTCCCGCACAAACGCATATTGTCGGTAAGCCGGTAGGAAAATAACAATTCCGGGAACAACATACGGCCGTGGACGTGCAAAAACAATGTAGGGGAAAAGTAATGATTTTTTTTTGGTTTAAGAAACATTATGCTCTCATGTGTTTGTGTGGTTTTTTCGAGAAGGTTGTTCGGCTAGATCGTAAGTAATGAGGGGCGACAAACAACAACCTTTTTGCGGTAACTCAGTAAAGCAAGTTATTTCTGAACAATTGGTCCATTAGTTTGATGATCTAAACTGTAATGTAAATTCTACAAACATTAGACGCGAATCAGCAATAAGGAAACGGTCAGAAAGGATTGGATCTCAATTGGATTGCTCAAATGTATTGACAACGGTTCATTAACGTGTCCAAAATGTACAACAGAAGATGGAAATGACGAGTTAGATCTTCGTAAGCTTTTAATATCATTAGACACACGTAACAATTTCGACAGCTAAGGAAGTTAAATGCTTTACAAGGGAAATAGAAACATTCTTGTGTTGAAAAAAAGGTGCCCAAATGTTTTTATTTCCTGATAGTCATCTTCAGACATGTTCTCATTCTCAACACGATCTTCACAGTCTCCTTTTCTCTCTCTCTCAGTGTAAATCGTCATTTTTGCAGATCAAAAATACTCCGGAGAGCTCATCAAAATCAGTGGCGAAATCTAAGTGTTACCGATTGTCAAACGAGTTCTTCCATAATCTCACATCCCGAAAAAAAACAAACCTGTTTGTGGACGTGTTAATCTGAACCGGCAGTTCACAGTCGAAGCAGTGTGTTTCTAGAAGCAACAGCGTGCGGGAAGGAAAAACCCACCAAAGTGATCAGAAGTCATGCGTGTAAAAGTTGGCGAATTTCCTCTTGTACTTTATTTTTCCTCTTGTGGCCAGTAATACCGTAAGCAGTGTCTTTTTGTGCCGTTAATGCAGCATCTTTGCAGTAAAAAAACCCGAAGTATACCGTGCAAAGTGTCATTCAAAGTGGTTATTCAAAGTGACGGAATCGGTTTACCGGTGTCGTGGTGTTGGTGCAATACAGTTAGTGGAGGTGTCTTTCTGTGAATCAAATTAACCGTCAGTGAAGTGCGAAACATACACCTACGGTTGGGAGAAGGTATTGTGGGCGCAGAGTTAGCACAATTGTGTTCTGAAGGAATGCTTTAAGCTGCGTGCAGGGAGGTTCTGATCTGTGATTACAATCATCAATAATTACATCATTCTGGTTTGGTTCTTCGTGCTACTTCTGGAACTCAAAATGGGGTAAGTGTTTTTACGTTATTGTATTTACAACTTCAAGTTTAAGCTGTTATGACACACTCATGCATCTGGTTCCCGCCCTACTAAATCTCAAAATGGATTTGATTGGTAGATGTTTTATTGAAGGCCTCATACGATATGTGATACCATCTTTCAATTTGTCACAGTCCTAAAACAAGCATTAAAACACTAGACACTAGCTCCATAAGTGTTAGGTACTGCGCCTTATTGAGCAAATCGAGATACGTTTCACCTTTACAGTCTACCATTAGGATCTCGGTGGAGTTCAGCTAGAATGCGGTCACGCTCTCTCGTCTCCGCCGGGCATGATGGAAAGTAGTGTGCACGTTTCAAACGACCGGCATAATAGAATCTGTCAGATCGAATTGTCAGTAGCTAACCTTCGGCAAACAAAGCGTCAATCGGCCACCGAGTTTCGAGCACACCTTCGAGAGTGGCAAGCTTGATATGTTGGAGGAGGAGTCGCCACTCGGTACCGAAGTGCCTCACAAGGTTGGTCTGACGAGGTAATGGAAAAGAAATTTGTCAGCCGCCATTCTGGTGACGAATGTCTGTAGGCTACTGCTGTCCTTCATTCGAAGGCGAATCTGGCGAGAATAATCTATTACGAAGTTTCTATTTAATAGATACTTTTCTTGCATTCCTTCTTTACCATACTTCCGTGCAGTAAATTCACGATCACCTTGTCTACTTGATCGTTACGGAAACGATCTACTATTTAAACGATCACAGTTTGTTTTGGAATATACGTTGTAACCTACTTTATACAACTTCTGACTATCGCAGTTTACCGCCGACTAAGATAAGACACACGCATACACCCAAGATCGCTTTCTTTGTTAATAAGCGTCTCCAAAAAGTGACAATCCTCCCCAACAAACACACCAAAAAGAAGTGTGCCAATTGGCGGTTTTTTTTTTCTTCGAAACAGTTCCATCCACCGCGGCTAATGAACCCAAGAGTCTGAGTTGTGTTCAGAACTACTGGCAAGAGAAATTGTACATCCCATCCCAAGTTTGCTACCCACACCCGCTATAGGGACACCCACAGCTACGGGTGCTAATTTGACTCGTTCTTGCCTTTGTTTTGGCCATCAATTCGAGGCACGTTCTGGGGATGTGTTTCAGGTGATCGCTAAAACCACATCCCGTTATACGTTGTGATCCACCTTCGGGTTGGTTTGAAAATTTCGATTTTTCTACAACTTTTTTTTTACATAACTTGCAATTTACCGATCGAACCGGTTCGTCTATCTGAGGTGGCTTTCAAAACTGGGACAGTCCAAATTCGACCAAAGTTGGTGAACTAGGCGCGCTCTTGCTGTGTGTGTCTTGGAGTAGCCCATACCGCTTCAGCGGTATGTCCGGTTCTTTGCAAGCTAGCCCCTAGAGTCGACTTTGACCTTCTACTCGCTTTGCCCCGCTCTTTGTACCGAGCACTGTCGGAGGTCATACTGCAGAAACCGGATTGCTGGGGTAGTGTAGTGACATAAAGCTCGCTTAGGCTAGGTATTTGTTGTTCGTCAGTACGCGAGAAATGCATTCGTAGGCGTTAAGGCTAAGGCATCGATGGGGCACGACGAATGCTGATGCATTTGTCTCTACCATGTGCCGTCGCTAGTGACGCATCACTCACGGAGGCTATATGGATGGCTTTATGATGAGCAAGTGAAAGTACAAGTCTGTGACTGTGCGTTTTTGGGGTGTTAAAACCAATGATTGACCACTTGAGAAGATCTCGAAGAATCGTTGGAGTGATAATATTTGCTCAATTTGTAAGAAGGAACACGTTGAAATTGTTTCAAAACAACCCAGTACATTAAACAAAATGTATAAATTGGGCACAATTGGCCTACACTTCTAAGTGTTTATTTCAATGAATCGTGCATCTTCGTAGCCTTGATGTCGCCTTCAAACAGAGTCGTGGCCCTACACTAACTCTGCAAAACCCAAGCCTTGAGATCTATTTCCACTCAAAAAAGCAAAACAATTGAAGCGTAATGTATTCCCTTTTTGCAGGTGAAGTACACTCCAAATGATCATATTTATACATGACTCTTGTGATCTTGGGTTCACTCGATCGACTAATGAAGACATGTACCCCGCTACGGGTGCTTTACAATCATGATCAACGTTATAAATCCCCGCTTACAAAAGCTCGCTCAAATTTTCCCAAATTATACACCGCACCGTAGATAAGTGGGGTTTGGGAAAACAATTTTCAAACCTCTTTAAAGCAACGAGAGCTGGCAGAAGGTCACGAACTGGCTATTTTTGCTCCCACTCATCGATATACTTACACATTCCTTCGGATCTTCTTTTGTCGGTTACAAATTGGTAAATGATCGTTTTGTATTTCTGCAATACTTTTCGATAATTCGACCATAAGTAGGCCATGCACGCAAAATGTGCACGATCGTGCAATTTCCAATCTTTTGCAATACGATTGTGTCCCTCCCAATGGACAAGATACACGTTTGGCAAATAAAATATGTTTGCGCTGTAAATGGTTAATTATTTATCTGCATTACGATTGAAAGCTGCACCTTAATCCATTTATGCCTGACAAAAATGCGCAGAAAAAGTGAAATTTCTCACGAGTCAATGGCTGTTTTACTTTCAGTATTCCCTTTTCCCTTTTTCTCGGCGCATGCAAATATCGTTACCGGCACGTTATTTAAACGAACGCTGCATGCATGATTGTTTAGAAAAGTAAGAGAGAGAAAAAAAAAATGGTGATAGGATTTCTTTTTTTCCTCCGTACCCCAAAATGTTTTCAAATCCAGAGCGAGAAACTTTTCTCCTTAACGATAAGGAAATTTAAAAAACGGAAATTTGTCCACATTTATCGCATCTATTTGTTTTTACGTTGTGCAACACGCCATCACTTACCGAGCACGCTCAGTCCGCGTTGCGTTTCGTCTGTCCGAACCGTCTTCACTTCCGGACACGTTTAGATCCGGCGTCAAAAGGTGATCGTTTCTTTCACAGCTCTCGAAACGCTTCTTGTTCCAAAATTTCGCAGTTAAAGGGTGCGTCACGGGTAGCTTCGCCGCATGTTCCGTTGATTAGTCGATCGTTATTTGTTTCGTTCCGACGCTTCTCTCGCTACTCTTTCCTTTCACCGATCGGGTTCGTCGCTTCCATCCCAGCCAACAACAAAAAAAAAAACGATTTGTCTGATGCAAAATAAAGGCTAACCCGCGGGATCATTTGACGATTGATCGAGTTCGGACACTGTTTTACACTTTCTTTTGTGCGGCTAACCATCCATCTCGGAGTGGGTTTAGCTCCTGCAGACGGCTTTACGGTTGCCATCCACTTTGGGTGACGTACATTTATCATCGCGAAAAGAGCGCCTAAGGGCAGTAAAATACTTCCGATCGGGTGGAAAGGAAATAGATACCCGGGTGATGTTTTTTTCGCACCGTCATCACACCATCACTCGTTTCTTTGGATCATTTCGGTGAACAAATGGCGAGACGAACAAATTGCGTACAAAAGATTTAAACGCCACGAAGGCCGTTCGGATTGCTGGGAAATAACAGTTAAGTGGTGACGGGAAATTAAGGAGCTAACAACGAATTTGTTTATAAATTACCGTTAAGAAACTTTATTGATACAAATTTATCCATGAATAATATGAATGCATATATTTTAATTCTACCCTAGGTTAAAGTATATAACTCTATTTTTCTTAAAAGTTGTCCTTATTATCGCTCACAAACACCTAAAATTTTAAATTTTAAAAACAAATCTATCGCTCATTGAATAATGATTTTAAATAACACGTTTATCAACCGTCTTGTGCCTTCACGCGGAATGTCGACATAGTCGACATTGAGCCGTGTTTCGAACCAGGCTGTCGGAACTTTCCTTTTCGAAGCGAATGGCGGTAACAGAAAAGCTTATGTAGGGTTTGCGAAGCAATGACTTTATTATGGAGGAATGTATGCAATTTTCAAATGTTTAAAAAAAACAAATGTTAAAAATATTTGAAAATGGCAATTTTTTATTATTGCGGATGTGATGAAATAAAAAAAAACACATTCAAACATCGATCAATATGTACAGAAGGATCAATTTCACTAAATGCAGTGTGATCAACTAAACAACAATTTTTATTATATAGTATCCTTCGCCTTCTTAACGTAAAAGAAGCTGCTTTGTAAAAAATACAGCTTCTTTCCTTTCGGAATATACTTATAAACATATTCAAAAGACATTTAAATGTTATGCAAGGAGCTTATATGGTCTTCAATATTGCAACAAATTTAGATTATTCACAGCATGCTCGAAGTAACGACGATGGCGGTCTTCCAGATGCATGTCTTTCCGCATTATTTATAGCTAATTGAGCTATTAAACAGCCCGGCTAAACTCACCACCTGCATATTGCCCGGTGCATATAGCCGTGCGGCCATTCATGCCCACGCTGTACCGAATGCAGCATCTTCCCGCCCGAAATGGGAAGGAAGCCATCAAAATCATTTTACATCAATTTTCTAATCGAATTAGAAATTGGTTATTCGTTCGCTTAGTTCCCACCGGCTCCACAATGCGCACCATCGGCATACATTAAGGGATATGTTTTTATCACTTCCTTTTGGGAAGGTGAAACGAAAAGGATTGAACGAAAAAAAAATGGATGTAATAGAATCGCATTAAATCGTCCGTATACTAACGATAATTTTTCCGCCATTTTAGAATAATGGTGTGGTATGCGAAGTTAAACAAGGGTTCGTCGTTTGAAATGTCATGTGCAAGCGTTGATGTCTTTCGATTTTGTTGACACTAGCAACTGCAATGCACCGCAGCAGTTTTGAGATGGAATGTTTGTTTGGATCTTTTTTTTTTTTTTGAGATTCAAATTTACTTTACCAGACGAGCATAAATTATGCAAATATATACTCACACACTCGCTGGTTGGTCGTGTGATCTACGCCGTCGATTATGTATCGCGAGTAAGAGGAAGAAAAAAATCATCTTTAAAAATCTCTACCCCATTCATCGGATGAACGTAATCGACTAGCTTCAAGATACGTCGATCCAAACATCGGAAAGGTGTTCGTCGTTGCAAGCGCTCGTTGATTAGTTTTGTAGTTGATGAGCCTTTCGGGTTCGTGCACATGATGCAATCGGATATCTTTAAAATAAATGCTACCAGTCGGAGCAATGTGGAATGCGACGAAAAGGATGGTAATGAAAATGTAAAGATGCTTCTATGTGTGAGTAAAACAATCAACCCGTGGCGATAATGGAGACAGTGTCCGAATTATCGAGACGGTAATGCATCTTTCGAGTGGTAAAGGAGGGGGCATAAAGTTGCGCGTCTTATGGGATATTTAATTCAATTCATATAATTCATTTGATTGCATCGCAACTGTTGAAAATGTACGAGAAGGGCTCAGGAAGCGCGTTATACCACGGAATAAGGTACTTAAGGGATGGGTCACTAATAATATCACAAATACCAACGGATTGCTTCATTTAAACAAGGAGATATCTTTTATTTGGATTAGTAATCGGTCGGTAGCTCTCAAACAAAGAGATTCATTCTGAGTACCGTTAATTGATTCAAAAATAATCTGGAACACGTGTATACCGATCTTTCCCCAGTACTGGACGCTCGATCAATTTTCTATCCGCTTTCCTATCGAAGATCCAATCGATTGATTAACTAAGTGTGGACATTTCGTTACCTTCCCGTCGTCTGCTAGCCGCTTTTCCGTTACCTTGTTTTTCTCTGTGTTTCTCACCACAAACGAAGCGCAACGACACTTTTCCTTCCGGTATCTTGTTTGTTGCTTCTGATCGTGCCACAAAGGTGGGAGAGAAGATCGTTTACCCAATATGGCAAGTTTGTATATTCCATCTGATGGCACCGGTGATCCTTGAGGAAGAGAGGAAAACAGCTTCCCGAAAGAGGTTGTTAATTTATTTCGCTGCACTTTGCCATATGCTTAATCAAATGAGGAAAATTACTCTCTCCCTTCGTATGCACATGATCGTGATTTATCGTCAATGGCAGATGGAACGGTGAAAAGCACGATTCCCGATGTCAGAGTAGAAAATTGATGATTAATTTAGAGAAATACGATGGTTGGGGCCTGCACAGGGCACGAATCTCGTAAAACAGTTGACATTCTTCCACTTCAAGTTGTGATTTTACGCCACCTTATACTGCGAATGTCAATGGTCACTGTCAAGAAATAGTCGTCCGTATGACAGAGACGCTGGCTCTGAGTCTCATAAATCTTTCAACGTACTCTCACGTGCGGGCCGCGTGTGTGAGGAAGCGTTTTGGAACAATTCAATTCATTAGCTGGCTCCATTTCGCCCGGCAAATGGTTAATAGTCGCTCTTTTTAACCGGAAACGTACAGTGCTCTCTAACGAATTCGAGCAAAAGGCGGGAAAAGCACACATTTCCATCGCCTTTCCCAAACCGAGACAGCTGCTAACGAGTGCGAACGAGAAAACGTTGCCCCGAAACTCTCTTTACGGGTCTATTTATTTCGGTAAAAACGTGTTTTCTCTAAACAAAACCTTCACAGTGCGCCCTATTTTATAAATCTTCGCACACATTTCGCTTCCGAAAGCTAATATGTAGAAACAGTAGTTGTATTGGTGTGCGTGCGTGAGTGTGGGGCGAGGTGGTTTTGGTTTTTGTTTTTGTATCGTATTTCTTCCGTGGAATACTGGTTTTCGCAATCAGCTCGTCGGCATCTTAAAATTTAGATTGACCTTTTTCTGGCCGGTGAAGATCGAGGTTCCATTCCAAGCAACAACAACAACAACAAAAAAACAGATATTTTAAAGAACAAATTTTTTCATACTTCAAAAACAAAACGCAGCGACATTTCGCTAAAGTTGACACTAGTATGGTTGACAGTAAAAGCTTCTTCATATTTACTCGAGCAAGTTACCGTGACAGATACTTATCTGCTGAAAGGCAAAACTAATCTTGCGTTCTCCGTTCATAGCGCGATATAAATAGCTTCGTGTCCGATAACATAAATCCATCGACTTTATTGACAGACGGCTTGGCTCGATTCTTGAGGTTTTGTTTTTACCGTGGAGCTTTATCGCATCCATCCTCCAACGCACCGGGCGAAGGAAGTGCGTGTGTGCGAAACTTCGTCAGGAAGCTTTCAAACACAACTCTGGAACTGGATTTGCCCGTGGCTAATGAATACGCTCAACAATGCGCGCGTGTGTTGGTAGCTCTCTCGCAGTATCGAAGCTAGGTGAGTTTGTGTTATTACTTAGAGGTAACAATAATTACTAAACCTGCACGTATTTTGGCAAATGATGACACCTTATGTGCAGAAGTTTGTAGTTCTCATGACATCACGCTAGAAATTGCTCATCTCATGTTCGATTGCGAAAACTCCGTTATCTCGATATCGGAGGATATTTTTAGCATGCGTCGTCACGAACCACGCTCCATCGGGGCTGTCAATTCGCTCTCGCTCTTCTCTTTCTCTTTCACAAATGGAGACGCGCCGATTGCTCCCCAGCAGAAGTGTACAAATCTACAGTGTGTCACATAAATTTATACAGGTTAGATATTGTACACATTTACTCGGTCGCATGCGACTAGTCGCACGTGATTTGTATGGGATTTGACAGATAAAGTCGGACGACAGCTTAGGTCGTACACGGCGATGAGCCGTATATTTGTGG
Organism: Anopheles minimus; assembly: GCA_000349025.1. Lineage (NCBI taxonomy): Eukaryota > Metazoa > Arthropoda > Insecta > Diptera > Culicidae > Anopheles > Anopheles minimus. Next base: position 2,385,353 of record KB663721.1, read on the forward strand.
TACGCACTGTAAAATGGAGAAAATCTCACACAGCAAACTCTCCTGCGCTCTGGACGACTCCACGCGTGATGTTTGGGGCCGGTCGCAACGCAAGATTAGTTCGTCGTACTGTTTCGTTGAGATCGGTTAGCCGAGGGAGCAGACGCATCGTTCTTCTTTTTGTGGCGTGTATTCGTCATCGTTATTGTTAATGTCGCTACCAATCTGTGTGGTGGTAGCATTTCGGTAGTCGCGTAGTGCGTGTGGCAAAGGAATATTTACCCCATGCCATGAGAATATCGGGAAAGAATTCTCCCCATGATTGGATGCAGTGTGAGCGTTGATCTTCTTTGTCAGCTGAAGCTTATTCGCTTTCAACTCTTTGCGGTTGTGTTTCGCGCGTGCTAATGCTGTGGGCAAAGACGGAGGATTCGTCTTCCAAAGATGGCGCACGGATGAAGCCTGTTCTTTAGGATTGTGTGTCTGTGTGTGTGTGTGAGTGTGTATTTGTGGAATGATGGATTCAACACCGTATCATTATCATCACCGATCCGGTTGCTGTGATGAGGATCGACATTTATTTCCATCGTATGCAAAGTGAAACAGATGAAGAAGGCAAATGGCTACAGGCCAACGAAACCAATGAAGAAGCATTCATTCGTGTTGTAAAGTGAAGCGTGTACGTATTCCTCACGATAGTACGATCCTTGTGCACTGACTGCGTGCCTGATCAGTGTGCGTGATCCTGTACCTGAGGATCAATTTACAAAGTGATTAGCTAATAATCGTGTGTTAGTGTGTGTATCATTGTAAAGTTTAAGTGCATTGTTTGGAAAATTGCATCATTTCCCTTAATGCAAATCAGCGGTTGACCGTAGTGTCCAACAGTTGTGATGAACGTGATCACCATTACCTGGATATCGCCGTCAACCATATACCTGTAATCGATCGAAATTGAACACCGGATTTGGAAGCACTTCGGCCGTTGAATTCGGCAGCAGGAGAGTAGACACTTGAAGGCATGTGGATGGAAAAGGCGTCCGTCAACAGTTCCGGTCGACTCGCCGTCGTCCAAATAGGGCACACTGTCCAATATATCGTCAAAATCGAACCAGGTATGGACATGCGATCGGTGTGAGGAAAGCGAAACTTGATTTATTTAGTGAGCATTAGACCGAATTGCTAACGCCGTTTGCATTCCATTTAGCAACAAAACAAACATCCAGAACTAGACATTTATTGGGCAATACACGCGGGTTTGTTTGACATTGTTCACCAGCTGTCCAAAGTTTGCATACCAATGCAGATAGACCCTCGTCTGCTGAGGAACCCTGAAGAGTACATGGAAAAGGTTTTTTTTTCTCAAAACTCTACATTTGGAAGACCGAAGATCGTTGACGCAGGTTTCGTGGTGGCCCTCAAATTTCATTCCGCTTGATGCCTTCAAGGAATTGGATGTTCCACAGACAAAGGCTTTAACCTATCTAGCGATATCCTTAACGATTATGTTTGTCCATTTACGTTTGTAAATTTGAACAAGATTAAAATATTCTATAATAGTTTCAGCCTGTACAATATCTAAACGACATGTCGAAAATGCCGTTAATTGTGTATGTTGACTGCAAACAACAAGTATTTATTGCCAAAAATCCGGTGCTGGAAAAAGCCAAAAAATAGATAATTCATTTCTTCCATTACTCGTTCTGGCCTATCGTGCCTTACGCAATCCCATCGCCATTATGCGGATACTGATCTCAGAGCAGTATAAATACAAAACAATAAATTGAAACAGCCTGGGATAGCCTCCCACCACCTTGCATCGCGTCTTGACGATTCATAATATTGAAGCTTTTCCCATAAATCACGCACCGCGGGCTACAGCGTGTGGCATTTCGGTTTAAAGTGCTGCCCCGGACGAGGATTATTTGACGACACCAACTGAACCCGAAAAACATTCCTTTCCGTTTCTCCTTTGATGGAGCCAGTATCGAATAACGCAGGGTATTCCATTCGGTACTAATTTGTGTCGAATATCGATGAGCTAGGAATAGTTTACGGTTCGTCCACGTTCGAACAGGTGGCGTGATTTTTCACACGTGGCGCACCGGACCGTGAAAGTGGTAACGAAAACAACAAAAAATTGTTGGAGAAATTTTGTACGAAGCACTACGGAATCACACCCTTTTCGATGTGGACGATTTATTGAGCAGCAGGGTCCATTTGTGTCCCTAGGCAGCAAAAAGGATAGTATGCATTTTCATAGAAGAGTTGTTTTTTAATGTCTACTACTACGTAATCTTGTTGAACTGTCTTGTAGGGCTTCATGGAGTGTCTTAACCAATGGCATGTGTTATTTATTACATCCTTTCTGTAAATTTATTAGCATACGGAGTGTTGAAAATAAGATTCTGATGTCATACTTTCCGTTACAGATATCTGAATTATATCATCTTATATCCCACAATTACACGATAGAACATCATCAAAAACTTTATTAGAAATGGCCAGCTGGAGAAAGATTATCAACAATTGACATATGACTGAGATGAAATGAACAGTTCGAAAAGTTTTTCAATGTGATCATTAACAGAAATGGCAGTTCAACGGCCACTATATATCGCGGCGTACAGAGGGTTTTCCGACATAGCTAAAGCCCTCAACCTCTCTAATCAAATATTTGGAAACCCTTCACCTGTCCCCATGGCTTCCGCCAGGATTCGGATGTGGTGGGGTGGCCCCAACTTTAGTTCCGCTTGGCACCTAGAAAAGCATTGGACAGCCAAACTCAAATTCAATTCCAGAATGGCTGCAACAATGAAATACGATAAGAAAAAAAGTTGAACGTATGGTAATCCGTGCATTTCCAATTCAAGTATCGCTCAAAGTGTGTGCTGTTTATTCAAGGCTTTAGCCACCAATGATAATATTCTGGTCCGATGGTTTTATCCTAAATCGGTATCCGCGTTACACAACACAGCTGGACAACCAGAATAAGGCTTTCGCATACTGCCTGACGGACTTCGAAGCAATGCCCTTTGAAATTAACGGCTTTGGTTGATTATTTGTTGACCCAGATAACGTCTTCAGAAGGAGTCTTCCGCCGGCATGGCACGAGTGTGACGGTTGCCCTCAATATACACGTAATCATTCATTGGGCGTAAAGGGAATTGGAGGATGATGTTTTGGAACTAATTCTATGCGGCTTATGTTACTGCTGTTTAAACAAGAGCAAACAGGTCAAAGTGTCAGAAATGAAAGCACCGTTCGGGGTAAATTAACACCGACGTGTGAAAAGCGTCTTAGAAGGGAGAACTTCCGAAGGTTTGGCACCGAAATGCCATACTTTGAGGGAGAAAGCATCCCTCGAGCAAGAATGCAACGGTAAATGTTAAGAATTGAAGGCACGTGCTGTTCAAACATGAAATGCTTCTCCACACGCGGGAGCAACATCCATTTTAAATAGGTTACTTTGGAACCGTGTCTCGTCCGTTCGGTTCTCCCTTCTCGATGCGAGTTGTGATGGGACGTGCTCCGAAAGCGTGTTTCTTTGGCATGTTAAGCGTATAAACAAAAATACCCTGCTCCACCCAAACGACGTCCTTGCACAGAGCCACCTTTCACCGGCCGGGGAGACATGCGTGGCGTTCAACTCAAAACTAACTCGACACATTTCAAGGTAATGCAGAAGTCACTTCCACTGTCCGACGTGCGTGATCCAACCAGATCTCGCTCAGCATTTCAGCACAGTTGTGTCTAATCTATTTTTCGTACACCTTTTTTACGTGTCCAAGCAATCTAGCAAACGTAAGCTGTTATCCATGAAGCGAGATTACATTTTTGAAAGCCTTTTGGATCAACTGTCGTACAGTAGATTCATTTTCTCAACGCCACACCTGTCAACGCCCTCCGCTCCGATTCTCTTAGGTGCTTCTTAATGATGGGTGCTGTAGTAACGATAATTGCTATTGGAAGGTTACGTGAACTTTTCACAGGTCGAGGCAAATCACCCAGCGTGCGGGTGCAATGTTTCTTTCTCCACCACTGTCAGCGACGTGGGAGTCTTCCCGTTATAATGTTATTTTCTTCCAATTTGGAACGATCTCTGTCTGATCGGTGTCTACGTTCGAACCAACTGACGAGACTTACTTTTCGAAGCGTTATGTTACCCATTCTCACGTCATAAACAACATCAGCAGCTGTTCCAAGTAGTGACTCCTCTTTGCTGCCGTCACTGGTGCATTCTACGGGAAAAGGAGGGAGTCTCAGCAAGGTTGCAATTGCATCTGATGTGCGTGCTGGCGGGAACGTTCACAATGCATGCATCTGCTTTAGCGAGGTCTCCCTGGCTGTGTTACATCGACATCGGGTAGATTTAGGAGGTGTCTTCGGTGCTGCGTTGCGATGATGCTGGTTGACACGTGGATGAGTTATGCCTTGTAAGGTGCGATTGTGGCATACTATCACGCAGCACATTGTGTGGTATTAAAAGGTATAATCAAGTGGTAATTCCAGCGGAGGTCGGTACGCCAGCATTCCTGCACAATCATTGAGAAGCGGTAACAACTTCAAACAGCAGAACTTCATCGTAGGATGTCTCCATTTACTTCAAATGGTACTTTATCTAATGAAGCAAAGTCGGTCGTCTGGAACAGATGATAAAGCGTCTAACAAGCCAATTCCGTGATAGAATCGGAACTGTACCATATCTCCCAAATGTAGCAATTAGAAAATTCCATTAAGTCACCAATGAGTCACTTATAGACACCAAATGGACAAAATCACCAAAAATGGTTAACAAAACATCTAAATCGAAATGATTCCGGGAAACCATGCCGTCCGATGCTATCCTCCAACCGCACGGCATCACAAATATTTACCGAAAACCAATAAATAAAGCGCATACGGGTTTGCAACACACATCTGTGTGTGTGTTTGATAATGTCATACCGCATGTTTCACACTTCAACATACTGCTCCCTCAGTGTTGGGCAAACATTTGCATTTGCTTCTACTCTTGAACAGAAGACGATTTACGTATAAGACTTGCAACTCCAGACTACACAGTGATTAAGGAAAGCGAAATGTGTGTCGATATTGATTGTTAAATAATCTGTTGGGAAATACTCATCCTTTCAAAGTTTGTCTAATGAACACATTCCAAATATGTGGTTGGAACGATCAAACCTTGGTGTTCAACAGTACTTGTTTCATTAAGGCATCTTATATGAATGATGCGTTTTTAGCTCTGGAAGATAATCAAACCGAAGAAGATCTTCTTTTTTGTATACACCACGTTCTAACCACTTTCCATTAGTCTGCCCAACAAAACCTACCCTTACGCGCAGTTGTTTATGTTCCATAACGACTGCACCGAACATCAGCCCAACCGATCTACAAAGTGCGATCTACCGCATCTTCCTTCCAAAAAGGCACGAATCTTTGCGTGACTTACGAACGCAAACAACGCCCGAAGTCGTTTTGCTGCCTCGCAGTTAACAACAATCTTGTTCATTTACTGTTTCAAGGCACAAGATGCCGTTTTGCAAACCGATTACTTTTGGTCGTCTTTCGCTTTTCATGATTGGAGCCCATCTTTTTCTTCCGTTCGTGTGTGTGTCGTTTAGGCTATGCTCACACATTAAGATTAATTTGTTGTGCTTGTTGTTGGTGGATGCACTGAGCGCTTGAGAGGGTTCGTTGATTTGTTTGTTGGATAAAAAAACTGCAAAGTTTAACTGCAATGAATGGACATCACTTTATGCTTGGGCTTCCGGAAGAAATGTTCGAATTTATTCCCAATTTCCTTTTTTCCACTAGCACAAGCTCCATTTGGCTGCTGCGCAGTAACGCCCTTGACAATAGCTATACGACACTGCTCCCTTCTTTGCTCTGATTCTCTATCGTACCGGATGGTAGCAAATTCCGCTGCTGATAACGAAAATAATGTCTTATCTCAAGTGGATCAAGTGCATATAACGATGTCACTTTTTGCGAGAAAGAAAGCGTAAAGGAAATTGCATATAATGGCGCTTTCAATAATTTTGAGCTTCTTTTTGCTTATTCTAACGACCCTATTTGGTCATGCAGGTCATATTAGACTTCGCTTCGGCCACCAGACTGCCTCACTAACGTTAGACTTACCCGGAGGAAAAAGGAGTTAAAAGATGCAGCTATAATTATTAATGTCAGATTACGCATCCGGTTCTTGAATATATATTTTGATTTTATACACTGAACATTATATGGAATAAAAATAAACAATATTCAATCACCGTGTGGAATGACTAAATTGCTACTAAAGACTCCACCGCTGCTTTAAAATCTCACAATTTCAAGGATTTTCAATTACATCACGAAATTACTTCATTTGGCTGCCATCATCAACTAGTATGACAGTAAATAATTGTGAGATCTCTCAAGCGGGACTTGCTACTATCCCAAAACATCATTGAGTTCCCACTCAAATAATTAGTTCCCTCCTTCTTCAACCGCCAAGCTTCATCGCAAGCTTTGGTGTTGCATTATAATCTGTACCGTTAAAAGATCGTGAAATATGTGTAATTGAAAGTATGTTTTACTGCTGTCAATTATGAGACTGAACAAACACTGGGGTGGAGTTTTGAAGACATTTCCAGGTGCCACATTCCTGGAAGTTAGCGGTGAAGTTGCAGTCGTGAGGTATGGTGAGTGGAGTGGTCTATAAGAGGCATGTCTCTAATACACACCACACCACGTTTGACAATTGTAATCACTATTTATGACATTCCACTGCAAACGGATGGCTGTGAATTTTCTCGTCCACACGTAACGTCCAGCCGGGCAATGATGCATTCCATCATTTTGGTGACCGTTTTCTCTGCCCTTTGAAAACTTCCGAAAAGCAGGTGGAATTTCTACTGTGTGAAAACTTCTACACACATTTTCTCTACCATACCCCGGGCTGGATGGTGTCATAAGTATCTTGGGGTGAAATTTGCCCAAACTCCCCGAAACCTTTTCAACTTTGCGCTCAACGACATGCCTCAGGGACAATAAGCACTTGTGCCAAGCGGACTCGTTAAAGATGGCTGGAGACAAAATCAAATTGCTCTACCGAGCTAAGATCGCCAAGAGTGTCAATTTTGTTGAGTATTTCAACCTCCTCAGCCGATTTGTCACTAGATGCCGGTCAAGTGTTTGCATGGGAGATCTGCTGCACTATGGCAGGAAGGTCACGAAGGAAAACTCAGGAAGGAACCGGAGAAAGTTCAACTCTTTGGCAACCAACAATCTGAGTTTTTCCAGCGGACGCGTTGAGTGACTCCACTGGCTCCAAAAGTGTGGTGGATGAAACTTTCACACATCGCACCACCGCCATCGACGGTTAGAGGGGTAAGATTTTTAACGATTCGACAAGATACGGCTTATTCTGCATTATGTTCGTATTCCATTATTAAAGCAATCAATTCTAATGAATGCTCCACGACGACCCACGGTCTCTCGGTTGTGCGAGCAGTCGAGGTCACTTGTCGTACTACCAAACACTTCCGAAACGCTGGAGAATGATGGCTGTGTGGAAAAATCGCTACACTTTCCATTTCACTTTGGGAGGAAAATGTTTATTCCGGACAGGCCATTGACCACTGCCGCACTTTTGGAAGCGTGTAGACAGCAAAATCAAATAATGGTCCAATTTTCATGTAGCTGCTATTATAAGCAGGTGGGCGTCGGAGGAATGTGTGATCATCAAAAAGGAAGATGACGCCCGTAAATGGCAATAATCGTTTTACCAAAAATATCTACGGGCGATCTGCGCAAGGTTAAAAATGCAAACCGCCATTAGGAACAAAGTGTAGGAGAGCCGTAATTAAAATCTGTAACTCTCTGAGGTCTTCTGAGAGGTGGCATATTAACTCCATTTCAGACACTGTTTCAGAAACATTTGAAGTGTATCTGACTGGAATTGATTTCGGTGACCATTAGTATCAACCATTCTGAGAAGGTCGTCATGTCCATTATATGGCCGAAGTATGGAGATAAACATTAATACGTTTATCTCCTGTGTTCCAACTGCAGTGGCCTTAGTGTGGGAGCTCGAATTTTGCATACTGATTGCGTTTGTCGATCGTCCAATCTCGAGGTTGAAGCATTTTCGCACTTGCTGTAGAGCTGGTCTGACGCATACAACGTGCTAGAGTGCTTGGTATTTCCAGTCCATGGAAGAACACACCGGCGAACGGTTCATTGGCTGCCTTCGGTAAGGGTATCATCTTTCAGAAGAGTTGTGTGGTGGGAGAGTGCACACTAAACCTCTTCATACCTACCTCAGGTCCTCAGTTCAGTAGCTCAAACATTGAAATGACCATCGTGCCTCAGAGATATATGACGCGACGAACGGCTCGAAAGCGTAGTGCAAATAAATCAGTCACTCCAAGGCAGAGGTCCAACCATTACCGAGAACGGAGCAGACTCGATCGACTGAATCAGTGCCAGAAGTCACCGAATACGTGCGTATCAAATAAAACCTGCGTGTCATAAAGAAACCTTTCCCCACCCAGTTTACTAATGTGTGACACAATTTCTTCGTCCGGCGTATCCGTGCACGGGCGATGAGGGATTTGTGTTAGCTTTATTAGCTGAAATCGAAAAGCCTGTAAGGGAGAGTCTCGTCGTCCATTTCTACTAACCTGTTCACAAGACCGGGCCATGCATTTCCTGTGCATTTCAGATCATATGATCGACACCTGATCTTGGCTCTATGTACAGTAGCCATGCGTATCGGAACTGGTTTAGCCGGAAGCAACTCGACCTGCAAATGCTCTCGATACCTCAATCCCGAGGCGAGATCTGTATAAAACGAAACAAAAAGTGTGTACTCGGCACATCAATGAACAGTGAGTAAGTTTCTCCAATTGGCAATCGTGCCATCCCCAAGGTTCATCCTGACATCCATTTAAGCGAGTAAAAAAACGCACAATCTCCAAAGCCCCCGCTAGCGTGTCGATTCGATCAAAGACCGAACTCCGTCCTCCCCATCTTTAAGTTAGGGCAGGAATTTCTCCAATATGACGCGCCACTCGTCTCACTAGGGTGTGCGTGACACACAAAAACTATGCCCGGCACTGCAACACCGTGGACCTCTCGCACACGGAATGGAACTTTCGACGCACCGGTCATCCCGGTTTACGTTTGCGGAACCTGTGGACCGAGGATTTTGTGATTTCGCTTTTTTAACCATCTCTCTTCGGGATTGTTTTTTTCCTTATGCTCCGTTACCAACATTCTTCAAAGTTGTTGCGGTGGTCCTTTTTAGCGCTTGGTTCGCTTTTTTTGCGATGTTGTCTTGTAGACCTTTGTTGGGATCGGGTTCTGCTTTCCTGTTTTATTAAGGCCCGGCTATCCGGGGCCTCGTAGGAAGAAGTTGTTCCTGGTCTTGGAGGAACACTCTGGATGTAGGAGCACTAGTAGACGATCATCTTATGAGCTCGCCTCTAAGTTTGCTTAAGACTATTCGCTTTGATTGAACAGGTTTTTGTTGTTGGGTTCGTTTGTAACTTCTGCACTCGAAGGTAGCGGCAAAACTGGTGAGTACAGGTAAAATAACACCAACAAACAAGCTGCCCTTCCGGAACATTGATGGGTACATTCTCCACCAGCTGGATCTCCTCGAACACTTACGCATCCAGTGTCAGCATGCAGCCGTCCACATTCTCCCGAATGGTAGGCAAAGGCTTTAGGAATTCAGTGGCATATGTGCGCTGGGGTGCTTCTTCCCTACCACTGGGGGGGAACGGGTTTTCCCTTCACGATGTGGCATTTAACAGCGAAAGCTTATGTTTTATATGCGCCACGCTGAACTCTAGCTGCTCGATCGTATGCTTATTGGTAGTACGGTTTCTTTCTGGAGTTGAGCTCCCAAAATCGGTCGTTCGAGTTGGAATCTAACGGGAGCTAAGCATTTCGTAGCGTACGCGAACCGTTCCGATCGAGGAACAGGTTGGCGGGAAGTCTTCTTATCCAGTTTGATCATCTTAATTTAGGCCATCAGGGAATCGGTGAGCGTATAGGGAGCTAATGAACTATAGGCGAATAAACCTTGAAGTTTGAGATGTGTTTGATCGAATATCGAATATCTCATTTGCTAGCGAAGCCCGAATTAAAGAGTTTCCTGCAGAACATCTTGTTGATTTCATCGATCACAACAACCATATGTTTCTGCTGCAATTGTGTCCCAGATAGTATCTCGGTTCAATATTAATGAAAGTGACACATACACTTTCTTTCCAAACCGGTCAGATACTGGTTACAGCGCTGCATTGAAATAATGGCGATGAGGAAGTTCGGCATCGTTAGTTCCTTGATTGGAGATGACTTCTGAAGCAGCATTTAATGGATGTATTTACCCCCAAATTAAATATCGCTTATTCTCCCAATAATCCACTCCTAAACGGTTAAATTATATCACAGGAAACGATGATGTCACACGTCCGAACTATCAGGTTTGGACGCGTAACCGGCTGAAAAAGGTTAACCCAGTAAAATCGGAATTAATGCAAACACCATCAGCATGCTGGACGGGAAGCGGAGTTATCTTTTAATATGCAAAATCACCAAAACAGCGCTCGATCGTGAAGTGGTGAAAGATGTCTCTTCAATCCCGATGACCCCCTTTTCCTTCATCGTATGCAAAAACGTACTCAATTTGATGTTTATTTATTTGTGGTCGCATTTTCATAGCCCACAGGAATGTTGTCGAACCGCCGGTCCACGATGGTGCATGGTGCGCTTATAATGTTTTATTGTTGCGTGTCAACAACATTTCTCCTTCTTGCATTGCTCAAAACTATAAGCGTTGATTATTGAAGCAATTGTTTTCGATTTCACGTATATGCCCTCTTTTTATCGGCACTGATTTTATTTGTGTGCTTGTGGATACGTATCAGCTTGCACGTCACGTCATAGCCCTGCAAGCACAGCGCGAGTTGATGCGTTTGAACCAAACTTTGCAGCATACGCACGTGCAGCAGACCCGATATGAGGCTACACAATCCGTTTTGGGGAAGCGGACCCTACCCTGAAGCTACCCTTATCTAGTAGTTTCTGGCATAAACAAGGCCGACAGTTGTCGGTGGACGATCGGTCCAAACGTTGATTTATCTTCCTGGTTGTGGCTTCCCTCGGTGATATGGGTGGGTTACGCAATGGAAAGCACCTGCAGCCGGGGGCACGTTTTCCAGGGGCTTCCTTCTGTATCGGTCGGGCAGGTCGGTTTCCAATGTTTGCCATCGGCTTCGAGAGTGACATCGTGCACAACGTGTCGCATATTGCTTGCATTTTTTAAACATGTTATGCTGATCCTTTTTTCTCTGTTGTTGCTTCCTTTATTTGGCGAAATTAGTAGTAATTGCGTAATGTGCTTTTCTGCCAGACATCGATGTAGAGAGACAAAGAGAATACCACCCGCGCTGGAAGGGAGAATATTGAATGAATCTGGTAGACTACTGTCTAGGAAAAGTAATGCTCTTCATTTCGCTAAAAGCATTTCACGGACATTGTAGCTCGCGTCCTGGTTAACTGGTAGAAATTGTGACTTGGTGTATATGTAGAAAACGACGCAGTTTTTCTGTTCAGGACATCAGTTTTGGTAATCTGCACCAAAAACCGGTTGTTTCATTTCGTTTTCCGTCCTTTGTTGTTGGAGTGACCTATGGTGAATCGGAAATTGCAAACATTCAACCGAAAGAGGAGCTTTTGTACCATTCATGGTTCAATTGATCGTTACCGTGGCCGTGACTTTGTATTGCTGGAGGACTCAAGATTCAGCGTCGCTTTACGTGCGTTAAGATGATGACTAGGGATGGAGAAAAGCTTTCACCAGCAGTGTCTTGAGTAAACCGCATTTGAAGGTTATAGAAAGTAGGATGGATCAAGTGTTTTCTTGTTAAAGTTGAATACTTTACAAACTTTAGACGATCTTTCTTTTGTTGCGTTTCATTCTTGTATGCAAAAAGTTCAATAAATCGCTGCAATATATACCAAACGGGAGACTTATTAATTGTGTTTTTAATTTTTTCTATTTTTAGGTCGCATCTATTGAAGGAGGTCATTTACGTTCCGCGACCGCTAAGGAAGGAATGTAATGATGCATATCAAAAGCAGTCCCACTACTCCAGTGGTCGCTGAAAAGCGTCCCAAACCTGGAAAGAGTGACCCACTGCAGCAAGAACCGCGGAAAGTGTCCAGTTTCATTCAACGGTTTTATCTGTTTGGGAACAACACAAGTACTCCGTTCGGTTCGGAAGCAGAACCGGAAGCACCAAAGGTTAAGAAGGTGAAGAGTTCTGAGAAGGAATCGGAAGACATTAGGCAAGATTCAAAGTTGTCTGCGAGTACCGACAGTGGTGGCAAGTCGTCGTCCGATGCGTCCGAAGAATCGAGTCCCGTTCAGTATCCTTCATACAGTGTACAACGGTTAAGACAATTTTGGAACAATCGTTTGCTGTCAGGATCAAATCAACAAACTACTTCTGGATCTTCCATCGATACTATAGTGAGAAAAGCGAAGAGTGCCACGATTGGTGCACCCACCGGTGCTGCCACTCGAACTGTCCTCCGCAAGTCACCATCTCCCAAAGCCATTACCCGTTTCCAGCGTAACGGTTCGATCACACGTTCGGGAAGGCGAAGATTAACGATAGACAATTCAGATAGCACCCGAACCGGAACGGATGCAGGACATCGATCTGCTCAAGCACCGAAGCGTACCTCACAAACTGCACTGCTCAGTCCTGATCGGGAAGTTCAACGTGCGCTAGTAGAGAAACGACAGTGTGTTGGAACGCCCACCGTGACTTCTGGATCCACCGTAAGAGACTCATTCCCGCTGGCAATAGCTACCCCTACCGGCAGTCAAATCCATTGGGCACGTCGAACGGAACTGCTCGGTATTCGTGCACTAACACAAAAGGAAAAAGCTCAGAGCAACAAAATGCCACTGCGAGTGGAAAACTATGTAAACAGCTTCATCGATGTGGACATACAGAGCGTTGAGAAGCAGGATGAGCAAACAAGGACAAAGGAAACGGTACCTTCGGCTCACGAGCTGCCAAAAGATGTTGTTGAGAAGTTACCACCGATCTCCCACAGCGCTACCCCCGTAACACCCGTACGACCACCCAACACAGCTTCCCTGGGACGGAAGGGTAATACACCAACGCGAAAAATAAGCTTCTTGAACAATATCTCACCATACAATCGGAAATTATTGTCTTGCAATGGAACCAAGGTAGCCGCACTGACGAGTAAATTCAACCAAATGATCCAGCAGGATGCCGGATTGCTGGTGCAGGTTCAAAAGCGTGGCGGATATTTGCACAAATGTGGGAATGTGGCTTACAAAGTGATCGAAGACCCCGGAAGCGAGGGAGGATACGGTTTTACATCGTCGGGTCGTAATAGCGCTACGAGAAGCAGTTTGAAGAAGAGAAATTCTAATGCTTCCATTACTTCTGCTGGTGCTGCTAGTGCTGGTGGTGCCGGTGGCAACAAGACGGATGAGAGCTCTGACGAAATTTCGTCAGTATCGAGCAAAAATTCATCGGTTCGCAAAACGGGACTTAGAAAGCGTCCCAGCCTGAGGAAGAATATTTATCGACGACCAGATTGGGAAGCGGGACGCAGTTCACCTGGTGTGCGCAAGGTGCTCGAGATGTTTGAACCCAACCTGCATCATGCCCGTGGCAAGCGGACGGAGAGTGGAGACATGGGAAAACGACCACCGATACGAAGCAAACCGAAAGTACCAGACAAAAGCGAACAGGTCCTGCTGAAAACGAAGGACATTAAGTCGAAAAAGGTGACGAGTGAAGGAGATGAAACAAATGCTAAGAAGATCCAAAAAGATTCACTACAAAAAACTAGGGATGTCGAAGCCATTGCAATGCTCGAAGAGCATGTCGTAGATGGCGGTAATCAGAAGATAATAAAGGAGAATTCAACTGTAGCAGAAGTACATATGTCCAGGGATTGTAATAAGCTGAATAATAGCCAGAATACCGTATCCACACCAAAGCATACTTCAATAGAGCAGAACGAAAACAAAGACGACTCGTTAGAAATTCATGAGTGCATTCCGGTACACTCATCAAGCGAGGATTCATGTACCATGCCACCCACAATGGAAATTACGGTCCTTTCGGATAACGATAACGCATTGGAAGAGCTAAATTCCACCCGCAATCGGATAGTGGTTGAAAAATCTTCTGTGATACATACCACAGATACTGGTGATCAAAGCGAAAATGCTATCCTAATCAACGAAGCCAACGAGAAGGATAAGAGCAAAAGCCCTGTGTCGAAATTTAATAAGCGTCTTACATTCCGGTCATCTGATAACACAGCTACGGAAGTGTCTTCTCCGGTATGCGAACAATCAGAAGCGAATAATGTCATATTAACCGACGAGGACAATAGCTTTGGTGAGCAGTATTCAACATATAGTTCGATTAAAAAGGGTAGCAAGAATACAGATGCACCTCTTTCAGATGGTTCCATCAAACTTGGTAGTAATACGGAACCAGTCGTCCCACCAAAGGAACAGAAAGAGAAAAAGAAGAGCAAAAGCACCGTGTCGAAAATTTACGAACGCTTGACTTTTCGATCTTCCAAGAAGGTTGCAACGCCGCTTGAAAAGTCAGATGAGCTAGTAATCATTAGGGAAGAGGACAATACTAGAAAGGTTACCGGGCTACGAAGGTCCTTTGTGTCATCAATCGAAATCCCATCAATGCACACGGATGATACCACATCTTCCTCACGTCCTTCAAATCAACCTTCACCGGAAGCTTCTGGCGGAACGGATACTTCGGAGCAAAAGATACTCGATGCGATCAGTGCTGTTAGTCAGCGGATCGATAATCTATCGAAAAGCTTCAGTGATCTTACAATTACCGATGCGGAGGATATCGAACAGAACAGCCCACTAAGTAGCGAAGAAAATGTGCAGCAGGTGCGACCGAATACGTCCTTTCTTTTCCGTGGTATGGGTGCAGGAGGATCGGGAGTTGATATCGGAAGCAAACACGCTAGTCATCGAAAGATCGTCGAAGCAGTTAACACGGTTGTTATCAACAAATCCATTTCGATGGATGCCCATCATTTTCCGTGTGCACGTGGTGAGATTGGCAGGATGAGCCTTAACGAACGCACTCGTGTACAGCGCAGTCTAGAGGATGATTATGAGCTGGTCACACAGCCCGATGAAGAACCTGCGCAGCCGGTGGGATCTGCGTCTAGCTTAACTCCTAAAATTACGATCGATTTAACCGGGCTTACGAACAAAATAGAGTCCTTCGTTCATAAATCGAAACGAGAATCGGATAACATTTATCAAAGCATTCCAAGAAAGTCCTCCACTGCGGATAAAAGCTATCTCGAGTGCGAGGATGCTGGCAGTATCAATAGTTACGAATCATTCGAAAACTATGAATCCATTGAACACGAGATTGCATCGAGCACGTGCAAACAAAGCGCTGCGGAAGCATCGCGAGAAGAAGATACGTATGAGATCTGCAGTCCACCACCTGAATTGCCACCAGCCAGGGATGATAGCCGTAATGATCTGACCCTACCACAACCAAAGCGCAATCTGTCCACATCGCCCAAAACACTGCCCAAACACCTGCAGGTGACTTATCAGTCCAACTACGAGCACATTAAGTACAGCAAGATACCACCGAGACCGCCGAAACCGGAGGAGATTCCACTGCCACCCCGGAACAACTCCACCACGAACATTACCGTTGCGCCGGAAGGCATGTCCTCCATCGAAGTAACGCCAAACCCGGGTGATGATTTGCTGGACAAATCATCCACCCACGGACAGGAGAACATCTACGAGGAGAACATCTACGACACGATCCGCAGTATGGACGGTGTTGACTATGACGATCCGGCTTGTGGTGGTAGCTCCGCCGAGATGGAACCCGCCCAGACAAATAATGCACCGAGCAGCAGTATGAGACCGTCAGCACTCAGACAGCAACCGTCTCCACCGGCGGATACCGTATCGCTCGTATCATCCAACTGTTATGAGTCGATCGGTTCACGGTTGGAGTATGATCGGCATTTAACGCTTACTCGACGGAACATGGCCGGTGGTTCGACAACGACGTTGGCGTCCGATCAAATCACCAACAGCCTGTACGGTACCGTGCCCGGACTGGCGAGCTTAACACCACCAAGTGAACGTGGTAGTGACACAAGCAACAGTGCCGACTGGACCGACATTTCCGACGAGGATGAAACCGAACGCGGCGACATAGCATCGACGGCACCGGGATCGAAGCGACCGAACTTCATCGTGTAAGTACTGTAACATCTTCATTCCCTGCCAAGCAGGGCGTCAACAACCGTCCGTACTAAATTCACGTTTCTCTTTTTTTATGACTGCGTCACTCGGTGTAGTGTACGGGAGCGCAAGAGGACTCATCAAACACCGTTAAGGTCGCGGAAACTGGCTCGTATCTCGCACCCGAAGATAGACGGTAAGTGGCACATGAACGCATCTAGTTATGCAAATCGCCTTTCTTGTGTACAATCGTAACGGCATATATGTGTGTTGCTTGCGATTCCACTTAATAATTGTTGTGGCCTTCATATGTTTTACACTATTTTTATTTTTGTCAAGAAAATATTATTAAAGCGTATATTACATTTATACAAAACATATTTCCCTCGAATGATCTACAAACGGTTTTATCGCGTAAAAAAGCTCAGTTGCATTGAGCTTTTGAAAGCTTTTGAAGCAAAAGCACATTGAAAAGCTTCAAAGAAAAGGCTTTCGGCTGCCTCAGCACATGTTATTCGATTTGAAATGGGATTTTACTTAAATGTGACCCCTTTCCGCTTTTTTCCTGTCCTGTCTTTACGCAACCTACACGAATGATTGCGTGTGCCGGTAAAATTATCCATATAATTCATCCAAAACAAGACGTTTTATGTGATTAGTGTGAAGAACTCGTGTGTCATTGTTTCGGCAGTGTTTGAGCTTCGAAAAAATCGCTTTGAGCTTTGTTGGAACATAGAGACTTCTCACCCTGCCTGGCATTTGCTCGCGCCTTCGAGTATTAAAAATGATCACGACTACTAGCTGCGTCATATGCGCGCATAAGACGAAAGCAATGGGTGTCGATCAATGGCGAGAACTTTTACATAAGCGGAAGATGGTGTAGATACTGTGCGGTGGGAAAACGTACATCGGTACATCGGTGTGCAATGGTTGAACTGATTAATTTAATGTTTGTGGCTACTGGCGACAGTTAGTACCATCATGACAATCTCTTCGCGCTGCCACACAACAGGTAACGTGTGTGCCGTCATCATCACCTTCGCTGCTCCATTGTGCCGATAGCATGGTGGTGCTTCTTCGATCTTTATAGCGATATTGTTTCAACAAAATGCCACCATTCGCAGCGACCTATTGTTCTACGACCATCACCTGTACTACGTGTATGTGTATTGACTATTGTCATAGGAAATAAAATGAACCTTCAACGTTCCGTCGCGTTCCCATACTGCAGGAGAACCTGCGATCGAAAAAAAAGGTTTGCAATCGATTACGCACCAAGTGGATCTTTCCCCAAGGAGCAATGAAGAAGCTGTGGGAGAGATTTCACGAGTCTGATTTAGAAGTGGTGGTGGTGGGTGGTGTTATGCGTTCATTGTGACTGGAGCCAACTAATTGACCCGACTGTTTGATCTTTTTCTACCATTGGAAAGCATTCACTACTGTCTGCTCTCCCATGTGTCTCTCTTAAACGATTTCGATCGCCATGGGTTTCCCCTATCAGAGAACGGACTTTCAACCGTCTTCATACCGTACCGCTTCAATCAAGTATTATTGTGTGCAGCAAATGCATCTCTTCATGGTAGTGTGTGCTTGCAGACTTCACGCTACTTCACAAACACTTGCAAGGCACGGCTAAATTCGAGTCGGTTGAAGAAGATCACGCACTTGTGGTGATCTGCACGGTTCTGTCGAAATGTCAAGCCAATCAAAGTGGACAAGGTAAGATCAGAGTAGCGCCAAGAAGGCATTCTGCATACTACCACCATTCGCACTTCGATCGAAATCTAATTTTGGACCCAATGGAGTGGCTGTTGGAGACGTTTTCGACTTCTTCATGGCTCGATTTTACATCACCATAATGGCATTGGCAATGCTTTTCGGGTGGTTCACTTCCTACGCGATTGAAATTGGCTGACCGACAACCGTGCGATGATGGTTCGATGATGCTTATTAAAAAAATCTCCTCACCCGTATGCGATTCGTCCAACTTATACAGCGTGTGGTGGGTGAGAAGTTTCGCAGCAGCGTTTCAAAACGATTCAAAACGCGATTTATGCAGTTATTGGCATCGAATGCTGGTCGGATTTGTTAACAAACGCTTGACAAAGGCCTGTCAACGAGCATAGAATTTCGGAATCAACCGTTGGACGTGTTGACGAGGAGATGATGATTGAGGAATTAAGATATCGAGGACAGTTTGGCAAATTTATAAATAACTTGTCTTTTTTCACTTCTTCTTTACTCGGTTTCTATTTGCTTAATACAAAACGAAACAAACAGTCTTATAATTGATGTTTGGCGACTAATTAACAATTGCTTATCAGTTATGGAAATTTTGCATAATCTAATTAGAGCTTAGGTGCCGGTTGCTGAAAGGTCATGCTTATCTTTTCACCTTGCTCAGAAATGTTTAGAACCATCATGGGAGGATTATTAGAAACCATTGTTTATAGCGAAACAACAACCTGGAGGACTCTTTTGAGCGATCACCATTTCTGGCATCCTTGATTTGTATTTTAACGGTACGGTCTTGGATGGAATTTTGGACCAGTCCTGTCATGTGAGATCAACGTGTGTGATGCTTCTACTTGAATAATTTTGTGCAGTTTCTCGTCTGGGTAAGTGCGGCATCAATCAACTCCGCCCATAGGTCGATCAGACACTGAGTGTAGGTACATCAGCATCACAAACACGCTTTCACGTGCAAAATTCAAATATACAGATAGTTCAAGCTGCATTCCTGGATGCTGTAAGCTTTGCTCTCTGCTCTAAGACATGCATATTTCTCATTTGTTAAAATGCGCGAGAGAAAATTCATTGTACTAAAACCAGTGAGAGCGAAAAGTGGTCGAGTTGGCTTAAATCCAGTAGTGTCAAACCCTTGCTTTGAATTCTTTTGCTATAAGTGTTGAGAGTCAATTAATCGAATGCATTATTTAATTTTTATTGTTAATATTTTGCTTTGAATGTTATACCTTTTCAAAAAAAAAACCAGTTTTCTCTAATAACAACCAAAACCGTCGTTCACTAATTACAACCGCATTGGACACCCTTGGTTCGATGCCAACGCGGTGGGAGCAATTTTAAGCGCCACCACCTCCAAACACACTGCTAATGTTGGTGCCGGTTTAGTACACTTTAGCGCATGAAGGCGTACGCACGTTTCGGTTGTAGTGCTCGTCGATCGTTCGACTCTTCGAACCCGTCACAGTCGGTGTGACCTTCCGCGACTCGTGGTAGGCTTCGATAGTTTGTGGTGATGGTGTGCACTGTGTCCCCATCCATCGAGATGGAACGAAAAAACAAAGCGTGACCGCTAACAGTGGTAGGAGTCTGAAGAATAAAAAAAAAATGGCACTAGCATTCTCTTGAACGTGTATAAGTGAAGTTGTGTTCGGTCATCGTGCGTAGGTTGTTTATTTGGTTCGATTGGTCATGTTCCATTTTGGCGTTTGTCTGAATTGCTGTGCATTTCCATTGCTGTTAATATCGTCACCGTGGGGGCTAGAGTATTCTTAACAAAATGTACAGAGCTGTGGGATGAATACAGCTTTACAAATGTGCGTGACAAATCCAGTTCTCTTCCTGCACCATTTCAAACTAGCCGCAACAACCGAATTTCGTTCGTGTGTTTTCGACATGCAAAAAAGCATATCCACCTCTTTGTGTGAGTGAGTGTATGGTAACATGCGTGTTAATAGTGCAGCATAGTGTACCCAGCCGTAGCTCGAAAGCATGATGGTTGATGGTTGACGATTATGATCGGTTTTGGGTTTCGAAACTTCCCCCAATTGGGAACGAAGCGGAACGATGCAACGAACGACGGTGCATAGCGTGATGTGTGAAAGAGATAGATACGCCTCAGTGCAAGAAGTGCAAGTAGGATGTGCAAATAACAACAGCAAAAACAAGGCAATGGTGCAATGGTGAAAATATAAAATCCGATAAATACATCAACCAGAAATACCGGATTGCATCAAACGCCATTCGATCGCATCATGATCAATAGATATAGAGGGAGAGAACGACGAAAAAAAACCCCAACACTGACATAATAATGAGGCGTCTTCGGGAACGTGTTTTAATGATGGGTTTAAAAATGAGATGTGCACCAACGATTTAAACGACTGGCTAATATTGTAGCATGGCCGATAAACATAATAAAATTGTGATACACAAAAAAGTGATCCTTCAATGTAAAGCGAGCTCTACCCCTAAATATTAATTTATTAAAACGCACATAACACGTAAGTGAAATCGCGCGGTTCCGGACAATCGAATTCCATCGTTTATTGGTGTTGCACCGACTGGTGCAAAAGTTGCAAAAGTTTTTTTTTGCACAAACACATTCCAATTACGTGAAATGAAAGTAAAAAGTAAATAATTTGTGATGTGTGACGTTCAGGCAAGTGAAGTTGCTGTCATGTACTCTTTTGCAATAACAATCAATCTGAGCGAGATGTTTGTTTGAATATAATTTTTCCAACAGTTTTTATCAAACGTGTAAAATGTTGCTCCAACTGGTACAGTGATATAACCATTTTGTACCATAATTTACATGGATCATTAGATTTACCGTTTCAAGCTTAAAAGTGGAACACGAGACACGAAGGAAGCCGTTGAGCTTCAGTTGGTCGGAAAAGGAAACGATTCGGAATGGAATGTGTCAGGGGAGGTCCTACGGTGTGGCCTTATTATTAAACGATATTTTAGCTGGATCGATCGTTGATAATAGTGTTTCGAATTTAATCAATTACGACGATCGGAAATAACTCCATTCAAGTACTGTATGTCGATCATGGATTTAAAACAATATAACGTAATGTAGAATGTTTGAGATACAGCAATAGCTGAAACATACTTTGGAGACGTTTTGGAGGTTTACCCAACAAAGTGCTAATTAACTTCCTCTTTTCCTTTCTTGAAGGTCGCATAGATTAGCCACACGGTACACCAACGTGAACACGAGTCTTTGCCGTAGCAATTAACGTCAGAAGCTAAGCAAACGTGTTTTGCGTCTTAGTTGCGTCTTGCGGTGTCACCTGGGTACGAGTAAATGGCAGTTTTAATTAGCTGCTTTCAGCTGGACACCGGGAATCTATTTTAAACCAAAGTCTTTCCAATCATGAGCCGCTCAAGACATTCTTCCCAAATGTGGGGTCTCCTTTCGGGACCCAACGCCCCAACCGGATGTGTTGGGTCATGTTGTTCCAAATTGCGCTGCACCCGTACCACTCTCTAACAGTACTTCCTGCTTTGTATCTCTGGAACGTGTGAAGCACACCACACACGCGGCTGGGTGGTGAATGTAAACCCGGGTAAAGCTTCGTTGTTTATAGAGGGATAATGTTTTGGAGAAATCCTCCAACTCATTTCGTTAATTAAATTTAACCCACACCAGTGGTACCAAATCTAAGGAGCACGTTTGGAATGTTCCTACGAAGGATGATCCCTTTGTAAGTTTGCGAAATATTCGCAAACGCTGCTCAGCAACAGGCAACAGCCCGGTTTTACGGAGTGCGAATTCAAGGCAAACACGAAAAACTTGTTCTGCATTACTCGCCGCCTCATTGCATGTTTGCTAGGTTGCAAGAAAAAAAAACCAGTACGTCTACTCAATACCCATGAGATCAGCTTGACGATGTTTGTGTGAGCTTATACAACGACAATGGAATCGATTTGGAATGGAGGCAGCAAGTAATCTTCGTTCGACTGTAGATGAACAGCGACGGGCATCTTAATCGAAAGGTCAAACGTTTCCGATTGGGAGGTTGTCTTTGTGGAAATTATTTCTAATCTTAAACGAAATGATGGCAGTTCTTTGGACAATCATTTTGGAGCTAACGGCTTCTAGAGTTTTCAGACGTTTGTGCCTGAAAGTCCATTGGAAATGGAGAGTTTCCATCGTTTACAGTTCTTTATGAGATTTAATTGACAGTAATGCCCTGTGATGTAAGTGTCTTCTGTTTGGAGACTTAATCATGCGTTACAACTGGTTTCTAATAACGAAGAAAGTGTACGTAAACTTGGCAAGAGATACAACTTGGAAAGTGCATTCAAGCAGACGAAAGCGTCGCTGAAGAGTCAAATGCGGCACCCTCTGCAATCGATGCCCTAATGTCAGGGATCGGCGGTCCAAACGTTTGAGCGTTACAGACAGGAGCCACGCTTGACTGGTTGATGATGAGCCACTCCTCGATAATGGTCGTTTATGGATTGACCCTTGGCCCCAGGAGCTTGGTTGGGTTGCCTACTTTTCTCTAGTACTGAGATCAGTACACAGTCCCCGAGAGTCGACGCAAGTTGGTGCTCTTATTTGTGTTGCAAGAAAACAAAATAAACCGCCTTATTGCGATGTTTGTCCAATATCTACTACAAAGAACAGACGTAGGAATAGTCTCCAACGAAAGCGAAAACCACTTTGTGAGTCATCTGAATATTAAGATCAGGTTTCCTTAACCGTATCATCCATGTTGTTATATCTGTGTGTGCTCAAGCTCCAATTTTTAAGCGAGTTTACGTAGCTCCCCAAACCAACACCTTTACGTCTAGCTACTGTGGAGTTTTTGCGTACGAACTAGTTCTTTTGCCCTCATAACCGGTTTCTTGACAACCGCGCGACAAACTTGAGCCCGTGGTTGAGATGGATTCATGCGCTGTTTCTCTAGGTTGAGAAAAAGAACATCTAACCTCGAACCCAACACAACCACCAACCGGCGAATCATACTCACACTTCGGTAACGGGGTGATCTCGGCGTGTCTCTTCCATGGCCATCATCATTGGCGCCTTCATCATACAGTGTGAGACTCACCAAAGTGTCGACCTTTAGGATAATAACGCACCGTTATGCAATCCCCATTTGCGCAGATCCATTCTCCTGTCGTCTTGAGAAGCGGTATCGTGGCACGGATAGGCAAATGACATCGGAACGGAAGCGTCATCTGGTTAGGATCACCGCAAACGCTGGCATGAGGTAATGATATACCACCCCGAACGAACCCGCAAGCACCGTTCAAGGTTAATCTATGCCATTACAACGCCCGACCAGTTGGTGGTTTTTGATTTTATTTTAATTGACGACTACTTCCACACGGGTGCGTCACTGCGTTTGGGATTCGGTCACAATAGACCATCGGTGGAGCAGGTTGTTGGATGGATTACCCAGATCCGTGTGCAAAGCCACTGGCTACTGGCAAATTATTATTGGAGGAGGTAACTGTTGGGTTTTGTTTACTGGTTAGCTACCGAAATTATAAAACGATAAACTAAAGATCTTATACGGTGGAATTGACTTTTCTTCCCACCGAAAACAAGTTGTCAAAGCGATGCTGTCAGGCGCTTGGGAAAGGAAGCTGAATAATTATCGGTTTGAAGGTTCTTCAAGTTTTGGGTTCTATAATAGCAACAGATATTGAACTTCCGTTTCACACTGAAAATGTAAGATGGGCTCTAAATATGAATTCTTTAACTTCCATGACTAACCCTAACTTAGCCCTAAGTACTGGAGGTTTGGTCCGAATAGGAATTGGGCCTATCCGATCCTGTGAAACCATCACTACCATCGAGAGACACTGAATGAGCCGTGAAAATTGGAAGTTACCTCTTTTAGTGACTTAAATGCCTCGACTAATTTTCTCAACCTTAAATATTAAAACTGCTGAGGCCATGTGTTATTATTTTTTTCCAATTAATCTTCAATATAACCAACGGATCAAATACATGTTGGAACAAACGGTTTGCCAGCGGCGATTATCATTTAAATTAAAAATGATTGTGTTCGCCTTTGTTTCTCACCGTTCATCATCGGCCGTTCCTTCTCTCTCGCTGCTTATCATAACGATTTTTCCAATTTTCCCAATTTTCTCGCCATAAATTCAATAATTGTTTTATCAATTTTCCAATAATTCGTCAATTTGTTCGAGAGAAATTGGAACGTT
This sequence comes from Anopheles minimus, assembly GCA_000349025.1. Classification (NCBI taxonomy): domain Eukaryota; kingdom Metazoa; phylum Arthropoda; class Insecta; order Diptera; family Culicidae; genus Anopheles; species Anopheles minimus. The sequence goes on from KB663721.1 coordinate 2,409,597, forward strand.
CACGAACCGGGGGCCGGTGTTTATGTAACTTTTTCTAACTACTTTCCCTAGCCTATTACCGGCTGCGTTGATCTGCGTGGTAGACGGTAAATAATCGCACCGTACGATCGTGAGTTCATCAATTTAGGTGTGAATTAAGAAAAGAAAAGAAAAACACAACAACTCCCATTCCGAAATTGTTCATTAGGTTCCAGTTTTGGGCGGCTTTGCTTTGGTCCAATTGGTTCTAATTACGGTTTATGGGTTATGCTGCTGTGTTTAGCAATGTCTACAAGATGTACCTGTGTGGAATGCATTTCACCCTTTTTGCGGGTCGCTCTTTACAGTTTAACTATTTTCTCACACAGATGCATCATGTAACTCCTTAAATTGACCACTTTGCGTAGGTTCGACCGGTTCGCAGAATCGAAGAAGACATAAGCCCAACAAATGCGTTTGGGAAATTGCGCGTGCATGAACGAAAGGTTCACAAGACACAGGAATGTGTTGTTTGTGTTGCCGTTGACGCACTGGTTTCACTTGCTGGTGCGACTCTATGGACATGGACCACCTCAAAACCGAAGTTGTAAACGTAGTCTCACGTTGCTAACCTGTGGCCTCCTCCTCCACGTGCAACATCGTTATGCAACCAGCCCCAGGTCGTATCGTTAGTTCAGAAGACGTTTCCAATTGACGAAACGACGCGAATGCGATTTGCGTGCGACCGACCGCACTATATGCAGGGACCCGATATCATCGGCCAGCTAGAAGACGACCCACTACTTGTCTGTTGCTTCTAACAGTAGAAGGGTTGATGATTTAGAGAAAGCCCCATAACACTAAGGCTGCGTTAGCGAAGTGCACGGCGTGTGTGTTTTTTTTCGTGCAGAATGCACTAGCGAGTAATACGGGCTATGGTGCAGCAAGTGCATTCCGTGGTCTGGTGCACCCAACTGCACTCGGTATGCGTGTGTAGTAGGTCGAACGCGGTTATTACACCGATTAACGCCCACGTAACAATGCAAGGGGTTAGCGAGAGGTTTGTAGGGCCTTCCCTGCTGTTGTTATGCTGCTACGATCACGCTGTGTTTCTCTCCCTCTCCACAATGCACTTTTGTTGTGAACAATACAAACGCACACAAGCACGTGGTGGTGCGTTGAAATGGATTTATTCTAATCTTGAGGCTGGTGAGATCACCTGCGCACGATCAAACCCGTGTATGTAAATATTTCCCCCGGCTAATCTAAACCTAAGCTGACCTTCCGTTGTTTCGATCGGAGCTTTTTTTTTAAACGGAGACACACACTAACGTACCCAAACTGTCATCGTGCTACTAACGCAATTGTCCGCCATGATGGTTGCGAAAGTTAGTATAAACTTTTGACCACCTGCAGCAGACCGTGCAATATGGAGAGAAACAAAAAGTTTTCATTTTGTTTTCTGATTCTACAGCACGCGCACAATGATGATGAAGAGAATGATAACGATGTTTGCGCATTTAGATAGAGAATGATTACATCCATCCATCGTGTGACGGTCGAGTGATCAAAAGCAATCTCTTATCTGATTCGTTCTAGTTCGCATGAACTTGCGGTGGAATGCTCTAGAATTAGAAACACACCTCCAACCGGACATCGTGCCTCAGAGCGGTTTATGATCCATTTGTCCTCATTGTTTGGCGAATTCTCCTTTGAAAACAAGATCACTGACTTCACTTTCTTCCATAACCTCACTTACTGTTGCAGTTCTTCGGAAAACAGTTTTGCTTTCAACCAGTTCCTTTCTCCATTCAAAGTTGAGAGCGATTCACATTTTTACGACCGACTCTATTCAATGCTAAACAGGTGTCGTCTAACTGAGCTTGGCTACAGCTTATGTGGAAGGTTGCTCCAGAATGCAACCAACCATCTAAGCCGCTTAGGCATCTGGATATTTCCAAGCATCCAAAACATCTCTCCCAAAAAAAGGGAACCACATTTAAAATCACTTCTCGGTGTGCTTTAAAGGAGCATCCAGATGTGATCTCGTGTGCCTCGTGCAATCTTTCCCTTCAGACAAACAAAAAAACTTAATTACGAAATTAAACAGCGCAGCGAGCTCGTGCAGTAGGTGCAGTAGAGATTTGGTTCATCTGAGGAAACACAATCTTTCCAGCAAATACGAAAAACCAACACCTCATTTAATGGCGCCACTGGTGGTGGTGGTCGGTTAATCGAAAATTCAAATCCTCCTAAAATGTTTTCTTTTCGTTTCGGCTACCCGTTTCTTGCACAGTCGCTTATGCCGCTCGAAGATGGACCTGGTTGGGCTATGTTTTTTTATTACTCACCTGCTTCATCTGACCTTCGCGCGGTGTCAAAATAGAAAATGTTTTCGTAATTGATGAATTCAATGCAAACCACGACCCGCGAGTAGGACGCGGTAAAAAGGTTGATTTATTCAATGGTGTGAACGAAATTAATAAATAGAGATACAGTTGCCAGCGAGTGGTCACGCAATGGCTTCTGGTCGAGCTAAAAGTTTAAAGTGTTTTGCTACAAAAAAAAAAGCTTTAACTACAGACGGAAGTACACGATCCCCTGTCGAAGTTTTAGAAGATGTTGGGAGAAAAAAAGTGATTCAACCATGGTCATTCCGGCCGTCCAGTGGACAATCGATCTCACTAAGCACAGGTGATTCAAACGTTGCCAAACAAACCATAAAAAAGCTTCAATATTGTGATGTAGCGCTTGGATCATAATGCGAATCTTTCGGTGGAGAACCATGCCCGCGTAATAATCGAATGATTGCTTTTAAATTGAAGTCACGGGCTTGTTTTGTAGTTGTTTGTTTCCGGTAGCAAGCGAAAATGGTCGTTTCCGCGAAAGGTAAAAAGCGAGCACAGGTCTGAGTTTTAGGTTATGCAAGCGATAGTAAACAGAAAAACAAAACGTTCCTATGGCGAACTATAATTTTGTTTCCTTCGAGCGTTACCAACCGATGGTTAGGTCAAATTTAAATATGACGATATTTGCCATCGAGACATTCAACTCAATAGTCGGCGATCGCATTGGATCGCATCTCTCGGATCTCAGATTTGAGATAGTAAGAGCAATCGTTGGAGTTGGATTATAACTAACTTTTAAAATAGTTTCCTCCGTATCTGTGAAATTAGAAGCTCATATAGGGGGTGTCCACTCCACATGAAACATTCCCAATTTGACGCATGTTAGCTTCAGCAACGCTCGTTCCGAACCGTTCATCACATTAGTCCAATAAAATTGTAAGCTGCTGGTTTATGATTGATCGTGACGTGATCGCTCAATTATTACACCCGCTATTGAACACCGAGAAACTACGCAAAGTGAAAGCCTTCATGGCTCTTTTAATAGTTCCCCCCAAAAAATGTAGTGTACAATACCTTGGGTGCTTGTACATTAATTGTAAGGGTCTCCATTTCAATCGCTTTCACCCGACTGGACGAAAATGGCATTCGACAACTGCTGATAGACTATCGGCACTGCAGTAAAACAAACTACTTGTCATCACCAAACCATACATTTTCTATTGGAGTACTATTATTTAAGAAGCAAGTGTAATTGATTGGTAGTTCGGAAGAAAATAAGCCTTCGAGATTCCCAATGTGTCTCCAACAACTAGACCAAAATCGAACCAGGTTAATATCAAAGCTGAGTGTTGTGTTACTTTTGGCGGATGTGGAAGAGTTGCTGGAGAGGTAAAAACGTCGATAGATTTAAAAGCGGCGTGCGGAAATGAATGCACCGAATCAATTTCCTCAACTCTCCCACATAAGAAAGTGCCAGGTGTGACGGAACTGTTGATGAGAATCGAAATGATGAGTTGGAACTAATGTCCGGTTCGGTTTTTTTTTTCGTGAAGATAGAGTCGTTCCGACGTCATGTTTGCGTTCTAGTGTTCATAACTTTCCCCGCGAAAACAAACATCAGTGAGACTGTGTCATGAGTGTTCAAGATGCACGCTAACCAATGCCACCGCCCGGGGGCCAATATGAACGGAAACCCTGCGCAAGGATGGCGCTAGGGTGTGTGAGTTCCGTACCGTCGTCATCCAGCGCCGGTACAGTGCCTCGCAAGCGACGACCTCGAGCCGTGGGCGAAGTGTCCATCACCTCCACATCCTCCGTGTATCTGTACGACCAGAATGATCCACATTTAAAGCGACCCACGGGAGAGGAAAACAATCCTTTCTCCATCGAGGTGACATCGCACGATAGAAGCCGGGACGATGGACAACTGGTTCCGCTGTACGAGAACTTTGCCAGCGAATCAACAAGACAACCAGTACGTCTCATACCTCGGTGTGCGGTGCCGGTACTGCCACTAACGGTGGTGCGCATTCGGCAGCCGGAACGTGTGGCCGCACCTCCCAAACCACCGGAAGTTCCACCAAGAAGAAAACATGCTGCTCGGGCAGTAGCGAATGCTGCAGCAGAAGAACCAAGCAGTTCCAAGCGATATGAAGAAGCCGATAGTACTAGTAGCCGTTTCGAACTACAGTCTGTGTCTACTTTTCTGGGTAAGTGTTATTCTCTAGCCTTTGGATGTGACGTCGAGCGCATTTCCATCATTCAACAACATGCTGATAAGAAAGATCTGTCGTAACTGCATTTGACATTGACAAGTATGACCTGTGTGAGTAAGCTACTACTGAAGTGGAATGAATCGGTTAGTTACTTGGCAATCTTTGGCAGTGCTTTGATTCGATCGTCCAGTAAAAGCCACGTTGCGTACAATGGTGTATAAATTGCTGTTTTTGGTGATGTATGCTGTATCACTCAGCATCACCTACTGCTACCAGTGTTCCGAGCGCACGTCCGATGGATATTGTGTGGTGGTTAACGTTACTGAACCTTACGAGCAAGCAACGTATCCACGAAACGAAACATTGATTTGGATTCGTAACAGCACGATCCCTGTACTCAATCGTACACTCTTCACCCCACTCGATCAGGTAGAATATCTCATGGTACACCGGTTGCAGATCGAACAGCTTCATCTGGATGGATGTGACTCGCTGGAAGTTTTGTTCGCTTCATACAATGCGATAGCACGTATCAGTGCGGTTGAAGGACTCCCACTGAGGCAGCTACATCTTTATCATAATCAACTCACTGACGTGAGCGCACTGCGTGTACTTACCGATGTCGAGCAGCTTTATCTACACGACAATCTGCTCGAATCGCTCCGACTCGATACGTTCGTGGCGATGGGAGAACTTAAAATACTCACACTGCAACGTAACCGCTTGCGTACGATTGAGGCAAGAACCGCTAACAAACTGCTGGTGTTGCCCCGACTCGAGCAGCTGTTCCTGCAGTTCAATCAGTTGCCTCATCTCGATACCGGACTGTGGCGTATGGAGCGTCTCCGGGTGCTCGACTTGAGCCACAACCAGCTCGGCTATCTGCTTACCTTTCTCGAGGAGTTGCCAGCACTGCGGAAGCTTGGACTTCACCATAACCCATGGCATTGTGGCTGGTTGTTTGGAATGCTGGAACGGTTGGAAGCACGCGAACTGGACGCCGATGATGGTTCGATCGGATTCGATGAAGAAGCGTCCTGTCCGGGACTGCGGTTAGACGATCGGCTCTGCTGCAATGAGAACGCTTCGACTCCCGACCCAGTGCTGTTGCTTGTCACACGTACCAGTATCGTCGATGAGCTTCAGCAACAGATACGTGGAGCAAAGCGCCGGATCGAAACACTCGAAGAAGCACAAAGGAAACAAACGCACCAGTTCGGCGAGTTGGCTGGAAGATTGGCTACGATCGAGCAGCTATGTGCCCAACGAACCAGCGACGTACATTGAAAAGGAAAGGAATGGCCCGTGAAACACACTGTTTTTATTTAACTGTTTAACTGAATGTTTTTCTAATCTCCAATAAACTCACACCGAATATTCATCCCCGATACGAAATGATGTAATCACCATTTCCAAGTGTACGAATTCGATTAAACATTTCCTCAGATTTGGGTGTAAGGCTTTCCTCTAGTATCTGGTTGACTTCATAGATTCGTCCTTCTAGAGCGTTTGCCCTTACGGCAAAAGTTCGCTGCATCTCTTTTATCTCACTCAGCTGATCCTCAAGATGCACGATCTGAACGTTGTACCCGTGTAAGCGTCGTTCGCGTGCACTAGCCTTATAGAGATAGTCCTGAATGTGGTGACGGAAAGACACAATTGTTCCCCGAATACGCTCAATATCGACACTTATCGTTTGCTGATGGACTGTGTCCAAGGTTGGTTTGGGACGATTGGCACGTTCATCCAGCTCGTCGATCGATTGTTTCAGGTCGAGTACCGTGCGTTCGATTGCGTCTTGCAGACGTGCGAGATGCGCTTTTTCGTGGGCCAACGCGTGTCTTAACCGTACCAGTTCACCCATGATCACGTCCTGATCTTGTGCTACAGGTCCTAATTTGCTACGCAACTGGTAAGCCCGTTCGGTAATAAGATTGAGATCGTTGTCCTGCACCTGATCGTAAGCGAACTGGGCCAGCTCGTAACGCCTCCGCAGCTCTTTCAACTGCTCCCACCGGTTTTCCAATGGATCGCGAGCAAGCTCTTGTTCGAATGCATGTTCGTGACAGCAAATGCCTTTGAGCATCTTCATCCTCTCGCGTTCACATCGTTCGACCAAATCCTGCCCAGGTGTCGTGATACCCTGGTCACGTAGCACTAGCTGTGCCTCGCTAAGCCACCCACAGTTCCAATCATTGCCAGCGTAGGATATGTTCAGCAATGCGCCAAATTGACGGAGTTGCCGAGGCTCATCCAGCAGCATGTAGAGATCGTTGTTGGATAGATCGAGTGACACCAGCGAAGGCATCTCCCATCGACTGATGTTCACCGTCAACAGATGGTTCGACCCCAAGGACAATTGCTTCAGTTTCAGCAGCTGCACGCTCTGAGCTGCTGGTCGGTTCGGTACGCGGGCAGTATATTCTACCGTGATCAAGCCATTGCGAGCAAGCGATAGACTCTGCAGACGTTCCAGCTCGGCAAATGCATCCAGCGTTATCTGTTCCAAACGATTGCCGTCCAACGATAGGAGCTTTAGCTCGTTAAACCATCTACCGAAGCCGGGCACTTGACTAAGCTGATTATCGTCCAGTCTAAGCGATCGTAGCCGATGATGTTCGGTTGCAAACTTTACCTCGCGGATGGAGTTATTGCGTGCAGATAGCTGCTCCACATTGCTCCAGATGAAAAGCTTACGAATGCCCATAGCATCTACAGTAAGGTCTTGTACTTTCGGGAACTTGAGCGCAAGTGTTCGGGTAAACTCCGGCACGAACCCATCCACCATTGTCAGTGCCACATGGGGCATTTCATTCGGGAAGCTGGCGTTAGCAATCTCTGCTTCAGTTAGTAACGTTACGTTACGCACTACACACGTTGACATGATGACGAGCGTGCTCGGGTCACATCTGTACGTTGTCACAGACTGAGATCCCCTCGTGAAGGCACACACCAGCATCAGAACTAAAACACTATGAGGGATTGGAATTAACGACACGTTTTCACGAGATTCACGTAATACGTACCCAACATCCATCATCTTCATTTCGGATAATGTTTTCCTCCGCTGCTTACGGCAATCGATCATACACTAAACTCTACCGAACGATCGTACCGTACAGTCGGCACAGATCTACTCCACCCTGGTAATGCTTCTTTGTCAGCTTGTTTATAGAAAATAAACATGTTTGTGCGCTTATCAGTGCTTTTATTGAATTTTATTCTCTTATCAATGCTACATCAATGCTGTTTCTGTGCCTGGTTAATGTGCTCACGCAGCATCTCCAGCATCGAGCTCAGCTCCTTCAGCTTGTGCTCCCCACGCTTGACGGCCGTGCGGAACTCGTGCTTCGCGAGTGTGGTCATGTATGACAGTTGCGTCTTGTTATCCAGCAGCGTTTGCAGTTGTACATCCGTTTTCTTCATATTAGAGTCCAGCGTATCGAGCGATGCATTTAACTTATCCAGCCTTTCCTTAGAGCAAGTACATTCACATTTGGGAGCTGCAGGATCCTCTTCTTTACCATCATCATCTTCAAGTTCGGGTTTTTCGGTGGCTACAATGGGGTCTCCTTTGGTGTGTGTGTTCTTGAGGGTTTGAAGTTTGTTTTCGAACAGCTCGATTTGACTCTTGATGCTATTGGCAAACGTGGTCTCCGCATCATCGTACCGTTGCTCCAGCATGGTGAACTTTTCCATCTCATCCAACAGCGTCTTCTCGGAAAGCTGCTGTTCGTAGGTGCAGCAAATCGTACCGTTACGGATCGCACTGCAGTCCTGGTCGCCATCCACTGGGCTGACACCGCTGTTTTCAAGCGTTTCAAGCATCTGCTCCAACTCGTTACACTGCCAACGATTCCCGGCGAGCGAAATGTCGAACAGTTTTTGGAACTGTTCGAGTCCAAGAACTTTCGTCAGATTGTTGAAGGACAGTGCAAGTGTTTCCAGCTGAGGTAGTGACCACTTGTGCATATCCAGCTCCGTGAGCGTATTGTTCTGTAGCGCAAAAATGCTCAGAGCCGGCAGGTGGAGTTCACTATTCGAGCTGGTAATCGTGTTCAGACGGTTGCTGGTAAGGCGCAACGCTTTGAGCTGTGTCATCCCATCAAAACACGCCATGTTTAGTGTGGTCAAGTAGTTCCGTTCAAGATGTAACTCCTTGAGGGTAATGAATTTACAAATGCTCTCGACACTATCCAACTGGTTGTCATTTAGGCGCAATTCTTCTACACGGTATGTGACACCATCCGCTGAATCTACGTGCAGCTTCCGTATGTTGTTGTGTTCCGCACTCACATACACGAAGGAGGTCGCAAAACAAATCTCTTTCAGTCCAACCCTACCGATCACTAACTTGTCGAATCTAGGCAAACTCTCGCAATGGTTCGGGCGTAACGCTTCGATTCGGCCAGACTTTATATTGAGCATTTTCTTATCCTTCACATTTTCCAGATGCAATCCTTCATCAGGGTTTTCTAACTTTATGATATTGATAAAGCAAATCGGTAATTGCGTTGTAGCACATTGATATGATAGTGTATTGCGAGTTTCACCTGAACCTAGAACTACCCCAACAATGCAAGCTAAAAAGCTAAAATAGACCCAAAAAAACAAGTTAGTTTAAAGAATTGAACAGTACGCTGCTTCACTTACCTTAGAACGGTGTTGTGGTACAGCATCATGAATGTGCTTTCACTGAATGGTTGACCTGCACTGACGATGATCCTCCGCAATCATCTCCTTCGTTGTATGAGCAAAGGATCGAAACGCAACAAAACTAATGCAATTGTGCGAATCCATCTTATCAGTACGATGGGATCAGATCCCCTTATCTGCCATCGTTGCCAACTTGGAGTGCGCGACGGAACTGTTGCTTTATTCAGTGATCGTGTTCTTCCCGAACCTATAGGTAGCACCACTTGGCGAGTTCCTCTGTTTCGATCGTAGCGATGGCTGTTCATCCTGCTTTGTAAGTAAACGGCACCGAAGAACTCCGTGGAAATGTTTAAACAAAAATTTAAAATGAACCATCTTGTCGCTCTAGATCGTTCAGTGTGATCATTCTGTTGCTGTTATCATCGCCCGCTCTGGCTGGACTGTTCGATGAATACAGCTGTTACTCCCGGTCGGATGTATGCAGGTTGAAGGGTGTAGTGCTGGAAAGTGATCGCGATGTGGAGCGGGCGACCTTCCGTGACATCCATGACCCGCTCGTTATCGAATCGGGAACTATTAGAGTGTTTTCGCAGGAATTGTTGAAAAAAATACCGTCCGTTTTGGATCTGACGGTCGATAGGCTGGGTATAGTGCAGCTGTACATTCGTCCCGGTCTGTTGCATCTGTCCGCTGTCGGAAATGCAATCGAGAAGGTGTTGCTGGACACCGAAGAAAGTGTGCGTCCATACAGTACGCTCACACTTCACCTGTCATATAATAAGCTGACGGAGTTACCGCCGCTCGAGCGCTTCACGCGTCTTATGACTCTAGCCGTGGACAACAACCAGCTGTCCTCGATCGATATGGGGGCGTTTGCCACGTTGTCTAACTTGCGAGTGCTATCGCTTGCACACAATCGGCTGCTAACGGTGACATCTCCAGCCGAAACGCCAATTCAATTGATGAAGTTACGACGACTCTCGTTCGCGGACAATCAGCTGGCCATGTTGGACATCCGTACATGGGAGTTTGATTCGCTAGAGGACCTCAACGTCACCAGCAATACTTTGACCCGAATGGAAGGTAGTTTTACTCAGTTTCCTGTTCTTAAGCGGCTGGATCTCGCGGGCAACCGTTGGTATTGCGAGTGGCTCATGCTGCTGTACACCTACCAAGAGGCTGGCTCGGGATTTAAACTCGATTCAGATGACCCTGCCAGGTGTCGGGACGTCAACATGATGACCCATCACCACTGCTGCAATCCTGCCGGTGCCGACGGTTCCGGACTGATCGATGTTTTCGGTGAAAAGTGGGACGAATTAAAACGGCTAGCCCATCTGCTGGATAAAATTAACAATACGATCGCAACTGGGTCAGCCTCAGTAAACCGTGTGCTCCACGTACAGCACGAAGCACTGTCGAGTCGTGTTGCAAAACTCAAGGAAACACAGGAAGAGCAAAATGTGCAGCTAAGAGAGCTTGAGCAAGGTGTAGAACACCAGAAAGATAAGCTCAGCAGTGTCGAAACAGATCTCAAGGAGCAGGTAGATCGGTTGAGTCAAACGGTTAACGCTCGCTGGAACAACATGGAAGCTGGAATTGATGCGCATTTCAACGCTACCCCGCTAACGTCGACGAACACAACGAACTGGCCAGCAAAAGCATCGGAGAATGAAAAAAATCTCAGTCAACTACGGCAGTTGCTGGAAACGACCATCGGTCAGTTTAACTTGTACTCGACCAGATCGTATGAGCAGGAAGCCTCACTCAAGGCACAGTCGAAAAGAATAGAAACCGCCCAACAAGAGTTAGACAAAGTGCAGAGGAATGGGAAGCAGATTCAGGAACAGCTGGAGAAATTGGAACCAACAGCAGATCTTATTTTAGAATTCTTGACAGACGTCCGGAAAGGTTGTGTGGAGGAGAATCACGAAGGAGAATTTAATTAAAATGTATAAACTGTTTTGTGGTTTTTTTCTCCTACTGTGCATCCCCCAACAAGATAAAGAAAGAGAGAATAAATATATATCTACGGTAGGGATTTTTTTGTTTATTTGCTGAAAGAAACTTTCTCACTTCGCCTTTTCAACCCGTTGTGCTAGCTTGCTCTTTTCGGCATTTGCCTGCACCCACAGCCTATCTGTATCGATCGTCTGACGGAGTAGTTTGTTCTTCATGAACACCATGAAGTGGAGCAACTGTTTACGTTCTTGCTCGATACTTCTGCCAATATCCATTCTCGAGGTGATCTCCTCAAACCTTCCTTGCAGCTCTTCGGTCTTTTTCGCAATCTGCGTTGCTTTCATCTTGGCACGTTCCGAGTCGGTCTCTTGATCAGCTAAATGGGATATAATGATTTTCAGGCGATTTTCAAGCTCTTCCTGCAGTTGTTTTAGCTTGTCGCTTTGATAGCGCATGAACGCTTCATGTCGATCGTTGATCTTGCGAATAGCGTCTCGTACCTGCCCTATCTCCTGTAGGAATAGATGCTCCTCCTTATGTTCCGGCATGGTTGTGAAGCTGCAGCATATGCCCGAAACCTTCTCGATCGTGCAATCGGTGTCTGCATCAAGTACAACTCCTTCATTGTCGTTCGAGGATAACTTTCTGACGATAACTTTGGCTAGTGCGTGCTTAAGCCAACCACAACTCCACCTGTTTCCGGCCAGCTTCATCTCTCTCAGGTCGTAGAACTGATCGAACCCGTCCATTCCTCGCAACTCTGGCAGGCTGTTGTTGTTCAGCCGAAGCGTCTGCAGCGCCGGAAGCTGCCAGTTTTCCATCTCCATCGACGTAAGCCGATTGTGAGCCAGAGAGAGTGACACCAGTTCACTAAGGACGAGCGTTCGGGCAGGGGGTACAATCTTCACTATTCCATTACCTGCCGCTGACAGCACACGTAGCTTTTGCATTTTCGCAAACAGATCTATGCTTAGCTGGGTGATTTGGTTGTCGTCCAGGTAGAGTTCCTCGAGCTGCTCGAACGGTGCCAGCAGGGTGGCGTTTTTGAGCACATTTTGGCGCACGTCCAACAACTTTAGTGCGTAACTGGAGGACGGAATCGTTTGAAGTGTAGCCAGTTGATTGCCACGAAGGTGAAGCTTCTCAAAGTCAGAGCACACAAATATACTTTTCAGTTGTATCCCTTCCATCCAAAGGTTACGTACCATTAGCTTAACTGCCAGGGTATCACTGAGATTGCTTAATTTACCCTCCAATACCCGCAATCCTGTGCGTTCGGATAAATCTGGAAACGCTATCGTAGTGCTGACACCGTCGGTCGGAGGTAGAGATTTGATCTCACAAATTGGTCCTCTCGGTTTTGTGCATTGCACCGATTTGCTGCTGATGGTTTCAGCTGCACGTTCGCTCACTAACAATAGTCCTATTCTGAAAAGGTACAAAAAGAACAAATTGTATGCACATATCGGTAGAAATTGTCTAACCTTACAGTAGAAAGAACTGCACGCTGTGTTTCATGTTGGAATTGGCCTCTTTCTGCCCAAGCAACACTACGATTTGACGTTAGCGGAATAGCACTGAATCAGTTGCAATTGGAGCTTGGCTAACGAGTGGCCAACGTATATCATTATCAATAATCGGGCGAATGTTAACCTTGCTGTGTTTACAAACAATGTTAACTGTTTTACATACGATGCCCCTATTATAGCGATTATGTAAACTTGCAAGTCTCTGTCTAAACATCCCTTACTTTGTTGCTCACAAAGTCAGGCGATGAGTAATACACGTATGATCGATTAATGAAACTCCCTATCACGCATGCTAATCAACGCTTCATCTGTTCATCTTTCCCTTCCAGATGATTCCGACCATCACTACGAATCGCTATACTCGATCGGTTCGAATGACGATCGGCAACAGCACGTTTCATGCTACAGGACGCCAAACGCTGACGGAACGTTGTTGGCGGGCACGGCGGGAACAAACTTCCACCAACATCGAGCCGGTGTTGATCCTACTGCGGCCATCCTTCTGCCCAATGATGACGAGTTCGATTCGTTCGATAGTGACGACACGGAGGAGGACTACGAAGATGATGACGAGGAGCGTAACCGGGCCCGGACCGACAGTGGGGTAGATATACGGAATGCAAAGCTACCCGATCCACCACCCTCCAGCAGCCAGGTGTACGTGTTGGTGCAGAAGATCAAGAATCTCGGCACACTGTCAGAGATAGCGAAAAGCTTCCACAAGCTGTCGAAGAAAAAACCGACCAAAAGCAGCACTGGGGTGACGTACGAAAATGCAACCACCGGCCAAACGCCGAAACTTCCCGGCAAAGGCACGAAACCGTCCTCGAAATCGTTCAAGCTACCGCTCCCTTTAGTCGGTGGTGGTGGTGGTGTACCGAAACCACCACCAGAGGACTACGAGAATGCTCCATTCCCGGGTACGCATCAGACACCGCCTGGTTCGTCCTTGCTGTTGGCTTCTTCGCCATCTTTATCTTCAGTTTCCACGTCTAACACACCGTACGCGGCCATGTCTAGTCCCATCCCGGATCAATCGCTCGGGCCAACGTCGGCCGGTGTACGCAGCACGAGCGAATCCAGCAACGTGAGCAGCAATGTCCCCGGACCTCTCCAACAGAGTGCACCGGCGGACAGTGCGACCCGCAAAAAGTCAAAGAATACCAAATCGTTACGCTCGAAGTTGCGCAAAAGCTTGGTGTCCGATTCGACGAGCCTTAATATCGGCAGCTCCTTTAACGGATCGCGCAGCACCTTTTACGTCACGTCAGCGGATGTCGATTCGGGTATATTTAACGGTTCGGAAGGATGCCTTAATCCAGCTACCAGCGTGTCTCAGTCGGAGATGGGATCAGCGAAACCGTTGGACGACAATCGAAGGAAATCGTTAGCCTCTGCCACCGGTACTACGAGTCACCATCGGCCAACGATTCCTCCGCCACCACCACCGGCCGAAGCAGGCAAAAGGATGAGTATAGCATCTTCGCTATCTCCACTGTTGACGGCGAACAAGTCATCGAATAAGAAGCTGGGAGCTACCTCATGGTACGCAGAGTGTGGCGTCTTCAAGCAGCCCCACTCATTCGAGACAGGTAGCGATCAGTCACTGAGTGGAGGCAAAGCGAGTAGCATCAGTCCTCGAAGTTCGCTACCACCAAAAAATGGTGACGGCGTGGCAGGCGATCGGACACTGACCAACAATGGTCATACAGCTTCTTCATGGTATGCGGACATATACCAAACGAGCGGAGCATCGGTAGCTAGTTCGAGCGAAAGCTCGGGTGTTTCCACTGGTGGAGAAGGCGGGCCGGGTGACGATCACTCCCACAGCATGTTCGTCAATGAACCACTGTATCAGATCTATAACGCCGCCAAGCTGGAATCGATCACACGTGACATCGATGCGGAGATAAGTGGCCGTACCGAGGCAGAGCTTTATGATGATGGGTATGAGAAGATAGCGGAGCGGAATCGTCGGCGTAATGCAGTGGAAGGTGACGAGGGTGGTTCAACCAGCTCGGGTAGTTCGTCCACGGATGGAGACGATCGAAATGACGAATCTTCCATCCATCTACGTAAACCTTCGCGCCCAACCGCACTGGAACTGATCGAACCTCACATCGGAAAGCTGCGTACCCTGTGGTGCGAGGTTCCGGAGGTTCGGAACTCAGAAATACTATGTAAGTACAACCATCCTGTACGTTGTGTTCACGGTGTAATTTGGCCCTCTTCATTCTTCCTCAGCTACCTTAACACCAACGGAGAAACGTCTGCAGGAGGCCAAGTTTGAGATATTAACCTCCGAAGCATCTTACCTCAAATCACTCAACCTGCTTCGTACGCACTTTGTCAATCATCCCGCATTCCGGGACACTCGCATATTAAGCTCCTCGGAACGGAAAACACTCTTCTCCTACATCATTCCCGTACAGGAGTGTTCGGATCGGTTGCTGTGCGATCTGGAAAATTGCTGGCAAGACAACATCATGCTGCTGGGACTGAGCCACAGCATTTACAAGCATGCCGAGAAGCACTTCCACGTGTACGTGACGTACTGCGAGCATCAGGCCAAGATCGACCGCACGCTAAAGACACTGCGATCTAGCAAACCCGAATTTGCCCGTACACTAGCCGCACTCGAGGCGGACCCAGTGTGCTGTAGCTTAAGTTTGTCCTCTTTTCTGATGCTACCGATGCAGCGAATAACGCGCATGCGCCTATTGCTGGATGCCGTCCTGCAGCGTTGCCATCCGGAGGATGACGATGAGTTTAGCAGCTGGGAAAGCACGTTCGTGCTGATCAATCGTATCCTGACGCAGTGTAACGATGCGGCACACCGGAGCGAACAGCTGTACGAGATGGAGCTGTTATCGCGTCAGATTGAGTTCCCGACCAATGTGCGCCCGCTGGCAATTGTGCCGTGCGGTATTGGTGCTGCCACGATGCACCGGAAGTTGGAGAAACGGGGCGAGCTGGTACATCTGCTGTGGCGTGGCGACGATGCAAAGCTCACCTTTGGCAAAAAGTTTTCCAAGAGCAATGTGTACGCGTTCCTGTTCACCGATCTGTTCGTGTTGACCAAAAAGAAAAGGTATTTCGGGGTTTTTTTTCTCAATACGTTGGTACAACATGTATGCTTAACTCTCATTTTCCAATCATTACAGTGACGAAAGCTATCTTGTGATAGATTACTGTCAACGGGCATTATTGACCGTCAGCTCGGGCGACATAGTGCCCGGACTGCCAGCGAAGGAGATGCAAACGTTGGGTAAAAACCTCATCATTATGACACTGTTGGAGAACCATGAGGGCAAGACGATAGAAATGGTAAGTGTACACTCGGCGTAAGCTTATGGCTCCCAATGGCATTCTCATTTTGTGGCGATTCTCGCAGGTTCTTAGCTGCCCCTCCGAAACGGAACGCGAACGATGGCTAATGGTGACGGAACCACCGGCCTCGGAAAATCCGGACGAGAAAATATACGAACAGTGGGATTGCCCGCAGGTGATAGCGGTACATCCCTACCAAGCCCAACAACCGGACGAACTCGATCTCGACATTAAGGACGTGGTGAACGTACATCGAAAGATGGCTGATGGTAAGTGAAAACGACGATGCCACTGTTGAGTACGCGAATGTCCTGATATCGATAATAATTTTCTCGTGGTTCGTTAGGTTGGTACGAAGGTGAACGTATCCGCGATGGTGCTGTCGGTTGGTTCCCGAGCAATTACACGAAGGAAATCCCATCGGCACACATACGGGCGAAGCACATCAAGCAACGCCACCTGTTTCTCTCGTACACCTCCAAGTACATTGACACTGCCACTAAAGCCCATCAGCAGCAGCAGCATCATCATCAGCAGCAGCAGCACCAACAGCAACACCACCACTATCACCAGCACGGCAAAAAGTGATCCCGTTGCTGCCGTACTTTTGAGTAGCGCGCATTTGAGTATTGAATCTGTACATGAAATCTAGACTGTAAAGATTTGCGGCTATTGTGTGCATGTTTTACAAGGCCAATAAGGTTCTGGAAGCAATAGCAGCTAGGTTAGTTAAATCGTAGATACTTTATCCATTAGAATATCATTAGCGTACACTGTATATTGTAGATTTATCTGTTCCCTGCCACATTTCGTTCTATCTAATCGTTATTGAATTTAATGTGAAATAAAATGTTACTGAATTTAATCGTTCATCCGTGCGTTGACATTCGTTCCAGCAACAAGGGTATGATGGAAGTCGCCGCTGTTGAAGGTGCGAATCATTTTGTACTTCCAACGAAAGATTCCATTCTTCAAATGTTCGGCTCGCCGTTCACGTGGCAATTGTATACAGTTCCGTCTCTATCGGAACATAATGCGACATTATAATGTTCTTTATTGAATGTGAAAAAAATACCTGTCAAACGTTTTGGTTTTAATTTTATTTTATTAAAGGTAGAATGTTTGGGTGTTTTATTCTACTAAAAATATCTTCATATTGATAAGTCTCTAATAATCCAAATCCGCAAGCAGTCCTACTACAAATTCGCGTGTTTTCGGATGGTGTTGCGAGACAGAGACCTCCAGTTGAACGATCGGATCCATTTTTGTTACAGCAGGTTGTTCTAACTAGTTAACAGCTTGCAGTTATTCAACTCACGGTTGTTTTCAACTCGCTTTCCTTTCGTCTAAAGGGACATTTAACACAGCCGACGTATGGCACGGTGATGCACCGATAACCCTTTTCGATTTGCATCGATCCCTGCCATGCCACACTCATCTCAAGCCTACCGCTCCGAATATGCTGCACGTATCGCTGCTTCCACTCGCAGTCTACATTTGGGCAAAAGCAGCTGAGCCTGGTAAGCTTCGGGAACCGCTCCAGCAAGTCGTACGATATCGATACTAACGATTTATTAATGACACGCAACGTGGCGAGTGAGGGTAGTTGCCAGCCACGTAGATCGAGCGATTCGATTTGATTGTTGGACAATTCCAACATGGTTAAAGATGGTAATTCCACTAAGCTTGCGTTCCCGTTGTCAACGTTGAAGCTTTTTAGTAGATTTTTCGCCATCATTAGCGTTGTGAGATGCTGTTGTTTCTTCAATTCTGTCACATTGAAGGTGGCGAGCTGGTTATCGTTCAAATCCAGCACTTGCAGATCGGCAATACTCTCACCAAACAGTGGAAATGTGTTCAAATTATTGTTCGATGCGTACACGCACACAAGTGAGCTACAGTTACACCCCGAAAGATCTAGTTCGGTGAGTAGGTTCTGCTTTATATCAATCATTTTCAATGTCCGAAGGAAGATGCTACCAGCAAGCGTGACTAGCTTGTTTCGTGGTAGAATCAGATACTTTAGCACGGGAAATGCTCGTAACACGTTCAAGTTGAAGTATTCGATGACATTGCCACTTAAATCTAGCAGTTCAAGTACGGACGCTGGTTCCGTCTCTTCGAAAGCTTCGTCTGGTTGAAGAATAACTTCGGTTAACCGATTATCTGCCAGACTGAATGTGGTTAGATTACGAAGTGCAAGCAATTCCGCTAGATTGAACGAGCCATTGAACCGGCAGATTTCATGTTTTAGCACGCGTAACGCTTGCAAGTTTTGAAGCGACTTTACTAACCCATCCAGTGGACAATACCGCAGAAGAAGCTCTTCCAGGTGCATGTTCGGGTGTAACACAAACTGGTCCAGCCTGGTAGCCTCCATGATGGAAAGCGTTTGCAGTGGGTTATCCGATGTCACTACCAGCCGTCTGGTGTCGCTGTGCCATACGTGCAGATACGATTTATTGTCCGTCACCTGCGCAAAGAACGTTTGGTCCATATCGCCAGACGCACTAAGGAGGACCTTCGATACGTTGAGTTTTTCTTGAAACATACAGTTTAAACGGCTCACGAGCAGTATGGGAAAGATCAGCAGTTTCCACACACTTTCCATCTTGTCACACTCAACACTCAGTTGATGGCAATCGGCTTCTTTTTATACGGTAAAGATTATCAATTACCAACAGGAGTTACCACCTTCATGACCGTACCTGCTTTAGATGTTGCACAAAACTGCGACCAGTCATGGTCAGGTGGGTTCCGCGAAGCCTCCCGATTGAAACAATCGGACTGTTAAAAGCTCGTTTGCATTGAATTGTTGATGACACATTGCGAGATGCTCACTTTTGCTAATGGCTAATGGCTTTTAATATCAATTGTTAATTCTTTACTTCAGGTTCTAATGAAATGTGTCTGTCTCTTTTTGCTGTTCTTTTTCCTACAGGATTACAACTAGTCCAATGAGGTTGGTAAAAGAATAAATGAATTTTTATCGGAACCCGACGGTAAAATATCCACTGGACCATCGAAATCAATCTGCTGTTGAACGAGAAACAAGCAGTAATTGTTTCTCCGTCTTCACTTTTGAGCAGCACGGAGGTAATGGAAACTCCAACGATGAGACGCATACAGTGCGCGCGACACCGTACACGGAAAGGCGGAGTTTTCGTCCAGAACGACCCTTCAACAAGCACACGACTAGTGACGACGGGAATAGCCGTCACAGAAGGGAAAATCGTGGGAAATCAAATAGAGGCCTGGTTCACACACGAGACCGGCACGCGTACCAGTGCACCCCTCGATGTGTGATCGGGGATGGGCCACTGCAGATCCCGAAATGAAACGACAACACCGTATATGCATCCTTTACGCACCAACAGCGAATGGAGGTTGGTGTCTGAATAGGGACGACGCTTACTGTAGGGTGTGCTTGGAACGCTGCTTGACGGATTTTCCGTCGAGGGAATAGCAAAAGTGACGAATCCTCTCTGGCGGACGGATCAACAATACGTTCCCACGATTCTTTGGTCCTCGATTTTTATCGCACCTGCAGCACGAATACATAAAACAAACTGCGGAGGAGGACGATCCATCATGAAAAGGACGATGAGAAATAAGATTTTTCTGGTTTATTGTGCTTTTCCGGAGATTGCTGGCTAATCGAAGTCTAAGCCTGAAACAGAAATAATAATTATTGTAGTATCGTAAACGTGATCAAAAACGTGATTTGAACATAAAACTGAAGGATAATGAGAGAGTTGTAGTAAAGTTTGAATTATTTTTTCAAATTCTAATATTACCCAACTTCTGTCTAGTGTCAAAGCATTGCAATATGCAACACAAATGTAAAAACTTAATTGAGGAAATATTTATATTTTGTAGATTGAATGAGAATGCATGCCATAGTAATTTCAATTCTAGTGCCTCATTGCCAAACTAAATTTTTTGCATAAATCAAACGTCTTCTATTTTTGATTGGCGTAACGATTCATTTCGGTTATGACAGGCCATCAAATGGCTTACTATTAGACTTATTGTGATTCCACGTAGTTAGATAGTTTATCCTTACTCCGATCCGGCCCTGTGAAGTGAAGCGCCTCGGTTGACTATCGGTAATCAGCTGATCAGGATAAGAGGGAGTTGCACAACCTACTTTCGCTGAGCATCCCTTACCCGCCCCCCAAAACAACCTTGCACACATTCACCCAAAACGCACCAAGGTCAAGTGTCTGCTGCACCGGCATCACCATCATCGGGCAACAAGTGACCATGAAGATCAGCTCAAAAGGGCACAGCAGCCAAACTGGAACACGAAAACAAACGAAAAAAAAAGCGGGAGCCATAGTCCTGGAGCGGAAACGCGTGGCAAACAGCGAAGTTTGGGGCCACACGCCGGTCCACGTGGCCAGCCATCGTTTCGCCCATCGCCCATTCCCATCCGTGTCGCACACGTTTCACTCGCGTGTCATCTTCAACTGTACTTCGCTTCAAATTTCACCATCTCTCTCTCTCACTCTATTCCTCGCTTCCATTCGCTCTAATGGATTTATGCTGCATAGAAGCATAAATAGAAAAGCGTGTTCATCCTTTGCTGGAAGTGTGGTGGGAGAACTGGGAATGAACTTCTCTCTATAGCACCGTATACCCCCACCATCGCAACATTGGAATGAACCGTCTATGCTCGAGCGGAACACCAAAGCGCAACATAAACTCCTCGTTCCCTCTCCTATTCGGGTTGCCTTTGCCGCCGGGTCCCTTCCGCACTCACACCAACGGGTAGAAGATGTAGAAACGAAGGGTCGCGTGGCGTTCGTGCGTTCGTCCCGGTCTATACAGCGGCATATAGGAAGGGAAAAGGGATGACAGGGACACACACACGAGAGCGGGATCTGGTGCGGCATCATGCATTGCATGCGCTCGGCGTACGCTCATTAAATCAGTCGGACGCCGCTTACGCACATGACAAGTCACGTGTAAGTCGTCGTTGCCCCGGAAGAGACAGTGTCGCGCGCGACTGGGCCTCGAACACCGGACCAAGTGTGTGCGTTTTGGCACACTTTTCACTATCGGCTATTGTTACAACATTTCTGCAAGTGCCGCCCAACTTTGTCCTAATTTCTGCACATGTGTGAGGTGTAAAGGTGTAACAAGTGTTTCAATATAGAACAAAGGGATTAATTCTAACACTGCCCATAACAGTAATTAACTAATAAATAGAGAAACAAAAGAGTGTCCTCAAGTGAATATTTACTAAACGGTTATAATTAAGTGACCAGAATAAGAAAATAAAAACAGTGCAAAATGGATCATCATCTTCCGCTGCATCATCCACATCATCATCACAGTACACCCCTGCACTGGGGCTACTCCACTGCGACGACGCCAAGTGCCACTTCTACGCCGACGCACACCGGTCACAACACGTGGACACCGCCATCCTCCAAAGGACACAAACGAACGCTCTCGGAAAGTGACTGTGAGGATCTCTACTCGGAAGAATCTTCCAAGGAGCAGTGAGTATTTGTCAACAATGTGGTCAAGTGTGTTGCGTATGTGTCCTGGAAGTTTATTGCGTGTGGTATTACAGGAATGAAGTTTGACGTGAAATTCTACTGTGAGCATTTTGACTCAATTTGTTAGGCCTCAACAAGTGTGTTTATAATGTTGTTTAGTTTTTACTATTAAAGTTGTTTAGTTTTCTATACTAAGGATATTGACTTTTCCAACCATCTGCTTTGATGGCTATCTCCCTTGTTAAGGCACCCAAAACACAATTTTACATTCCCTAAGCGTGAGAACAACTTGGCGCGAATAGACCATTCCCACACAGTGGCAAGGACACGTACGATTCCTTTTTGTTTCACCACACAATAACCGGAACCCGGCACCCCAAAACCCGCGTGTACAACATTGAAAGTGTAAAGTTACTCAATTTCTTCTCTTTTTCTTTCTTCCTTTACCACTTACTTTCACTTTCCCACGCAAATCGACCTGATTCGGGATGGCATCCACAGTACGTCACCGGGCGAATCCGATAGCTGCCAACTGTTGAGCCGCAAACGAAGGCGCGGTGTGATCGAGAAGAAGCGCCGTGACCGTATCAACTCCTCGCTGACCGAGCTGAAGCGTCTCGTACCAAGTGCCTACGAGAAGCAAGGATCAGCAAAACTGGAAAAGGCCGAAATTCTGCAGCTTACCGTGGACCACCTGAAAGCACTGCATGCGCGTGGTAAGTTTCCTTTTTCTTCCCCGCTGTCTCCCCGAGAAACTGGAGATCTTGCAATCATTCGATAGTGTCTAAAGATGACTTCCTGTCCCAGACGAGAGAGCAACAAAAGTATCAACTATCGTTTGGACATCTTGCACAGTGCTCCGTTCGTGTGTCATCTGGTGCGGGAAGATTTTCCCTTTCAAAGATTCTTGTCCCGTTTCCAAAAACGGTACCGTAGAGTTCGAAATACGTGCCTATTTGGGTATCTAATTAACCGTAGTCATTTGGGTTCCCGTTTCCAACGGGTAACCCTAGTGGAAACAAGGGAAGGATCTTTTGGGTGCGTTTCTATTCCTTCCTTGCTTCCGACAACGACATCCGGTTGTCCTCATCGTCGGTGGCGGTGTCCCGTGTACCTTTTTGCTCGTACGCTATCTTCTTTCATTCCGCCCTTCTTTCTTCTACGGCGAACTTTGAAGAGGGTTCCTCCGCTCAGGGGCAATACACCTATTGTCGCTGAGGTCCTTAGAACGAAAGCCGTACTTCTCTGCTTTTTCCCACGGTTCCACGATGATTGGTGCATATGTATGTGTTTTACTTGAAGGTCTGAAACGTACGATGCTTGTGCTGTGAAGTGGAAAATGACAGAGAAAACAACGTAACTGGACGTTAGGGACTCACTGATCATTTTCACAACGCAGCGAACCGGCAAGTCAAGTTGAGGAGTTTCATATTTTCTTGCACTGGAACTCCGAGCCGGAGCGTTCTCTGCGATCTAGTACTCTGACCTACATCTCGGTCGAGACAACAGCATCCGAAGCGCTCCGAACGTCACTTGTGCACTTATCTGTGTCTCACTTTTCTAATCACTAACCCCCTCCAATTTATCCGTCCCCGTTGTTTCCATAAACCACTTGACGTAATGTAATAGCAACAGGGATAAAAAACAATGCTCCATTCCCGAAAAAAGGGGACCCCCTGTTAACAGGTTTCAATCACGCGATAAATATCAATTTATCGGTCAACACCACGTCAGGCGAGCTAGAGAGACACTGTGGTGCCGCTGTTTGTATGATTGCATCAGGCCTCCTATGCATTAGAACAAAAAGTAGCCACACAGTGAAATGCGTCTCCATAGTGATGAGGAGCTGTGGTAGTTGAGACAAAACGCAGGCCTACTATAACATTACGGAGTGTTTGCCACCGAAAAACACCCGGCCAGAACTTTCCCACGCCATTACCCGTTGCATTAAAAAAAAAAACAACAACCACCGTTCCCCTCGTTCGCATCAGAAAGTTCTGCATCGAGGCATCGGGGGATCTCTCACGCAATTCACCCCATACAATAGCGCGTTCCGTCCTTTGAACGTGTGTGTGTGTGTGGGGAAGAAGAAGGCGGCAACACCGTTGTTTTGGTTTGCTTTTTTAGCTCTTGTTGTGCGCAGCTCTTAAATATGATCCGGACGGAACGAAAACGAAAGGGTTCGTAAACCCACACACACAAAGAGGGTCTAGCGCTGGTGCTATTACGGTCGCGCAGAGATGATTTAATCCCCCTGCTGTAGGAAGCACCCGAAAGAGGAAGTCATCCACAGGAACACATTATGGACGTGCGTGAGGGAGAAAGAAGCCAGGGGTAGCGGGAATAAGTTGAGTGTTAAGTGCCACAGGATGATTACGTCCGATGATGATGATTCCATATGTACGGAACTGAAGGAAGGAAAAGGGTGGGTGAAACGAGGGAAATGATCGCGTAGGAAACAACGCGTTCCCACACACCGTGTACAAGCGCATCGGTCCGGAACACCGTGTCGTGGTTGTTGTTGTTGGGTTGTACTACCCTTCGTGTTGGGAAGGATCCTTAGTGCGAGCCTTTTTTAATCGCACGAGGGGATAACGGAATGAGCGTGAGAGCGTACTTTGCCGTGAGTTTACACGCCGCCGTTAGCAGTAGTTGGTGGAACCATGCATGATATTGACTTTTTAATGCCATGCCCGAGAATTAGCGGGACGCAAAGGACTCGCTCTGTCCAGGAGGTGCAATGGAGGTGTACCTAATTTATACATTGTTCAGGATTGAATTATCGCCTGTAGACTAGGCAACCCGCACTACCCTTATCAAAGGATGCTAAAGCGCCACCTACACTTCAAAATTAGAACTAGGAGAAACAAAGGAATGCGGAAGAACAATTTGGGGGCTTTAATGGGAAACATTGTACATCGCTAATAGAGCACCGGCATTGGCAATGTGTAGGCCTAAGTAACAACGTAGATACGTAGGTACCTTAGAAAAAGAAGCGTTTGAGGTTATAGAGCCCAAAGTCTCTATAAAATAATCAAACAACAAGTAAATCATATCAAAATTGAGGAGCAAGAAGCAATTTTATGTCCCCAAATCACCTAGCTTGCGAATCTAGTGAAAGACCTGCTAAGAGTGCAGGGCGCAATCCTGCACATGCATGAAAAACATATTTGCGAAGGCAAGCTGAATACTCATCTCTTCTTTGTTTTGTTTCATTGCACAGGTTTGGATGATGCCAGCTATGATCCGCAGCGTTTTGCCATGGACTACCACATCATTGGTTTCCGGGAATGTGTGGCAGAAGTTGCCCGGTACCTCGTTACGATCGAAGGCATGGATGTGCAGGATCCGCTCCGGTTACGGCTAATGTCCCATCTGCAGTGCTTCGCCACACAACGGGAACTGTCGTCGAAAGCGAACGCTGCTGCTGCTACCAGTCCCGCCTGGTCCCATGGAAGTAGCACGGCCTATCCCGTAGCTGCCGCAGCCGCTGCTGCAGCCGTCGCTTACCCGAGCACACACCACGGCACCGGTGGCTATTATCCTCACCCGCATCAAAATTACGGCCCACCTCAGAGTGCAACCGCACCATACATTCCACAGGTGGCCACTATTCCCCCACCGCACGAACATCTGCATCAGCAGCAGCAGCAACAACAACAGCAGCAACACCACCACCAACAACAACAGTTGTCCGGCCACTCTACTGGTGCTTCTTCAGCGGCCACCGCAGCCATCTACGCCACGAGTGCTCCATTACATGAGCTGTACAACAGCCAACACGATTCGGCAGCTGCCAGTCAACAGCAGCAGCAGCAGCAATCGGACCAGCAACAATCACAACAGTCCGGTGCTAGCTCCTCCAATGGTGCTCCAACTTACACGGATCTATCCAACCACAATCCGAACCGTGGTTTGTCCGCGTACGGTAATCCACAGTACCCGGTGAGCACCTCAACGCATGGCTACACGGCAACCAAGCCGTACCGTCCATGGGGTGCAGAAATGGCCTGCTAAACAAGAGAGGGGAGATGATAAGGAACAGGTGATACGGAGACTTGCTGGCATGACAACAAAAAACATTGAAGACAAAGAGTGGGAAAAAAGTATCTTCCCATACCGGGAATCGAACCCGGGCCTTCTGGGTGAAAGCCAGATATCCTAGCCACTAGACCATATGGGACACATGCTCAAGGGCTATTCCCATACGTACTGGTTCTACGCTCACCATTGCTTTTGCGATGTGGTAGGAACGTGACTCTGCCAAAGATAACTGCCATTTTACACGACTTGAGATTTCATGCAAAAAAAAACGGATCTCCAAAGCAGACAAAAACCATTAACATTTACCTTCTCAGGAGTAGTTTTACAAACGGATTCATATCGAGCATAAGTAGTCCGCTGTGGGAGGAAAGGGATTGTGAAGGAAAAAGTATATTTTTCTAAGCTTTAACGACACAGGAACATACAAAAAAAGGTGTCCTTAAGAATTTTTCTTTCTTTTGTACATACACAAGTGTGATTGCAAACGAGTGAGAACATTACTGTTAGGCAAACTGGGAATAATTGAAGGAAGGAGATAGTACAAGCAAACATAGATTGTAAAGCATATTTATAAACTAGCGGGGCACGTGAACCGGTTAAACGTTCCATTAAGCCACAGCATCCCAAAGGGTTGGAGCGGTGTAATCGTTTGTTCAACCACTCTCAACACACGTTACGATGCGTTTGTTTAGATTGTAAGTGAAACCAAATCGAGTCAATTAGATTTATAAGCAACCTTTTCATTTATCATTAGGATAGATAGGATACATACATCCCAAAAACGAAAAAGGACCAAACGATAGAACGCAAAGAGCATTTTACATATTTTTATATGCGTATTTTAAACGTGGAACATTTACAGCCGAGCCAAAAAAGATGATTAAAAACCGTTTGAAAGCATTATTAACACGTGAGCTGCCTCATTTTGTTTCTTTATGATGACACGTGAGCCATATTCATTACCATTATGTTTCGAGTGAAAGCCATGTAAATTTATAGCTTGCGTTTTCGTGATAATTTTACAGCCATAGCTGCATCACTTTCAAATCGATTTTTATACTTATCTACCCAAAAAAGGAACCGGAAACTGTAATGCATCTGTTTTAATTTTCCTGCCGTGTTTCCGGTACGCGCTAGAACTGCAGCCGTTTTCTCCAGCACCGCGTGGATAACCGTTCCGTGGGGTGGAGAATTCAAACACAGGCTGTAAACTACGCTTACCGTTTGACAAAACGTCAAAGCCCGCCCGAAAGAAATGCGTGTGCTTAGGTGTGTATGTGTGTGTTCGTCGGATTGGTTGCTGTCGTGTGATTTGCTACTTTTTTTCGGTGCTCCTTTTATCGTATTTAGCAATTTCACCATCCGTGCAAAGAATTCCAGCACCTAGTTAAATCAACGAACCATCCGCCCATCCGAGTGATTCCGTAGCACAGGCTGTACTTCTTTCTCGGTTGCACCACCACCACCATCACGAGCGAAAAGGCTCGAGGTATCGGAGAGAGCTTTTCTTTTGTCCACCGCGCTGTTTATCGCCGTCGTCATCCGGTGTACCCGCATTCAAAGTGGATCATTTCGTCAGTGCGTCGGTTACTGAAGTGCCCCCGGGTGGCCACGGTGCCAACACTGCCGGCCATCATCGACGTTGTACCGTACGCGCGGTTCCGCATCCGCAGGAGGTGGTGTTCGGATCAGCTGCAGGTCGAAATCGTCGACCGCTTGGGGGCGGCAGGTGACAGCTGAAGGTTGTGCGAATCTTTAGCCAGGGCAGAACGGACCGGCCGGCAAGTTGGATAGAAGGGGGCGAGGATGTCCGATTCGTTCTTTGGGTTTGATGCGTCATTGCCCGGTGAGGACGACGATGGTGGTGGCGGCGGCGGCGGCGGTGGCGGTGGTGGTAGAACAGCCGGTGGACGTGTGCTTGGTGGAGGAGGAAGCGGTGGCCGTGGGTCGGATTCGGAGGAGGAGTACGATGCGCTCAACGACGAAACGTTCGGTCAGGCCCGGGAAGACGATTGGGAAGATTTGCACGAGAACCTGGTGCGAATGGACCAACGAGAAGGCGGAGACGGTGACTCCGGTGCCGATTCCGATCTGGACATCAACTTCTCCTCCGTCGGGATCGATAATTTCGAGCTGGATAATGACACGGAACCGGAAGCTCGATTGCAGCTGGACCCGAGCGTGTGGACGATGCCAAGCAAGCCGGAAACTCCGAGACATACCGTGCCGCCTGTTACGGCACAGCTGCCACCAGCGATCGTCAGTGCGGCGAGCTCGGTTCCTCCACCAGGTAAGTTAAAGTCATACGATCGTGCAGCGATTGCCTCTCAACATCCCGACAACGACTCTTTCACAGATCGCTTCGGTGCAGCAATGGGACGATTTCCGACTTTACCCAATCCAAGCATGCGCATCTGCTCGCTGGAGGAAATCGAGCAGAACATGATCAAGCAACAGCAGGAACAGATGCGTCGCGGAATGACTCCACTACCCCGTCCTCCGCCAGGCTTTCCACCACCTTCCAACCCGGCGCAAGCGATGCAGCAACCTCCTCCTCCTACATCAATGCAGCCCACGCCAATGATCCATCGTCCGCTGCCGATCGGTTTCCCATCGCCCGCCGTTATGGGCGGAACACCGGGAGGACAATCGTCCGCACCCGGCGGTCCGATGGGTCCACTCTTCCCGCCTACCAATATGCCACCGCCGAACGTTGGCCAACCTCCCTTTCCGTTTCCAATGAACTTCCAAGGACCTCCCGGTTCAGGAGCCGGTGGTATGCTGCCACCCAACCTCAACAACAACAACATGAATGGTGGAATCAACAATAACAATGCAAGCTTCAGTCAGCGGCTGGTAGAAGAGATTCAGCAAAACCACCCGATGCTACCCCACTATCGACAACAGCCACCACCCGGTACACAGCCTCCGCTGCCGATGGGTGTACCACCACCTGGTGGTCCAGGCCCGATGCCGCCAATGCCTCCTCACGGGGGAAACTTCAAACACCCGTTCATGGCGCATCACCATCCAGGGTTTCCACCCAATTGGAATGGACCACCACCACCACCCCATCATCATGGGAATGCGCACGGTCATCATGGTGGACATCATCATCCGGGATTTCCCGGTGGACATCATCACCTACTTTCCCAGCAGCAACAGCAACAGCAGGGCCAAGGACATCATCATCATCATCATCATCTGCAGCAGCAGCACCATCACCAGCAGCAGCATCAAGGCGGTGGTGGTCATCGATTGCACAACGGAAAGCAGAACCGCAATTTCGAATACGATGAGTACGCAAACATGATGACCGAACGGGAGAAACACTGGTTGCTGGGCATTCAACTCTCCCAGCTGAACAAGGACACGGCCTATTACAATGACTTCTATTTCTGCGTGATCCGTGACCGCAAGGAACGTGAGCGGGGTGCCGAACGGGAAAGCAAAGCACACAAGGATAACACGTTCTACCATCCGTTCAGCCAGCAGCAGCAGCAGAACCAGCAACACTGGAATGGGTATGGACGGGAGCGTCGCAATTCGGAAAATTCCACATCGACGAAGGATGGCATTAAGGAGATACAGCCACGTCGCTACAAGTTGGTACAGTTCGAGAACTCGCTCGGTAAGCTGCAGTGTGGCAGCGTAATTGCACCGCGCAAGATCATCGATCAAGATGTGGTGGTGGATCGATCCGTCTCAGAAGGAGGTGGATCAGGCGGGTCGGCCAATGCAGGGAGCGGATCCAGTAATGCTCCCGGTAGCTCCGATTCGGTTCATAATCAACGCCGCTCCAGACAGATACTGCTGCATGTGGAGAACCTTTATCGGCTGGTGTTACGTCTGGAGGACATGTCCAACCAGTTGGCGATTGAGGCCAAACAGCAGATGAAGGAAAAGCGCACCAAGGAGCGTTTGCTGGCACAGGAGAAATTGACCAGCGGTACAGACGAGCAGAACAATGTAAACAGCGGAACGCAGATGGTACCCGTTCCGGCAACGCCCGTGTCTGAGGTTGAGCAGGATACGGTGGAAAATCTGCTGGATCGCATACTGCCGAGCGTAAATGCCGAGGGCGTACTGCGACTGCTATCCGTTCGCAAAGGTAAACTACTGCTGACACGCATCCAGAAAGCACTCGGTGAGCATTCTTCACGGTGGACGATCTGGTGCACTGTGTTGGCAACTTTGGTTGCACTTCCGAAGCGCGATCGGGAAGATGCCGAGGATCAGCTGAGTCCACTGTTCGCTGAGTTTGAGCTACACGTCAAGTACGCACAGCCCGGTGAGCTGATTCCACTGTTCGAGACACTCCTCAACACGGATCAGCTACTCCCGTTGGTGCCCCGGTGCAAGTTCCTGCTGCTAACCATGCTCACACTGATCGCACAGATGGAACAACTGTCCACGAGCGATGACTCGCTGGGACAAGCCGCCGCACTCAATGGCGAGGCGGACGATGGAACTGGTGGTGATGGTGGTGGTGAAACCGGAACTCCAAGGCTCGTCTGGGCACGTTGGATGAGTCTTCTAAGGGAGTTGGCCCGCGTGTTGGAGGGGGCAACAGTTGGAGCTGTCGGCAATAAGCCACAGAAAGTACTGCTCAAGCTGGATTCGTCCTGCGGCAAAGTGAAACAACTGCGTGCCCACTTGCAGCGACATCCGGAGCTGGAACTAGAGCACAAGCTCCGAGCTATCGTATCGATCATCGATATCGGTGTCGGTGGTCCATCCTCCCTGGCTACAACAGCGGAAGGTCCGGCATCGGCGGATGCAAGCAAAAAGTAAGCATTCGTTCAAGATTGATGTCCGTCAGAATTCGAGCGGAAGGAAAGGTTTGGTACGATGGTGGCGGTGAAGGGATTTGCAAAAGCAGTGAAAAGGGATTACAGTGTGTGTATAGGATCTATGCTCTTTTTTTACTTTCTTTACCTTTTTACCCGCGATTCTATGACGAATGCGTTACTGCTGACGCACGGACCGAACATCGCACAGAGGTTTTCATTTTTTTTTATTTTTTTTAAAAACATTTTAACACTAATCGTCTAAGTTATTTTTATGTTCATTTCTGTTTCCCATTCTTTCACCCAAACTCCCAATTTTAACTGAGAATAGCCCTTAATCTGTTAGGTTTATCCTTACACTGTGTATTGCGATTGTATAGAAACTCCATGTAAAATGTATCCAAGGTTAAACAGTGTAACACCTCATACTAATGCTAAAACACTTTCTTTGTGCAGCGTGTGGCAGACAGTGTTGCGCAGGATGAAATATTATAAAAGAAATAATAGGAGAGCAAACAAATTGTTCATAGTACGCGACAAAATTAAGGCAAACACTCGTTGGCAAGTGTTTACGATCTAATATTTATAAGGCAAATCATGTTTTAGTATCACCTTCGTTCTGACATTTGCTTTATAATTTCGGGTAGGCTTAAAACGGTTTTTTTATGACTCTTACTTTTAACTTAATTCGAACGGCAGTTGTCCCACGTGTCGACGGTTTCTTCGTATTGCAAAAAGTGGGGAACACGTGCGTGTTGCACCCTTTATAATGTATACACACACACGAGGACACATTCTAGCAAGTGTGCGCATCAGAAATCAATATAAGTGGTTTTAGTGGAGCTGTAATCGATTGAAAATAATAAAGTAATATTAATTTAGCGATTGTTAAATCATACGCGAATGTGCGTGCGTGTGCGTTCACGACGAAAGAAGTAATCCGCGCGGGCGGAGTGGCGTGTGTTTATTGCTAACGCGTACTTTGCAGGATGGAAAGTAGTTAGAAATATTATGTTAGCTCTCAACAAAATCAATGCGATAAAAAATGCAGTAAAATATAAAACTACAAGCAATAATCAGTGATGTAAAGAAACAGAGGGAGATCATAGAAGAAGTGAGAAAATTTTGTAAACTCGTATGCGTAGAATAGAATGAGACAGTGTAGCATGGAAAATCCCGTAAATTTGAAAAAAAAAAGAATTTAGCTTCTCCTTCGAACCGGATTTGAACCAGTGACCTATGGATAACTATGGGCGTTGTGAAACGCGCGCTCCGCTACAGTCCACCGCTCTACCAACTGAGCTATCGAAGGTGTCGAGAAGTGGTGCTCTCAAACCGGTATTAAAAGCTCTCGCGCTCACTCGTTCTAGTTACCTTTTGCTCTATTGATGCTCGATTGCATTGATGTTCTGCAATGTGCTTATCAATTTTAGAACATCTGCCATCGCCAAATTATTTGACCTTGTACAATTGGACCTTCTTATATTTAATTCATTAAATAAGCATTTTAAAAAGATGAATAATCTCTTCACAACATTTCGTGATATTTTTTGTGTACGACAATCAATACATCATTTGTATTTTTGTTCTTTTCTTCCTATTCAATAGTGTAGCCAAGGATTGTGATGAATGGAAAAGTGTCTAAAAGTCTCAGGATGGAATAAAAAAGAAAAGATTCCTTCGAACCGGATTTGAACCAGTGACCTATGGATAACTATGTGCGTGTGCGCAGAAGCGCCCGCTCACCGCTACAGTCCACCGCTCTACCAACTGAGCTATCGAAGGTTGCGTCGGTGAGGCTGCTACACACTCAATATAAACATCAGCCCACAGGTATGTATACATATTACATTCGGGTAGTGTTGAATTCCATTCATACTTTAATAACGGAACGATCTTTGGTTACGGTTTCATTCTTGAAGAGTTCCAACGCCCATGTTATTTCACCGGTTCCCAGAAACTGCACAATTTAGTTTTTCATCATGACCAAACATACACGGTGGGGACATTTATTTCCTGTGACAGCGTTCCACCGGAGCACGCACCTGAGTAGCCTAATTTTAGCACAAATCGCTACACGTTGAAACGCCAACGATAAAACCACCTGTTGCGATTGTTGGTAGAGTTGTGTTGCTCTTATCAGATATTTTTCCTACCACACGATACAGAATCTTGGAAAGCTCAGCGGAAATAACACAACACCGTCAGTTATCAGTGAGGTCACACACATTCCGGAAAGTTTGCTTGGTGAACCCACCCACATTCTTACAGCAGTCTCGATGACAATAAAGAGCTCGGGGCTTGGATGGTTAAATCCACTTGACAATTTTTCAAAGACTTACAACAGACGACCACTTGTGATCCTAACAGCAGAGGAGTGTGTAGGGGTTTGGTTGGCATTGGAGCGTCTTATTGTTGTGTGCCAAATGGGGCAAAGAAAAGCCTCCTTATCATCATCGATTACCACCGCATACCGTTTGCCAGCCGAAACCGAAGCGACTCAAAAACTTCATCGTCTTGCGTGCATATGATGTTTCTGGGATCTCTTGCGTGAGTGTACGGAATGGAAAGCAGTAGTAGTAGTAGCAGTTTGAGGTTTAAGCTTCCCTTCTTCTTCTTCCTCTTTGTGCTCTCGAACGAATGGTGACCGAGTTAAGTCGTGGAAAGCAGAGACTATTCCACAAAAGTCAAGTATCTGGTTTTGAGCTTGTTCTCAGCATTATTTATTTTGCAATGTCTCAGAAAACAGACATTGCCAGTCGGTCGCCGGGGCCTTTTGTTGCCGGGCGCGGTCTCGAAGTTCATTATGCATCCCACCGAGTACTCGTGACATATACATATCTTCCCTTACCCCATACGCACTCGAACGTGCATTGTGGCTGTCGGTGACCCTTGTACAAATATGTGCAGCATCCTCCATAACCAAGCGAACACGGGTCAGCTGGCATGTTTTGCTGGACTGTGTGCAACCGAATGGTGTAAACGACATTTGAATGCGGAATTCAGTCCAGGCTTTTCCACCCCCAAAACAGCGGCCCACGAAGTATGCGACGCTAAAGCAAATAATCAGCCCATCCTACGCGTGTTTCTTCGCGAATATCCTTGCGGTGTGGCATCGGCTAGTCCTTTTGTTTCTCTACTTGTGCTCCACTGGTCTTGAGATGGTGGGTGTGCGGACCATTCTTTTTCTTTCACACCATACCACGTAGTGTCTTTTGCTCGGATGTGGTATAAGCCGTGGACTTCGCTTCCCGAGACGGGCGCAATTTATTGGAGAATCGTTGCAGCAATATTGTACCACCGGAGCTCAGCACAATTCGCCGAAAACAAACATCAACCATCTGCAGTGGAGATGCAGAATAGCGTCACGTGGTGTGTTTCGGCCCGTTGAAACTGATTACAATTAACCACGTGCTGATTATGTGATACCAATTGTAGTTTGGTTCTGTCGGTGAATTCTTCAAGCAAGACTATTGACGTGTACAGATTGCCAAGAGTGATTTTAATATTTTGTTTTTCCATGTTCATCCGTATTTTGTACAGTTTTTCGAATGTTTATCATCGATAGGACGAACTTGTCATCATTTTCCCATTGTCATCAAGCAACAGTTCCGTTTAATGATCTGAGGGGGAATAATGGCATTCAAAATAAACTATTGAATCTGTTGCAAAGCAAGGAAAAACGACAAATTGGCCAAATAGCCTGATGTTTCGTAGAAGTGAGAAGGGTGGCAATATATTTAAATCCATATGTGAATCTATACATAAATTATCTACCACAGTTGCAGAAATGATTCAAAAAACAGTTGATCGTTAAGTTTCGATATCTTCCCATATTGGTTGCCAAACAAAAGGAAAACTTCGTTTTCCCCCTTCCAATATATTTCCTATACTTTTTTTTGTTGTTTTTGGGCATTAACAGTTTTTGTTTTGACGTTTTTACCTTGAATATTTCCCTTTGCACGCAGTCAATTATGAGTGTGCACTTCTCCCTTCAGGCAAATCGCGAATAAGGGACTGAAAGATAGTACAAGAGGATTTTCACATTTGTCAGACATTTATAGTTTGTAACTTGTTCCCTTCTCGGTGTGGTTTAAGTTCAGTTGCTGTGTGAACGCATTTGCAAGTGATTGTCGTTTTATTGAAAGTCCCCATGTATTGTCGGTGAGCATATTTATTTTACCCTTAATCAAATGGTTTTTGTGACCAACTTTGTGCCATTCTGGAAAGGGACCACACACATTCACACTTAACGGCCCGAAAAAACGGAGCAGTTATTTGTTGCTAGGACGTTGCTACAACATGCTGCCTCAAAACCGAAATCCTTGTGCTTGTTTTTCCGTTCCATTGAAGTTTGTTGTAAGGCACGGTAGGAAGACACAGGGAATAACGAAGCATTCACGCGAATTTACCGCTCTGTCCTTCGCCCTTTGGGGTTGGTTGTACCTTGCCACGTGTCTCAAAAGAACAATACGAATGGTTCTAGAATGGAACCGAATTACTACTATTCCGCCTAGCAATGAACTCCTTCCGCTGTGCCGACATTTCGGTGTAACCCATTAGCATCGATCAAACAAACCTGAGCGCGATTCTTCTTGCATGCGAAATATTGCCATCTTGTTTTTGTTGATGATGGTAGTAGTAATAGTAATTCGTAGTAGTAGCAAGCGAGATTAACACAAAGCTGGATTGCTGGACAGTTCTGCAAATGCGAACGGAGCCTGATGTTGGCTTTTATTATGCATTTTTGGGAATCCTGAAAACGATCTGTAGTCCCGCAGTATCTGCTATATAGAAACATTTTTTTCGAAAAAAATCATAAAGTTTAATTTTGCGATATTTTGAGTTTGTCGACCAGGAACCAGATTACAATTTATTGTTTTTAAGAAAAAGAGGATCCTGGGACACCTTCCTGAATTTGTAATTTTTTTTTGTAAAGTAAATATTTTGCTAATACAATACAGGATCACAGCACAACACCCTCATTTTTCTCAGACTTTTCCTGGATTGACCATACGCTCTAGGAGACGCAGTGTGGCCATGTAGAATATGGGGAATTTCCTGGAGGTGTTCCTACATTCTCTCTTGCTTGAGGAAAATAACCTCCAGCGCTACATAATGTGACAATACCATTTATTTCTTTGAGTTACGTAGTAAATGGATATTCCCTAAGCAACGATTGAAAAGCTTGCCGTCAACCAATGTGTCAAGAAATAAAAATGAACCGTCGTCCTAAAATCGATATCCCGCGCATTGTAGATGCTTGACAACTCTGGTCCCCACGCCCCAAATTACCAACACTCATTCGATTTCGATAGGCTTTGGTTTGGTGCTTTCGTACACGGCACACCCCAGAATGGCACGGGTACTTGACCGCCGCCTAGTGGAGACACCTGCCCGAACTGTTGGGTGGGGTTTTTCGTATCCTTTTTATAGTCCCCCACCGTCGAGATCACGCTTTTTCCAGCCACTGGATAAGAAGACCACAAGCGCCGTGAGCATGTAAGTGTGGAAGGTGAGAAGGTATTATTAAGTTCTTGTTGGACCTGAAATATCCATTACGATTCCGCCCCGAGCTCAACCCGCTAGTTTTTGGGGACGGTGCTGATATCCTGATTAAACTAAATGATGACTTTACCATTCGTTTCGTGGGATGGGGGAGGGGGGGGGGAGGACAACAACAGAAACGAACAACTAGCGACCTTTCCTAACGCCGAATTTCCGTGGGCTTGGTTGCCACCGTTTGCTGGACACGTTTCCATTAGCACACGACACGCAATGGGTATGTTGTGTTGTTGGGAGTCTCATTGTGTGAGAGAAGTTTTCGGTACCGGCCATTCGCGTGTCTAGGAATTATTGATCTTGACCATTTCCCGAGGGCACACCGGGAGGTCTCTCATGCGACTGCAGTATAAAACCTGTGAGAATATTTTAGTTTGGATGGAGCTCTAATGTTAGGGAGGAGTCCATAAATAGGTGGACAATTTTCGGATATTTGAATAATGTTATTATTGGAAGGATTAGGGCATTGTTGGACATCCTCAAAACTGTAATTAACCAGTGCTATGGTAGACTAGTAAACAGATTGCCTTTTTAATTAAAATGCGTCCTAGCGAGGGAAGATTCTACCGATCGCATGTAACTTTATTTCTTTGCATTGATTGGACGAAACAAGGTTCACAAAATAGTTCAAATCCTTGAGAGCATCTTAATTAAAAGTGAAGAACTCGTTATGGGTCAAACTGAGATACTTAAGCCTAGTGTGCTTGATCAAGGCTATCGATCAATCGATAAGTGAAGCCGACATCATGTACAGTTCTCCAAACCCAAAACACTCTGCAATGTATATGTTGCAGAGTTGGCCTATCAACTCCGAGATTTGGGATTGAAGGAACTAGAAGAAGCGGAAAGATCTAACCCAAGATATCTAATATTCCGAAGAACGCTTACATGTATCTAGTGATTGCCAATGATTTCTATTCAATTTGCAAAAGAATGATTTGAGGATTGGAAATTTTAAGTCATTTCAACTCCAAAATCTTGCTGTCAGTTCTAGCCAATGGGCAATAGGATTCTAGGATTGGATCCCGGATCCGAGCTCTGATTCAGATCTGATCGTTTATTGACAAAAATGGGGATACTCACTCCTTAAACGCTCTACTCAAGAGGTGGTACACCCTTTAGCCATTCAAATTGCATAACGTCTATACGTCTTGGAAGTTTTTCTTGAAGCACTTTGGCACACTTGTCATACTTTACGCAGGAAGGAGAAAACAACACAATAAGCATGAGTATTTAACACTAATTGAAGTTTGCAATTGTTTTATTTATCTGTTTCAAGTCATACAACAAACGCGTTTCGTTCTGGTTAGAACAAAATATTTCCCAGTCGAGCACAGTTCGGTCGTTAGCGTTACCCATTTGGGCAGGATGATCCCCAACCGAATGTATTTCCTATACTGCTCATAAGTACCACATGCCAGTGGATTACCGATGACGTTCACCGACTGTAGCTGCCGGATATCTTTCGCGAAAACGTCCGGTATCGCCATTAGCAGATTGTTGCTCAAGTCTAGAAAGGCCAGACGTGGTGCAGTTAACTGCTCCAGGGCGATACTTTTCAGTTGGTTGTTCGAGAGCGACAGTAGATTCAGGTTGGGCAGCAGTATCTCTCTCGGTAGATCGACGGTCTGTAAACGATTGTTCTGTAGTTCTAGCCTTTGCAAGTTGCTCAGACGCTTCAGGATGGTAAAGTCGAACGATTGCAAACCATTATGGCCTAGGGCTAGCAGTGATAGTTTAGCAAACTTGTCGATTTGCTCCGGAACGGTTGTCAGTCTGTTGAAAGAAAGTGCCAAAAACTCCAAACTCGACGCATTCAGCTGAACGAAGGAAAGTCTCTCCATCATGTTGTTGGCTAGATACAGTGAGACTAGATCTGGCAATGTCACCACTCCACTTGGAGGATAATCGATTGTGGATAACCGATTGTTCGCAAGATTGAGAGCGATCATGCGCTTTGAAGTTCGGAATACTGACATATCGATCTGTCGTAAAGTGTTGTACGATAGGTCGATCGTACGGAAGTTCTGGACGGTGGTGGTTTGTGGTGGATGAATGTTCGTTACGTTGTAACCCACAAACTGTACCGTTTCCAAGTGCTTTAGTGTAGCGAGCAGTCCCAGGTTAAGTGTCTTAACAGCACAAAATTTTATGCGCAACTCCTTCAACGCCATTATGTTGCGAATTGAAGCAGGGATGATCGATAAGGCACATTGTGTTATTTCGAGCTGTTTGAGATGTCTGTTCGTGTGGATGGTGATCGTTTGAAGTTTGCGTGCCTCTTGCAGGGTTAACTCCTCCAGTGTAAGTGCACTGGGTAGAAGTAAGGTTTTTTCGTGATATTTCTTAAAGTGTAAGTTGTTGGTGAGGGTTGATGCGTCGATCAACAGTGAAGCGATCGGTGTCTTCGAACCTATTACGAGTCGTTGGACTTGAATGGTAGTGTAGATGGTGGATAGTTCTTGTTGTAGAGTATTCAATCCTTCCGGAATGGTAGTAATGTCCAGTTCGGCTATTCGACAGAGTGTACGAGTGTCACATAGTTTACCTAATGTGGTAAGAGCAGTGATCCAGAGGAATGCAACAGCACATGAAATCCATCTCATGTTTGAAACTGAATTGGATTGGTAAAACTAAACTGTCTCACTGGCTACGAAATAACTACTGACTATTTCCAACTCCTGTTTGTGTTCTTCAAAAAGTGAAAAACAGCAAATGAGCTAACGATTGAGTTTACAAACCAATTCAGAATAGATTATCCACAGAATGGTTTGGTTGTCTCACACATGGCTAAAGAAGAAATAGAGCCCGTGATTATTTTAATAAGCTACAATTGAATTGTATTCCACGTCATACAGCATGCTGAATTTGTTTTATCCATAGCTATCCGTCCGTTGAAGTTCATTTCCTTACAATTTGCCGCTGTCGTCACCAACAGCTTCGGGTAGAAGTTGGGTGCGGTTAGCAGTTTCACATGCTGCCACAGAGAACTGCACTGCAGCGGATTGTTCGGTATGTTGAGCACACACTCAGGAGACACCTCACTAACGTAGATTTCGGCCGGTACACGCTGGAACCGGTTGTCACCCAACCCGATGAAGTTTAGATTGGGGAAGCTACAGTTTTCCAGCGAAATTGATTCGAGCTTGTTGGTGGACAGTTCCATCGTCACGAGCATTGGCAAATGGACGCGTTGTCTGCAACCGACGGCATGTATTTGGTTTCGGGCGAAATGGAAGCTATCGATTTGCTGGTGTTTGTGGAACTGGGCAAGATCCACCGTGCTCAGCTGATTGCCGTCGAGGTAAACTCGTTCCAAACCGTGTATGTTGTTGTGGTTCAGAAATGGCAACCGCTTAATCTGATTGTCCGAGAGAGTTAGGGTGGATGAGGCCGGCAAATGCAGCTGGTCGAACTCAATCCA
Organism: Anopheles minimus; assembly: GCA_000349025.1. Lineage (NCBI taxonomy): Eukaryota > Metazoa > Arthropoda > Insecta > Diptera > Culicidae > Anopheles > Anopheles minimus. The sequence continues at coordinate 2,448,926 of KB663721.1, forward strand.
CGTCAAATTGTTTTCGGGTCCTAGCACTAAAAGGTGAAGAAGCGGGAAGACCGTTCTGTCCGAGCAAAGGAGCGATTTCATGTGATTATGTTGAAGAAACAAACGTTCCAGTGCAACAAATGGCGCAAGTAACGCCATATCCAGTGTCGTGAGTTGATTGCCATCGAGATATAGATCTTGCAGTGGACAGGCACAGCTAGATCCAGATGTGGGAAGTAGCAAGCTGATGTGATTCTTACTCAGCTGCAACGTTTTCAGATTCCTCAGCGCACACAGTAAACCCAAATCCAGCACACGTATGGAGGCTTTCTCTATGCCGAGGAATCGAAGGTTGAAGAGGTTGATGATCGTTTCAGGGATACGTTGCACTGCGCTATTGACGATGTACAGTGTGCTCAAGTGACGGTTGGGAACGAACGCAAGATGCATTAAAAACGGTGCCGATAGCAGTTCGAGCGAATCACTTGCCATTCGGTTCGTTATTGAAAGATCCTTCTCGTGGTATCGTTGGAGAGTCGTTTGGTTAAAGAGTTGACTGGTTGCTTCCAACATGTTATGAACCGAAGTTCGGTTAAGCAGCAGGCATCGTCTGATGATCGTTGTTCTAGACGTGTGGTTCGCTGTGATCGTCGCCAACTGATTGATCCAACTGTTATTGCTGCTAATGCGCACGATATTCAGTGTACAAGCGTTAGGAAATCGAGCCTGGCATTTCAAACCATCGTCTGCACTGGCAAGGAAAATCTGAAGAAGATCCAAAGCTGGAAAGAGTATTCAAATTAACAGTAAAGAAGTTTTGATTTAGCAAAGTGGTAGTACCTAGCCATAAAACTCCACTCCACGGATTATCGTAAATCTTCATCACCGTACACTATCGTTGGAAGCCTTGGAAGCTAATGTGCAGTGCTTTAATATTGTGCAGTTTTTATCATGGCATTTAAGTTTGAAATTGTTTACAGGTTGTTATCAAACTTCCTGCCTACCGGTTGATTGCTTCCATTACAAACAGCAATCATTAAAACGCCATCCGAAGTCGTCGTAATATGATGGAGCAGAAGTTTCCGCAAGTCCCAACTGATCCTCCGATGCCGCTGATCCGCTGTAAGCTACAAACATTGCAAAAGCCGCAGCCACTGCTCGTTAAGCAGGGAGTAGCACAAAATCCATTTCCAATCCGACTCGTCGTTTGTGTGGTGGCGCTTTGCAGATATCGATACAGGTACACCTGATCCCGGGGTTTTGCAAGAATGCGCCCCGGAAGTGGATTATAGAGTGGTTCTCACTCGCAACCCTGAACTCACCTTCCACCGCTAGATTCGCTTTCCGAACTGCTTCCGGTCACGTAACTCCGTAGTGGTGATCCGTCGCGTCGTAGTGGTACAGTGGCGAAAGTTTATATACCGGAGCAGCACCACCGGAGTGGGGTGTGATGGTTGAACTTTCCGGTTTGTTGCCTTCTTAGGAAGTGGACGTACATGGGGAAGGACATCCAAGTCATACACAGTAATAAATACCGCAGGAAACAGTCGTAACAGAACTTCCTGAATCCTGGTTGGTTGTGTGTGTGTGGATGCCTGGGGCTTGTGTCGTACTATCAAGGACGAGGCCAACCGAGGACGAGTGTAGCCTAGTAGGCACTAGGATTATATCGATTACCGGTGTTTCCGAACAAAATCAATGTGTAGCAGCGAAAGTACGGTGAAAATATCGAGCTAAAGGATTTCCACCTCTCCCTTACCTGGAGGGGTTAGATATATCCACCCCGAGTGCTTTCGTTTTTATTTTCGATAAACATGTCCACGGATTCTTCCCACACCCCCAAAGTACTAGGTGGTGCTGGTATTTTCCGTAGCTTCAGGTTTTTGAGTCGCATGCGAATCACGTGGTTATAATTTCGCCCTTCAGAATACCGCATTGGCGCGGCATGTTTGTTCCTAATGAGGACGGAAACTTTATGCGACTTTATTTTTATGTGTTAGCCCGTCTACCGGTTCTCCGTTTCAGTTGCGCAATGTCGGAGGACGCGTCTTTTTTTATTTGGTTGGATATTCATTCATTTCTTTTTCTGGTAGTTAATTTGACATTCTCGCAGGTGTAATGGTTGACGACGTGTATTAATAGAACTGCCGGAGTTTTTTTAGGCTAATAAGTTGTTTAACTTATTCCTATGCACGTCGCATAATGATGTGCACAAACTTGGGGAGGACTTTCAGTAACTTATTTACCCTAATTGGTGGAAAACTTTGCTTTATAGCAGAGTCAGGCGTACAATAATTATTTTCCTATGTAAAAAAAGAATTTTTCTTCTTAAGTATTTCTCATTTCTTGAGAGCAACAGTAAATATGAGAGCAAAATTTTGTAGAAAACAGTTTTATTTTTTGCAATCTTAATAATAGCAACAAATAACACATCTGACAGTTTTGTATAATAATAATTTATTTCAGAATAGAAAACCTAGCAAAGCAAAGTTTCTCATTCGCCCATCCCTCGTGGGGATCGAACCCACGACCTTTGGATTAGAAGTCCAACGCGCTATCCGCTGCGCCAGAGGGACTATTGTGGTGGGGAGACGTTACCATGCTATCCGCCGATATGTGCTCCACGATATCCGACGAGTTCTAAAACACACGCAACAAACCTGGAACAGTCCTTTCGATGTAGTTCTACCTTTTTCCCCGTTCATTAAGATTCTTATCAAGATTTATTTTTGCAGAAGGGATTCAATGTGCAGCACGAATTTGCATATGCACACGGAAAACGCCACTTTCCGGTGGGGGAAAACTCACTTCACCAGCAGAGCGTAACTAATAAGAACCCGTAAGGGGCCATATGCACCCCAGGATCGGACACACTCTAATTAGAGAACCATTGGTCAGTGTTCGATTTATGGTCAAGCACATTATCGATTCCGATGACCACTGGGAGGGGTTCCGGTTTTTAACCCATTCACACAAGCTGCCACACATTGCTAATTGTCGCGCGCCGAAGGATTGTTTGAAGTGCATGTTTCCCGTATCTTGCTGTGGACACAGAGAATGGAGGGGATTTACATAATATCCGGGCGCTTCTTTGTGTGTGGAAGTCCCAACCTGGATGCGGTTGTTTACGCATCATTATGCGTGTGCGGAACGGCAAGGATTAGTAGTCAACCTGTGTGTAAAGTGGGAGAAAAACCGGACCCAAAGGATTATATCGCGCGTGCCTTTGTGTGTTCACGGCGGTGGTATTTTTTATCTGCTGTACTTCTAACTGGTTCTACTCTTTTATTTTAGATATCTTTTCTTCTAGCGTTAACGAGCGTTCCTTTCATTGTGTCCCTTGTGGGGGATGATGTTGCGATGCAATTATGTAATGTATGCATCCCGCCTCTATTGCAACTGTTTTCCAATTAACGACCCGTGCAGTTATGCATTTCTGACAATATCCTGGACCTAGGGTACATGGGAGGCTTTTTTTAGAACAAAAACGTGTTTTTCAATAATAATCCTTACCAATGCGTAGATAAAAGGTTATTTTTATATGACATATAAAAAACATAGATGGACTGAAGTATGCAAACAATATTTAATCCCCAATTCCTTTTTATATTATTAGAACCGCATCGTTAGATTTCATAGTAGTTTGAAAAGATAGACTGGATATATCGATTTCAATGTATATTTATTGAGCACTTTTTAAAACAAAGACTTTGAATTCGAGGTTATTATCACATGTGTTGAAAAATATCTAAATGTTCTTTAGATAATATTATAATGTAAGCATTAAAAAAGGTCCTTAACGATATTTTGTGCTCTTAAACTGTGCGGTTAATTAAAGCGATCTCGAATTTGATAAGATTTTGTCTATTTGAAAGCTCCAGATCGCCATATTAGGTACTTAGTAGATATTCTCTGCAATAATTTCCATAGTTATATAAATTGAGTAATGTAATATATTAAAATTAATAGCTCATATTGAAACTCAAGTGAAAGCATTTATTACATTTTAGGGGAATAAATGGATATTGGATTCTTCTTCCATGTCACTACAACCTCGGGAGGATACTCGCAACAGTAAAGGCCCCCAATCGTCTGTGGACGCGGAAAAGAAGTTTAGTAAACACCAGTACTCAGACCTGACCTGGCAGATTCTAAGGCAGATTTGATGATTTCTTTGATGGGGATACTTCATCATACGCCGTCTGGAAGGGAGTTCTTGATCTCATGCTTTACTTGATGAGTTGGTGAGCTTCAATACTTTACGTGACTCTTCGGGACTCCGCCTATCGTTAGATCCGTCACAATCATTTCTTTAAATTTTGTGAGGAATTCTGCTGTATTCTGCTAGGAATCATTCTTCTCATATTCACCATTGGAAGCCTCTAGTTTATGCCAGAATGTTTTTACTGTATTCAGCGGAAATTCCTTAATTTCCTTGCATAACTCAAGTGAGTTCCAGTCATTCATTATTTCTGACATTTTTAAACGGAGGAAGGTTGAAACTTTTAAACAACCAATAATGTTTTTTAATATCTTTAACATACAAAAGTCTATCACAAACACCCTGTATTGTGCAAGATCCTTAAAAACCTAATTTTGTTGAGAGATTCCAGCCACTTTATTAGCTTCGCTTCGTGCTCGAAGAGATAAGACACTTTGCACTGGTCAGAAATAAAACAAGTCAAGGACGGAAAATCCACCATTTGCAAGCACGGGAAAAGTGAACCCCGTAGGTGCAGTGCTGTGATTTCCTTTTACCCTCCCCCCCCCCCTCCGGAAAATTGTAATTTTCCCAACACGCGAACTATGAACTTTGAAAGCACCGTTATGCACCTTCTTGGAACAATCCATCCATCCAACCAACCCTTCGCCACGAAAGCGTTGATGGGACAAGATGGCAAAATTGCACAATGCAAACGGATGGACCGATTTTCCACGAAGAAACGCCGGTGGAAATATGTTTGTGTGTGTGTGTGTATGCAAAAATGTTTTGCGCTGGAAAAGCGTGAAATGGTGGTGAATTCTTCACGGTTTCTCCTGTATTCAAACTCCCGGGGCGGCGATTGTGGTCTTTCTTGAACGGCTTTTCTTTTTGCAACGAAGCTGCACGGCACATTGAAATGCACTGGTTGGTATTTAATTTTTGCACCGGTCTGTTTGCACGCTTTTTTTCCAATGCACCCCCCGGGGTAGGTTCCGGGTTAGGAGGAGGACTATTTTCTCGCCCGCCCGGAACCCGACAAGATGGTGGACCAGTGCGTCACTTTAGAACCTCAGCTAGGTTTCGTTCGATTTTTGTTGTTGTTCCGAATGGCTTCTGTCTCGGCAAGTGGGTACACTATTTCCATCCCAGAGTGAGGGAGGTCATACCCGGGGAGCGGGTTTTTATGCAAATTTTAATCACTAGCTCGCGTGCTCCGATCGCGTTTCACATCCTAGATAGGAGAACGAATGCAGAAAAGAAGAGGGAAAGCGAATTGTGAGCAGTTCCTGTGTTTCCATGCGAGTCTAAGTGGGCCAAAGTCGTCCCAAGTCCCCGGTGAGCACTTATGCTGATTGTTGAAACCCTTTGCCGGGCGATAATTAGCCGCCCTTAGCAGTAGCGGGACCTTTTGTGAAGGAGTTCCATTCCGGCCCCATGTGTTGTTGCACTGTTGCGATCGATAAAAGATTTACAGAAGAGATATTATTAGTAACACATTTGAGCTGCTGTTTTGTTGATAATTTATAGAATTAAATTTGCACGGAAACTTAATGCATCATAATGTAAAATATCTGATTTATCGCGCTCATTCATCACCCTTGATTGTTCGTCTCATCTTCAAACAAATCCGAATGAATGAACTATTTTTTCAATTGCATTCCTTGCGCGAAATGGGGTTGAGGAAGCCCAGTCCCGATTCCGTCGTCCTACATCTTTCTCGTTTCTCACGGTTTTCAGTTACATTCCGACGCACAGAGCGACGAGCGCATTGTTAGGTTGGGCCGGAAGTCGTTTAGCATAGGAATTTCACAAGGACGTCTCCGGGCAAAGGAACGCAAACCGAATATGCGAAGACGATCGGGGACGTTGTTAATCCTTCTGCTCTTCGGCCGCAGCAGAGCGCAATTGAGGCGTGTACTTCTTCTTCGTTCGCGCTTCCTGTTTGCTAGCGTGGAATTTGTCACTGACATAATAACCCGGTTCTCTTCCGTTTGAATCATCGGGCCGGGGGGAATGGAATCCTTTCACGGCGGTGCCTCTCCTCATAGTTGCGACAGGATCTTCTTCAACTGTTTCCTGGTTTTATGGGCTAAATTCCATGACACTTACAACGCTCAGTTACGTATCCTTGCGGAGAGGTCTGTAATTAAGGTTTTGAGGCATGAGAGTATGATAAAAGGTAGAACTTGATGCTCCTAGAGAGCAAAGGGTTTATCGAAGAAATAGTTTAAAGTTCGTGGCTCAAACCGGAAGCTCTTTGGTGATCGGAAAAGGGTTCTCTATCTTGGAAGAAGAGCGTTTAATCTTACAGGAAGTGAGTAAAGATTGGTTTTAAGTTCCTGTATTGAAATTGATCATAAGAGAAGTCCCTCTCCTGCAAAGTGACTTTTTCTTGGCGTTAAGACCCATTTCAGTCTTATATAGGCCTGCCCTGTCTGACTTACTAGACTTTTTGTAATAATAATATTACGTGGATTTCGATAATGGATTAATCCCTTCTGATGGGATTCGGTGATCACCGGTTCTCCTGCCCGTTTCCGTCCTGCAAATAAATAAGGCGTACATTTCCTTTCCAACGCTTCTTACGATTTCCAAACGAAGTTTTGTTAAAAATAATTATTTTCTGCTTCAAAACACAGGACGCGACATCGTCAATTGACAACCTAAAGTGTAAAAAAATCGACACAAAACAAGCACAAAGTATGGACTATTATTATGGAGAGATAATAGTTCAATTTTCGTACGCCAACTTAACTGCGTCGTTCTAACTTGTTTGTCTCCGAAGAACCAAAGCCTTCGGAAATAATAGAAATGTGTGGACATTATTCCTTCCCCAACGTAAATGTAACCCAGAATTACGATTGGTTCCTATTTCAAATAACACATTACGCATTTTATTGAATGCGTAGTCGGTCGTCTGAGTGGGCAATTTACACCTCGTGTTAATTTGCTTTTGATGGTGCCACTGGTCAACGCCATACTCTTCTATCAGAAAATAAATCAAAAAGCAACTGTCTACCGCTCGGTGACACATTCCGCGGACAAAGTCGACACCGAAAGATGGATCGTCTGACAGGTAAGCACTGCAGTGGGAATTGTTACTTCCTGAGCATGGCTCTCTAATTGACTTCCTGAACAATTTCCCGTAGCACTTTTGCTGACGTTGATCGCCTCTGGATGTCTACCAGTGGCGTACAGTGTGTGCATAGCGGCTATGGGGATGGCCTGCGTGTTGGAGAACCTTAACATGCTCACGGACGGTTTGCAGACACTGCGCCAAATACAACCGACCGTGTTTTACAGCATCCAGGTGCGAATGCTCCGTCTGCCGAACAATCCGTCCGGTGCGTTTCTGATCCGTGCAGCCGAATTCGTGGACAAGCTGGAAATAATGGTTTTCCGCGAGCCAGAGTTCCACATACTGGCCGGGACGAACTTGAGCGCTTTGAGCGTTTTTGAAGCAAAGTTCTTGAAACGGCTTCTCATTGGCGACGGTGATATCGCCCTCAAGGAGCTATCCGTTTACTCCTGTCTGTTGGATCGTATCCCCGGCACGATCGGGAACTTGCCACTGCTGACAGATCTGAGCTTCTATCGATGTGCTATGCGTAACGTGTCGCTCAATGCATTCCGGAAGAACCAGCGCCTAAAGTCACTCGATCTGAGTTACAATGAAATCGATACGATCGTACCGATTAACGCTGCGGATGGGAATGTTACACTCGCGATCGAATACCTTTATCTGGCATCGAATCGGTTGCAAAATCTCGACATGACAGCATTCGAGGGACTGCCGAATCTGTCCATGCTCGATCTGCAGTACAACAACCTAGTGAAGATCGCAGCAGATCGTACGATCACGTGGGCAAACATGGAGATGTTTGATGTTAGTAACAATCAGCTAAGTACGCTCGATTTCCAGTGGTTATCTGCACCGAAGCTCAAACGGTTGATAATGAACAACAATCTGTTGGAGTTGTTACCTCAGCGATTGCGCCGCTTTCCCAATCTCCAACTCATCGCCGTCAGCTACAACAAGTTCGTCGGTATTGATCTTGCCCCTTTGAATGGGCTTCCCATGCTGAATTCGCTCGATGTCTCCAGCAATCCAACGTGCCGGTATATACGTAGTTCGCGCCCCGTTCGATTGCCCATGCTGGACACACTGTACGCCGAGTTCTGTGCCTTGAACCGTTTCAACACAACCGGCATCGATCTGCCGGTGGTTAGCTTCATCAGTTTGGCACACAACAACTTCAGCACAATCCCCACACTCGGCCAAACGTTCCCGTCGATCGTCTCGTTCAGTCTGTTCAACAATCCACTACCCTGCGCTTTGCTGAATGCACGTGCCGAACTCATCCTTTCGGGGAAATTAATTCTCGGACCACCACAAGATGCAAGCGACTGTCCGACCGGTTCCACAACGATCGCACCATCTTTCCGATTGTGCTGCAAAGCTTAAGTCCACAAGAGCGTGTCTAATAAATCCACTTTGTATCGGTGGGGGAAATTAGGATTAGGATCGCACCATCTTTCCGATTGTGCTGCAAAGCTTAAGTCCACAAGAGCGTGTCTAATAAATCCACTTTGTATCGGTGGGGGAAATTAGGATTTTTATTTTTTTGTCCACCTTGGAAAGTTTACTCCACACAGCAAAGTTCACGGCCGGATGGTAAATTTACCGTCGAATTGGTCGTACACGCCATCCCGAAGTTGGATGTGTCGACACTTAGCTTGTAGCTGTCAATGTGCTGCTGCAAACGGCGTATGACGCTACAGTGCAGCGGATTCTGAAAGGCAACGACCCGTCTCATGTTGGGGAAGAGCTGGAACACATCCGGGAGTTGCTGGAACTGGTTGAACGCAATCGCGAATGTCGTAAGCTGCGGAAAGTCCCAACGAGTGCAATCTACGTTAGTGAGCCGATTGTAGGACAGATTCACTATCAGCATGTTGGGCAGCGAGAGGTTTCCGGTGCCTGATGTGATCACACTGCGCAATCGATTGTCCGAAAGATCGATCTTTTCCAGCGTAATGCAACCGTCGAGACGACGCAGATCAACCACAGTGAGCAAGTTGCTCTGAAGCAACAAACTAGCGAGAGCAGGCAATCGTTCTATCCCTGCTGGGATTCGTGTTAAGTTGTTGCCTTCGAGATAGATTTCTAGCAGCTGTGGCACATTCCACCGGGACACGTCCAGCTGGCTGAGTCGGTTCTGCACCATGCTGAAGTACCTGATTTGCGGCAGCGAGACAGGTACACCTTCGAAGCGTTGAATTCGATTGCCGTCAAAGGTAATGAACTTGAGCATTTGTAGCGGCCGGAAGAACTCTCCATCCAGCGATTCCAACAGGTTGTAGGACAGGAGAAGATCAACCACTGGTACGACCAAACTCAGATTACGGCTCGCCACCAGCTGTCTAATCTTGTTGGAGCTACATCCGATGTTGGTTATCTTGCTAGTGGACGCGAACGGATCTAAGCTGAGCGTCTCCAGGGAACTATACTCTAGGTCAAGGTATTGCAGCTGGGGCAAGTTTCGAAACGCATGCGGCACACTGCGTAATCCCGACCGTTGTATCTCCAGCGAGACTAGATGATTGTTTGGTGCGCTAACAACGATCTTGCTCAACTCTGGTGCGTTCTTTATGGACAGATCCGTCAACATGGCGTTGGGAGGTATGCGTAGAACCCGGTCGTGGTACTGCTCGTAATCGACTTCCAGCACAAACTCCGATAGCAACTGCAGTAGTACACCGTCAGGATATGGAGTGATGAGCCGTTGCACCGTAATTTGAAACTGCTCCCGTGATTCACGAGCTCGCAATCGCTGCAGTCCATCGGTGGCGATGTTCAGGGTGTCGTAGACACAATTAGCATCCTCTTGAGCGCATGGTTGGGTTGTAGAATGCACAATCGGTGGTCCATGTATCCACAGGTAGAGAATTACTGGAGTAGAGACATTTTTTTTAACAAGAAGTTCAAAAGAATGTTTTGAAAGTGTTCTACCTACCTGTACAGATCAGCAAAGGGATCATACAGCCACGTTTTGCTTCCATCAAAGTACCAATAACGATAGCATAGAATAGTTTCGCGGCTTTCAGGCACTAGAGTTATCTAACCGTATAAAATATGAACCATTATAAATGAATTAACATGTTTCGCTTGGCATTTGTAGTGAGCGGAAACCGGTAATGCAAAAAGCTACCATCGTTAAGGTTATTTCGAACACTAAGAACAATAAAACAGTAGATCGTATTGTCACCAACACATGTTCAAAAGACAGAATCATTAACAAGCTTTTGAAGCTATGGATAATGACTAGTGTCTCCACGTGGGGCCACGTTATCGATTTGACGAAATGGACTATTGTTGAATTATGTTATTTGTTTTATTTCAATTTGTGTAGTGGTAAGTGTTACATTCATTCATGTAAAAAAAAGCTTGTTTACTAGATGTTTTTCAAGTAAACGATTAAAAAAACCTCTTTGTGTTTCCGCCCGGGATCGAACCGGGGGCCTTCCGCGTGTTAGGCGGATGTGATAACCACTACACCACGGAAACCGATGAAATGAGAGCTGTTTCATTGCATTCAGTGCAGCTTTTCTCTTCACAGGTCGATAAACTGGTCTAAAATGGACTTTTAAAAATAAAAACCATCAAAGAGCCATGGTAACTCAAAGGAGGGGGATGTTGGTGAAAGTATTTTTAGTGCTGCTGCTGTAGGCCTCCGGTAAGGGGCTAGTATTGTGAATTTGTGCAATGGAGAGACGAAGAGAGAGAAATGAACACCGGGAAATGGGACAAAAATGTTGAAAACAAATCGCGCCGTACACACAACGAAAGAAAATAGAAGGGACATTGGAAATATGTTGCCAAACGCGCGCGGGTTGGATTATTTTTGCTCTCTGTGGTGATGAAAAGCGATAAATTTAAGGGCAACTGCAGCAAAACAGGAAGACATTGGAAGATAAAATGAATAAAAAAATGGCCACGCTGTTGTTTACGCGGTTAGATGAGTTTTCCTTGGTTTTGTTTTCCTCCTGGGAAAGCTCCACTGCAGAGATGTGTATTTGTTGTGGTAGATCGTGTCTTTAAGGATATACTACATAACCGCGACTATTACAGCTTTAGTGGTTATTTTTAATAACATTTTCATGTACTAATAGTAGAGAGTTTATTCAATTACTTACATGTATTTCATTTCTTTTTCTTCCTTTATCGTATTCACAGGAGAAGAGCAGTTGAACAGGAAATGCGGAAATTACTCCTTAAAAGTTTATGGTGCCGGTCGTGTTGAAAATACTTTCCTCCTTTATGAAAGTTTGTTTTGGAACTTGGGAAGTTTCCACGGAATGTCCTCCGTTTTGCTGTATTACCCAATCGGATTTGCTGCTGATTTACGATGAATAATTGTTCGGTCAAACTATCATAGTAAATGAAGTTTAATTAACAGCAAAAAGAGAAAAACATACAACAATGCAAACGCATTGAACGGAAGTATAATGATAAGCAATAGAAAGTGTAAAAATACGTATAAAAGTATCATTTTTTTAAAAATTATTTATCACTTCCATATCTACACTTAAAGGAATTATTTTAATTTAAATATATGATAACGGAAAAGCAACACTAGAATAATACAAAACTATATATGCCTCATACTTTCCACTGTGTGCAGTTTACTCGGAAAAATGGAAAGAAAAACACCTTGGTTCTCCCTCGGAAGAAAACGGATAATATTGTAGTCGTTCGAGCAGTTTTTTTAGTGTCCCTCAATGTAAACGTGCTTTTCTGGCAGCAGTTCTGGTCATTCGAGCAGTTTCGAGCAATAGTTCAAATGTGTTAGGAAGATCGCTGCACGTTTTAGTAGTTTATTGTAGTAGAATTCATGTGTATTACGGGGTTTAAATTTTTTAAACTTTTCTTTCCAATTTAACATAAAAACTCCACACTTACCTCTTGTTCTGCACTGTTACTGTTATTTTCGCCTCGAATAATCGAACTTTGGACCAAATTCCATACACACACTCTCTCGTTTTCTCATGCATTTGTATGTATGCTTTGGTAGCCACTGAGTAGAAACTGGGAATGACCTTTTTGGAGACCTTCAGAGAACGTAGCATGAGAAACGATCAAATCGCCGTTTCCCAAGACGACTCCAGCACGACGTTGCTTTTGGGGGAAGAATCTCGTTCGGTCACATTCCACCATTCGTCGCTGACGAGGAGAAGCTGAAGTTGGTTTGTGGCTGCAGTAGGGAAAAGGGGCGAGGGAAATGCATTCCACAGGTGGTTGAAGGTGGATGGGTGGGTGGTTGTTGCAACCCAATGAAAACGGGCGTTGTGATTCATACCGACGGGAATGTTCTTGTTGATGACTTCTCGAGCGAAACTGAGATTTGTGATATTAAAAAGGAACGAATACGGACAACTGTGTCTGTATGGGGTTTATAATAATGTTCACGCCTTTTACACATGGTTTTTCTTTTCTTTTATAATATATGCATTATTATTTTCTCTCAGGTTAATACCATTAAGCCTGACCACTGGAACTTCTTCTTATTACAGTTACAAAGATCATAATCACACTCTTTTACTTCCCAAATGCATTTTTCGATTCGATTTCTTCCCCTTTTTCTCACAATCCCTGTTAGGAATAAACAGGTTTCGGAACAGATCAATCTGATGAGATCAAGCATTCATTGCTTCTTGTGTAGCAACACGGACACACACACACACACAGAAATCACACACAGCACCTTCGAAACAGACTACTAAGAGATCGATCTAACTTCACTTTTCACAGTCGCTTTGTACTTTGTTCGTTTGTCTCAGCTTCCCGATAATTATCTTCGCTCCCTATTGCCCTTTGCTGCCAAAGAATGGGTCAATTTGAAGCTTCCTTTTAATGTTCTTTAATGTTTTCTAATTCACGTACGATCGCCCTCCATGATCATGACGGAATGCCGTTGTTAATGATCCCCTTTCTGTTGACTGTTGTTTTTCTAATCTTTCAAGGTGCGATCGATGATTAGGTGTGGTGTTTGTTTTTCTTTCATCCTTTTCTTCTCTTCTGTGCTGTTTGAGTGTGTCTGTGTTGCGGATTGTTGATAGACGAATCAAAGGGATTGACTTTAAACGGCAAACCGAATACAAACACTAATTAAAGCTTCACGTTCTCAATTAAGTGGATAATAATTATGCCCTTTTCTTCTGCTTCACACAACTGTCTATGGCCATCTGTCTCGCTTCTCTATTCACTACCAACCTGCACTGATTGCATATGACAAATTTCTTGGTAAAGGCTTCTTACGCATTAGTAAAACAATACGCACACTAATCAATAAGCATCCGATCGGTTATTTACACACGCACGTATACTAATGAAGCAGCGTTTACACGTCGGTTTTGCGGGATCAAGTGAAAGTGATTTGCACTGTTTTGTTAAACATTTTTCTATAAAGCACTCAAATTGAAAAAAAACATTCCCATTTAGTACGGGAAAGTATGTCCACTATTTGATATGAAATGACGATGAATAAACACGATAAGAATGTATTCATTCTACCCCTCCTAATAGGATTGTATCACTTTCACTTGTTCTCAAAACGCGGCTTTAAATATTAAATTTAATTCTGGTGTAAGATTTAATTAAAGCACAACTGTAAACAGAAGAGAGAGAGAGAGAAAGAGAGGGAAAACGCATACTCTATATCACAAAAATAACATAATTATCATGTAAGAAATCCTCTCCTTTGCTCTCTAATATTGCCTTCTGGGTAAAACCAAAAACAAAAAATGGTGACGATGATAATGGCTCATAATGGAGGTTCCGAGATACACACTCACTTCAAACTGTCTTCCACCTGGGGGGAATGGAAGAGAAGGAATGCTCCACTCGAGTGGTCCACTATTGGACGGAATAGATTGCCGGTTTGTCCTGCAACACCTCTGGAAGTCACTCGCAGATTTTGAGTGTAGCACAGCGTCGTTCCAGCTCCTCGTTGAACGAGTTGTCGAACGTTTCGTCATCGATCCATGTCTCCACCGTGCTAGCGCTGGTACGCCGCGAGGAGCAGCGTGTCGATCGCCACACCACATCCGTGTCGATCTCGTAGTGTTTGCTGTTCAGGTTCTCCCAAACGTCCGTCTGCACCTGGAACGCGGGTCGGTACTGCTGGTGGTGTGGTGGTGGTGTCTGCTGCGAACCACCAGTAAGCCGTGCCAGATGGGCCGGCGAGTACTCGAATGGATTCCAATGGGTACGCATCGGTTGGTACGGGGGAACGGTCTGCTGTTGTTCGAGAGACGCTTGAGTTGATAAAGGCGCTTTGCTAACATCCCCACGAACCGGGCTCGGTTTGGCGGAGGAATCCCAAGGACTTTTGGACACCTTGTCCCAGCTGGCACCACCACGGATGTTGTAGTTTTTCCACGGGTCGACAAAGTCGTCGCTCTTCGCCAGATGGAACGGTGAGGAACAGCAGGATGATGAGCTCGGTGTGCCACCACCACCACCAACGATTCGCTCCCCATTTCCATCCGTAAGCTGATCGATCAGGTAACGCTTGGTACGGTCGTACTTAACCTTCTCAAAGAGAAGTGCAGCAGCCGTCTCGGCGACGGTTAGCCGTTCCATTACCGAAGGAGTCTGTCCAGCAGGATCTTCCTCCACCATCGTCGACAGGGTCGTTTCTTGCTCTAACCGATGCTCTCTCCTACCCAGCGTGGTTGTACTGGACGCAGATGTAAGGACTAGCTCTTCATCTTGTCTCCAGCGTGTCTGGAGCTGACCCTCCTCACCATCCCTTGCGGTGTCCTCATCATCACCTTCAATATGATTGTAGTTACTGCGCCGATGTTTACTCGCGGATAGAAACAATGGTTTCGCAATGTCCAGCGATCCTTCCCCATCGCCATTACGCATCAAACTCTTGCTGATCTTATCCAGCTTAGCACCAATCAATCTACTGCTGCTGTTATTGCTCGCCAGTGTCATCGAGTCGGCGACCACTACTTCACGCCGTTCACCCACACCAACCTCCACGATCGAGGGAGAACTTCCCAGTGTTTCCGTTGTCGTTCTCATCGCCTCGCCTTCCGTCAGAGGTCCATCGAAGGTTTTCGAGCGCAGTCGGAAGCACTTGCGTAGGTTCACGTTTTTGTTGCTCGTAATGTTGGTGCGCTTCTTGGGAAGGTTCTTCATGCTTCGACTCAGCTTGTAGTTGTTCTGCGTCTCGGGTATGGGTGGTGGAGAAGGATTTGGGGAGCCTCCGTCACCCAGCGGATAGAATCCATTATCCTGCGCCATGCGCGTTTCCATCCAACCTTCCACGGCGACATCGTCCACGATGCTGGCGTCCCTTGGTTGTACCTTACACCGGGTTGGTGTACAGTTTTTGTGCAGCACGTACTTAGCCGTAATGCGATTGTTTAACCCATGACCATTGTTGGTGGGTGACTGATCTGCTGCACTGTTTGCGTTGGTAGTGGAAGCCGGATTGAAGGACAGCTTGCGAATGATCTGTAAGAGAAGTGGGAAAGAAATCAATAAGAAGATCATTTTTAATCAGGAGCTTAATTACTAGACATGTTTTTGAGAGGGGATTAAATTCCAACCCAAGTTCCTTAATCTTAGCTCCCCAATTTCAACAACGAACCAACTCGGACAAAAAATAGCATGAAATATCTGGAACGATCGTTCAGGGTTGTTGATGAGTTGGAACCTGTTGTTGTTGTTGCTGTTGTATTGGTCCCAGCTGTCGAATTGGCGAAATAGTATAAAACAATCAAAGAAATACCAAAAAACCAAAGACGAAAGAAAAAGGGCACCGTTTCTGCAAAACAACGCAACCATATCGCGGAAGACGCTGGTTCCCAAGGATCTCGATTCCCACCGGATCCGGTTGTTCGGTCGGTCGTTTCGCCTCTTCCCTTTTCCCCTCTTCCATCCGCCCTAAAGTCCCAACGGGAATGTCAGATTTGTGTCGCTTCTTATCCACTTTGTGCGACCCAACATTCTTACTTTGTTTCTTTCATTTATGATGTGCGATGACTTCCCCAGTCCCCCACCCAAAAAAAAAAGGAAGTTGAAACAAGATCCCAAAGGAAACATGGAAAAGAGAGAAAGAAGGACATCCACAGACTGAGGTGTTTTTCGGTTGTTTCTTGTGACTGAACGGACAAAAACACGGGAATCCTTGCAACAGGAACAAACAAAGCACCAGGGAAAAAAAAACCTGAATCACGACAACGGTCTTTACCAGACGAAGACCAGGGGACACGATGAGTTTGCGGTAATATTATTATTACACACGAAAAGGAGGGGAAAAAACACAAGCATAATCACTCCACAGCATCTCGACCGGCGACAACAATCTGCACCCTTTCCCCCCCCCCCCCCCAAGTCCGGCCCCATCGGGTTTCAGTTCCTCCCAAAGGAAGTGGATCGTTTTTCGGTAATTGTTGTCGTTTTAAAAAGCCATGTGACTCGAGCCCAGTCGCATCCATTGTCGCCAAAAAAGCGAAACGTGTTGCGCATTTTGTGCAACAGTTTAACAATCAAAGATCGAGCGAGGATCATTAAAATTTGTAGAAATCTCTCTCTCTCTCTCTACACTCGGGGCTGATTGCAGTTGATTCAATTGATGAAATGTACTGCTGTAGAGCAGAATAAACAATGAAATATGTCACATTAAACCTTTCTCTAAATGATCCACCATAAAGTGTGGGGGTTTATTACCGATCGTCCTCCGATGTACAGCAATTGCATACTTTTAGGCGAAATTAAGCATTAAAAACGAACAATTCCCAATCGTTGTGTTTTCGTTCCGCAAATGCTCAAAGTGCGATTATTACAATAAGGAAAGAAGGGCACCTGTACTTCTTGAGATGCAATTTGATCCTCAGGTTCAGTCATTTTGCAGGAAAATACGAAAGCAAAATAAAGGCCAAGACCAAGTTGCCAATAGTTTCTTTCGCGGCGCCCCTTATACTCAGGTGGCAAGGAGGCACCAACCATCATCCATTAGCATCCGAGACGGGTCTCAATCTCGGCCACTCGACAAGTTTGCGTGTAGCAACATCCAAAAGAAAAGAAGGGAAGCAACAAATACGAAATCCGGTTTTTACGAAACCTCAACGAAAAGTTCTCCTCGTATGGGAATTAAAGAACCTTCTCGTATTCCTTTTTTCTTGACCTCTCTATCTCTCCTTCACTCCTTTTGCTTAATGTTCGATCGTGTTTTATGTTGATGCTAATGCAATGAAGCGTTCGTGCAGTCATCATGTTTATGATGCACGAGGATCATGATGATGATGATGATGATGATGTTGCACCTCACCATGGGAAAAGTTGTTGAATCTTATCTCGGGCCTCTTCCCGAACGCCAGCTGACTGTGCCGGGCCGAGCGCTGTGGTTTCCGTCAGGATCGGAACGGAACGCCCGCTAGATAAAGGAAGCGCCAACATTTATTTACCATTATGCGAGTACTATTGGGTTGGGTGTAAAAGTTTTCCCAAACGCGAACAATAATTGTTATTGTTCTATAGAGCACTTCAACGGCTACCAGCACGTCCAGGACGGGTTCGGGAAAAGGAAGGAAGGACGCACAACTCCAATTAACTTTTGCTTCACCGTGCTTCATCGCCCTTATGTCTGTGAAGCAAAAGCTTAGCTGTTCCTTCTGAAGGGCGATTGAGTCCTTCTTCTTCTGGCAAGGATGGCGTGGGAAAGATAATATTTATCCGTTTTTTTTTGTTTGCTGTTGGTTTGTTTGTTTCATCACTTCATCCAACTTTCCCATCGGATGCTGCGGATGAAGCGAACAAAATCAGAATAATCATCTTCGTGAGTCACGGAAAGTGATTTTTTGGAAAAAAAGGCTTTGGCTTCCTTGTCGTCGCGGATGGGGGTTTGGGCTTAGTTTCCCTTCCAGCAGACAGACAGACATAAAACTGGATGTGACTCACCGTCTCGTTGCCCGTGCGTACTTGTGCGAACGTGTACCAAACACCAAAACTGCCCGGAAACGCGGGAAGCACTTTTAGAACGGATCCAAATATTAGCTTTACTCAAACTCAAAACCATCCTGTTGCGAACTTCATCGCACCAGTTGCTCGGTACGAATAAAGCCAACAATTAACCCCGTTGATGGAGGTTGCTTAGCGTAACGGATAGAGAGCCGGACAGAAAAAAAGGGTTTGGCAATCAAAACTGGGTTTTTTTCATCATTCCCTCTTCAGCACAACAAAAAAAAGGGTTCGATTCTGTGAATGAATATACTAGACAGACTAGGCCCTAACAATGTGGTCTCGCCTCGAACCAACTCGGAACGGTTGTGGTGGATCTTCTCACGCAACTATAATTTTGTTGTTGTGCTTCCATATATCGAACGATTTGCTCGCTTTTTTTTTTCTCATTGGAAACACTAAATGGCGAACAATTTCGTGTTGTTTTTTTTGTTTGGGTTCCGGTGGCAGTCCGTAGAAGAAAGTAACCCTTTAAGCCATCCTTCTTGGAACGAAGATTAAGCGTTGGGATCGGATCTCGTGAGACAACAAAAGGCAGCTTCATTTTTCAATTCTATAACCACAGAAAAAGCATTCCAAATTGTTGCTTTTCTAAATGGGGAATAAATGACACCACGAGAGGATTGATTTACCGAAGCTTAATTACTAGTTCCTTAATTTTGCCTATTTCTTTATCTTCTATATTCCTGTCTATATATTTTTTCTGTTTGACCACACTGTACCACAATCGATCGGCAAGAAGAAATCACATTAATCGGTCGTGTACATTTCGTCTCCAGGGAAATAGAACCCGAACCCCGCGCGAAAGGAACAGAGGATGAGTTTTAGTTTTAAATATTTGATTATGCCAGCTCGTGTGTGGTGCTAGTTGGAACTGGTCTACCATCGCAGAGTCGCTATTTGCAAATGCATTCAATGTGTCATTGTAGATGAAATTTTCAACCATCCACCAAACGGGAACGCAACGCACGTGAACGATGGAGAGTTGTTGCATATGCCCGGGGATGAGTTAATGCAATCTAGCTTCAAACTTCCGGCAATGAGTTTTGCTGCGGATGGAAGGAGGAAGACGAATATGCTAGAACGGATGCAATGTCGACCAGGGAAGGTGGTACAATTTACGCTACAACGCACCTATTATACGTTCATGTCTCACTTGGGGGATAGATAGTTGGTGGAAAACGTATATTTGATTTAGGAGAAAATTTGGTATCTTTGCTTCAATAAAGCTACTCTGCAACTACAAGCATCAAATGGATCCTTTTAGGAAGGAAGGTAAGGTCATATACCCAAACAACACGAACGTTATGGGTTCAAATCTCACTCCAGAGTCTCAGGGGTTTTTATCTTTCACAATTTTCTGGAGATTTAATTCTGTTTATGGACAATTTTGGGATCCCAAAACGCTCCCCTTTTCGTTGAACCAGAGTTAGGTATGTCGTTAATGTAAAAAGTTTAAAAATTCCGTACTTTAATTTCCCCTTTTGTCCATTCTGCCTCTCAATCAACTTCAACCCGGTGTGCCGCCGGTAGTTCACAAGCTTTTTTAGGAATTCCTATCAGTTGTTTTTTTGCACAAATCTAAACGGTTCTTTTCGTTTCGTTTCGGAACCCCGGCGAAGTGACATCTAACCTCAAAGGTTGTAGATACGATTCAGTAGCAGGCAGGTTCAGGAGTATGAGTCACATTCTCTTCTCCCCAACATGATGGAATGGTGATGGGTAAGTAGCAGTCACCGAAAAGAAAGAAAAAAAAAACCTTAAATTCAATTCCACATGCCGCAGGGAAAGCGTGGGCTACCGTTTCTACACCCAACCCGGAGAAACAGAAGTCGTTGGGAAATGCGGGGAGAAAAAATGGTGTGTGAAAATGTGTCCCTCGCGTTGACATTCGTGGTTGATGTCGATCATTACCAGCGTTGGCCATCAGGGTTCTAGCAAACAGAGTGCACAGGACCCCTATCGAATGGAAGATGCGAGCATGGATTGGCCCATGGCCCCTGCTCGACAATCTCACCCCGGGATATTGAATCCCTAAATAATAAGTCCTAAGCCAGCGGAGCAGCAGCAAGCCGAGCACGAGAACCGAAACGTTGTGTTTTTTTTCCCCCGTTCTCTGTCGTTTTGTTTGGTAGGAAGCAGGTGCCCCTTACACGTCCCTTACGACTTTTTTTTGCCCTCTCGTCAGCTTACTCCGCGTCTCCCGTGCCGTTGATCGTTGGCGTGGGAAAGTTGGAAAAAAGTCTTGCCCAGAATCGTCCCTTCCATCCATTTTTTGTTGCCGTGGCGTACGCACGGACACAGGAGAGGAAGTGGAAATGAACGTAGCGAAAGGGAACGACCAAGAAGCAGGTGGAGAGAACGAGAGGACGACATTCGGGGATTCCTTCCGCAGCAGCAGCAGCAGCAGCTGTCTTTTAAAATTTGATGCTGCTGCTTGGCGATGTTTTGAGATTTTCGTCCATTTCTCAGGCCCTCGTCGTTACCTCGTAAGGAAACATCTTGCTGTCTGCAATAGAACAGCTGTAGAACGGCGTAACATTGAGGTCATTCCGGCTTTGCCGGACAGTTTTGTTAAGCCAAAGTCCTGCCCAACCAACGCAGACAACGACTACAATTTCTAATTTAATCTCAGTCCTGCCGGGTCACAAGACAAAACGCCGGATACGGATAACTCGATTACCCGATTTGGAGGATCTTTAAAGCAATGCGGTGTAATTTGATTTATGCGCACCCGGAACAATATGACCGGCAAGATGGCATTCCAGCACGATTTATACATACCTTCGCACAGCATTTTTTCGTTTGCTTCAGTAGATGCGCCATGGTCATCGTCTTTGTAAATCCACTGGACGTATTTTAGATCTCAGCAATTCTGCAATCGATCGCGTTTGATTCGAATTTCGTTTCGTCAACGAACGATCGTGCACATTTACTCACTGCACTAGCAAACTTGACGCTCTTTTTTTCTTTTATTTGTAACTCTCAACAAATAACGCTTTGCTTTTGATGGAACGGACAATTAGATGGCAAAGACACAACACTATACCCAACAGAGCGCATATGGCACGACACCATCATCCAACTTGGTGGGGGGGGGGGGGCACTATGGTTGGAATTTTCACAATTTCACACGCTGAACTGCTCTGCTAAAATCCAATTTAACCCTTAATGAGGCAAATTCAATTTCACTTCCATTTCCGGCTGTACGATATCAGCTCCAATTCACGCACCTCTTTTTCGACACGCACACTTCAAGCCACGCTGTTTCTCCCGTTCAATGTTAATGTGCCGGTTTTTTTGTTATCGTTTTATCAGACGTACACTGAACGTTTCACTAATGATCGATTAAAACACAATTTCCCGTGTTCAATCCACGCTCGCTAGTGGAAGAATGCAGTCCTTCACACGCGCAATCCTTCACCGGACGATTCGAACACACAATGCACACCTTACATGCTCGATGATGGTTTCAAGTTTATTCCATGCTTTACGCTTCCCAAGTACGCAAAGCGATCCGGCCAAGTGTCGAGCCTCTGCGTCGGCATCGCGAAACAGACGAACTTCGGTCCGACTGGTGCCGAACGTTCCGTTCTGTCTCCTTTACTCTCCCGTTCACCCGGTGTGTTGGTCTCTTTTACGCTTTCGAATAGGAGTTCATCTTGTTCATCTTAAAACCTTCTCTTCGGTAGTTCATTTTAAGGGGAAAATCTCGTTGCAGTACGATGAAATGTTCTTTTTGGTGACGCAGTAACTGCGGCACAGTAAACTCTAAACATTCATGAATTTAAATTTCGCCACATTTGAACCTCCATCGAGAGCTTTCGAATAATTATAACACAGTCTTTTTGTCACCGGCAAAAAGAAGCATAAGAATAAAAAAATGATGAATCAGGTTGTTTAATAATAAATTACAAATATTACAAGATATGTATAATGGAAACCCCTGGAGAACAATATTCACAAATCAATGCACTTGCTTAAATTCTTACTTATTTGCTCTTATTTCTTACCCAGGTGAAATCTCTCGTGAAAACCAATTCCCCTTCCCAGAGCCGAAGTAATCGAATGAACACCAACAAGAATCCGAACATCCGCTTCGTCGGTGCCGGAAAATGAATGAATGAAGCAAAAAAAAGCGACAAGCGGGGAAATGCAATGGGCTTGTTTACTGCCCCTGCGTAACCATGGTTGCGAAGTGTTCCCACGCTTCGCCCAACAGTGACGTAAGCGTCGCATCAAAACAAACGCTCTGTTTCTGTCTCTTACTCTCTCTCTCTTTCTCTCTTCTCTGCTTACTTTGATTTGATGAACTCGTATCTCGGTTGCCTTATCAAGCGAATGCGTATAAGCGGCGCATACGAAAGTGCACTTAGTGACTGACTTCCGTTCCGATGGGGTTTTCCTCTCACTCTCTCTCCATCATCTCCACCGTCTCATTCCGAACGCACTTTCGTACGGATGGGTGGCAGCCCACCGGTACCACTTATTCATCGTACGAGTTCTTTTAATTTTTCTCACTTCCGATGGCCAGTGTGAAACACGTTGAACCCAACTCCCTTTCCATCGGGCACTTTTCCACCTTCCCCCTTTCCAACTCCAGGACAACGAGGAGCCACTAACTTCGGGGGAACTGCGACCAACTGGGTGAAAGAAGAGGAGACTCGGATTGCTGCATCGAGGCAGTCAATCTTGCCTTGCTTCTGTCCCACATCTTCTGCCCCACCGCTGTACACGCGGTTGTACTTCAACGTCATTCGTGATACGGTGATCCCTCTCCTTCAGCAGGACGCTCTCCCCTCCTCCCCCCCCCCTCCCATGTTCCGTTCTTATTATTATTATCATTACGAATGCAAAGCTGACATGCCTGGCCAGAATGGTGGAAAATAAAGGAAGCGCAAAGTGAAGCAATATCGAATCGATCGAAGGTGTCTCTCCCAGGGGCTGAAAACGAACGGGTCCGCGAGCATAGCAGGTGAGTTGTGCGGAAAGGAAGTTTTGTGTTTCACCGCACGCTTTCCCACGATGCTTATCGAACTGTGTATATATGGTGCACACCTTGTTGTTGTGTATCGCCTGTTTTCTTCGTCCGTCTGAGTGTTTGCTTCCTCTTTTTTTTCTCGTTTCATTCTTCAATTGCTACTGCATGCATCTATCTTCGGTGAAGTTACGTTCTTCAGTCGCGCCACATATCATGTGTGTAGTTTCTTGTTCTTTTTGTTTAAGTGTTGTATTTCATGTTGGTGCTCAATTTAAGGAAAGGGAAAATGCAACCGAAGCTAGTAATGATCGTGATCGGCCGGTAGGAAATGAGCTTTGAGTTTCAAATGGCAATATTAACAAAAATTATCACTTCACTCAGAGGATTTTCACACGAAGAAAAGAAATTATTTAATTTATGTTTCACTTTTCGGAGGAAATAATACTATTAAATGCCTTCTTTTTGAGTTTGTAGTTTGGGTGAAATAGAAAAATAAAATATCGAAAATCCTTCGAACCGGATTTGAACCAGTGACCTATGGATAACTGTACACACACGAGAGAGAGATTGAGGGCTATTTGTGGTTGGGGAGACAAAGTTGTTGAGAAGTAGGGGAGAAGGAGAGAGAGAAAATGTGCATTGTTTGCAATTACAACGCAAGATTTTCCCCAGCAGATATTCACTCAAATTGCAACTCCACAACAACCAGCATCAAAGCCAAACACGCCAACTCAACAACAACACACGCGGAGTCGAGAGATAACTTCTACAGTCCACCGCTCTACCAACTGAGCTATCGAAGGCTACAAATGCAGGTGTGTTATTTCACGAAGAAAAACAGTGGCCACCAAGCAATTGAGGGGATTTGTGGTAAAGAGAAGAAATAGATCAACGGACTTAATTAAAAATAAAACTACCATTTGCAATACAAACCCCACTGCGATTCTCACCAGTTCGATTGACCAATCGATGGTGTATGCGTAGTGGCCTAAATATCCACTCACTGGGCGCCGGACATCTCGGGAGATTGCTGCCAATTCTACACACCGAAAGCCATCAACCATCCGTTTTAAAGTACAATTCCCGAAAACGGAAACAAAAGCACCACCGTAAAGCCGACCAACCAATCCACCAATTGGCTCCCAGCCGTTGATTGTCCCAAAAGAAACCAAAGGAAACTGCAGTCAAGTGCAAAACGGATTCCCGATTTCCAACGGCAGCTCCCTAGCAAAGAAAAACAAAAAGCCGAGGATAATTTCGTACCAACTTCTCGTGCTAATTGTCTGTCTTCTCTTTCGATTTCGCACGTACAAGGACGAACGGAAACGGAGCTCGGTAGTACGGAGGCTGTAAATGAGTGGGTTCGCTTTCTCTTCCGGGTCACAATTTCTTTTTGCTGTTTAATCGGTCCTTTCTATTGGGGAGGAGAGATTACCACGGTCGAAATAAAATCCCCAAAAACCCCATTATCCTCTGCGAGTGATGAGCGTTCCTCCTTTTTTCGGTGAAATGCTTTCCTTTCCCACAAAACTGACTTCCCGTGTGTTTCTTTGGCGCCTAAGATGTCATCGACACATTGTATCTGATAGCAGAAGTAGAGAATATAAAAATGTGAATATAAGTGTGTAAATATAATTTCCCTCAAAGCTTCTGCCCCTTTCTTGTGAAGATCATAGACTGAAAAAAGTAAAATAATTTTAATCTACAAAAAACGCTACAAAGATCTACGTACAAATAATGAACGTTGAAATATAATCAACAATAAACAAACCGTAATTGCATTACCGAAACCTGCAGCCTCCCCATCTACTCATCCGCAGCACAGAAGAGGATATAAAATGGACGTAGAAATGTGTCGACTCCCCTCTTAGGTGATTTATGTATGACCTGCTTCTTCGAGAAGCAAAGCCAGGCGATAGAGTGCAAAGAACGAAATAAAATACATCCCTAACCTAGAACACAACGGTACGGGCGACTTGGGATAGGCCAAACAGAATCGGAGCGAAACAACAAAGTGCATAATCCGGTGACTCGATTGGCGGAAGCAAACAAAAAAACACACGCGCCCTTATGCCCTCTGTGCCTGCGTTCCGGTGTTTTTCTGTTCGAAGGACACGCAGTCCCAGAGACAGAGAGAGAGAGAGAGAGAGAGAGAGGGATAGGACGTAGAGAGACAGGCTCGTAAAAGACGAAACAAGAGTCGCGCCACGTGCCCAAACCGATTCCGAAAGTGGACGAATATGAGCGCGGCTCTAATTGCGTCGGATTTGCAGGATACAAGGCGAAATCTTTAGGATCTCGCTACGGCTACGGCTACGTGGAAGGGTCGTCCAGCAAAGATGACTGATGAGTGACGGCGGCGGACGACCGAACGGTGGTCGACTATTGTCGTTGAGACGGCGACGCAAATAGGGACGAGCCCCGTCCTTGGTGAAGTACAACGCCAACGTTCTTGTGGAATACAATTTCCAATTATCTCCGCAGGGGTCGTTCCGCAAAGGGTACCCGACAGATTAAGGACACATCACAGGAAAGATGGTGGCCGTCAAAGGCTGGCTTTTTTTTCTGGCGGAGGATTTTACAGAGTGGGAGGAGACTCGGTTTTGGAAGGATATTCTGACAAGCAAGCGAACATATACTTTAGGGTTAGCAGCTTGTCATAGGCCATGTTTTGTGGATTATTCGAAGCAATACCACGTTCCGGAGGGGAAGAGATGTACAACCGAAATCTAAACAATAAACATTACTGTAACAAGAACGTATAAAATCAATGCCCTTCTTCTAAAATTCCCAGTAAAGTATTGAAAATAAAGTTCAGTTAGTCTGTTTTGTGACATACAATTTTCCTCAGCTCATCACGTTGACACACGACATTCGAGAGGGACAATGTTCACTAATCAATCCCAGTTCTTGTTTGCTCGGACGGTTCGTGCCTGTCCTTCAATCGCCACCATTTGATTGTGGTTGCAACGGAGGTTCTTTTATCTTGCTGGAAGGGATATAACATCATCTCACTGACCGATCGATGATAGAAATGTCCCATTGAACACAGACCCACACACGCACATACCCACTTGCATTTCAATTCCAATCGAGGGAATGAGTTTGTTCGATTAAATTAAATTACCTTTAACCTTGGGTCTAACAGTGTGTACAGTGCAAGTTTCAAGGTTGGAAATGCAAAGGAGAATCGTGGTAAATTCATCATCTAATGCAATTAACCACAATGCACACTGAAGATAGATTGGTTTTAAAAAAGGAAAAAAAATCTCCTTTTCCTTCGAACCGGATTTGAACCAGTGACCTATGGATTTCTCTACACGATCGGAAAGCTTTTGATTGATCAAATTGCACTCTAGAGGAGCAGTTTGTTCACTTTCCAAATTTTCTACAGTCCACCGCTCTACCAACTGTGCTATCGAAGGCTTCGAGGAATGTTTTCGAAAGGTGAGCAGAAAAACCGTCACTTTTCCACCTCCAGCTTTAAAAGTAAACAGACACGTTTTTTGCTGGAGATAGTAGAGAGCAGGAGGGCTTGGCCACTTCCATTTGTCTTTAATCAGGAGCAGAATAGTGGGGAGTCTTTATCGCTTGATGTTTCAGGCGTGGTGTGGTAGTGGAGCATAATGAAATGATTGAGTTGCAAAAATAAAGCTTCGTTGCTCTCCTTCGAACCGGATTTGAACCAGTGACCTATGGATTACTACTATATTTTGACTGGAGGTGGTGATCTTGGATGCATTTCTGCAGAAGGCCTCTCCCCCCTTACTATCTACAGTCCACCGCTCTACCAACTGAGCTATCGAAGGTGTTGTTGGCAGTGAAGGAAGGAAACGTTTTGAAATGTGAAGAATTGTCTTATTCCATTCCTCCAAATCTTCGCGAGCTTCAAGCTCAAACCAAAAGGACTCAAAGGACTTTTTTAAAGTCCTTCGGTATCATTCTCACAGCGTATCTCAGCGATCTTTACTTACTCACCCTGGAGTTGAAGATATTTTCTAAAAAATCAAAATAGCATTCCAAACCCCTAGTTCCAAAAAAAATATAAAAATCCATCAAAAAACATTGGGAAACTTCCTTCGAACCGGATTTGAACCAGTGACCTATGGATTTCTCTCTATTGTTTGAAAGTGATCAACAACAAATGCACACATTGCAAGCTGATTTTCTTTCGCAACTTTTCTACAGTCCACCGCTCTACCAACTGAGCTATCGAAGGAGATGTGAGGTTCGCTAGATGAAAATGTTTTAAAATTGGACGGAATGATGTAACCTGGCACTGATAAGAGAAGTTCGAATAATCATTTGAGCAGGCACTTGATGCAAACGTGTTTTGAATATTAATTTTTATATTTTTAAAAACAATCAAAATAAAGCTGCCAAATTGTGCAAATATAGACATTAGATCATGTATCATGGGATAAAAGAAAACATTAAAAAAAAATCCTTTTATCCTTCGAACCGGATTTGAACCAGTGACCTATGGATTTCTATAATTACGAATTGGAGAGATATAAGTTGATCGCATTTTGGGCGGCAACTTGATCGCCCCTCCCCTCCTGAACTTTCTACAGTCCACCGCTCTACCAACTGAGCTATCGAAGGAACTGTGAAAGGTGAGACGTTGCATTGGAATGGTTCGAGATTACTACACCGATACGACGAACTCCAGTCGAGTGCAGTCGTAAAATCATCCCACGAGTTTGTGTGAGAACTCAGCCTAGAACCAGAATAAAAACAAACCCAGAACATAATGTAGCTGCAACCGATGAACGTGAACAGTAGCACTACATGTATCCCCCCATAAGCAGCGCACATTAAAGCTTGCGTCAGCCAATTTGTTACTCAATTGGTAAAGTGCATAATTTTCGAAATTAATTCTTCTACCTTTTACTACCCATCCTTCCTTTAAAAGGTGTACGAGTTTTATGCACTCATCAGCAGAAATTAACAAACGTACAGAACAGAAAAAAATCCTTTCCCAACATTCATGGATATGTTTCCATCCACCCTACCTTCCCAAATCATGGGAACCGGCACAATAAATGCAAGTTTGTGTGAGTTTTTTCATTTTACTTTGCCACTCTGCGAATGTAGACGCGTTCGGTCGACGCTTACGGTTGTAAGTTTCCGCCCAATTTGGTTCGAATAAAATCAATTTTAATCATCCCTCTTTTCCGCGTTCTTCCCGACCGGTAGCGAAAGATGGATACTGTACCAACCAGCAGACCAATAAGCACCACAAATGGCGTCCACTGTCGGTCGGTGGTTGCAATTCTTTTTTCAAGTACAGAAAAACACGACACACAGATGAACGATGGTAGAATAAAAAGCGTTTTTTTGTTGTTGTTCTTGAATCGAATCGTAAAAATCACGTGAATCCTGAAGCACTGGCGGCAATCGGATCCAATAACGAGTAATTTAATTTCACAAAGACGACACAATGCTCACACAGTCCAATCAGCAGCAGTTGGTTAATTCATTTCTTGCGAGAAGTTGCAACGAGAACAAAGCACTGTGCCGTTTCAAGTGCACTAAAAGAACACACAAAATTAATTACAATCATTTCAGAGTAGTATCACAGTATCCTTTCTTAATTTCTCTGTCACTTTCCTTCATTCTCCACAAACTGGTTTTTTTTGTTCCTTCCCCGAACAACCAGTCAATTGCACAACCTGCTAATAAAGCGTGTATTTTAGTCTGATTTTTAGCTCATCCTTTTCGAACGTTCTTCGTCCCAGGGTCTGCACCGGGGTTTGTTTTCATTTCCTGTCCCGAAAGTGCTGTTGTGCGTTATCAACTGTACTGTCCACGCGGGACGCTCTCGGTGTGTAATCAACCGGCCAAAGACATGGCACAACGGAAATTTTCTCAACCAACCATTTCTTCTGCAATGCTTTCTGGCGATAAAGTCCGTTGGACATTAAAGAAAAAGTCCTGTGGGAAAACTCACTCTCACCACATCTCCTCTGTCACTGTAGTCGCCAGAGTCTCCCGAATACAGGAGGTGATTAAATTTAAATGCGTCACCGAGAACCGTACAACAGTCGGTTGTCTCTCCATCCTGAGTCGTTTTTTTTTTGGCCCGGAAAAGTTGAAGGTATACATTATGCTTTGAGCGCATTTTATCAAGGTCATCCGAGGGGAGCTTCTCCCTCACCGACGAGTTCCCGTGCACGTGCAATCGGGTTCACAGGTGCAGCCGAAACAGAATCGCGTTTTCTCACGCATTTTCAGTGTATTCTCGATTACGACAACACCTGACAGTGTTGTCCACTCCTTTTGGGACAAACGCTCGGATAGCGAACGCGAACCCCGTCAATCAATTGTTCTCTTCACACACAGTTCTTCTGTACGCAGCAGTGGTGCCTCTGTTTGAGTATGGCTTTTTTTTAGAGAATGATAAATAAATGAATGAAAGTCCTCAACATCCTGACACTGTGGCTGACCATCCGAAATGTTTCATTCACAAAACTTCAACCTCCCGGGTGTATCGATCTTTTTCTTCCCGTGTTCGCAAGACAATAAGATCCTTCCTGCGAAGAAGCAAACATAAAACCCGTTTCACGAGGTCGAATTTGCAACATCGTAATATAATCGGGCGGGAGAAAACACCGGGAGTCAATCGAAGATAAAAAAAAAACAACAACAACGGTGCACGCATTACGCCATTTAAAAACGCCATTTCCTGCCGTATTGAGTGCGTGTGCAAAAGGCTTGTGATTAATATTTACTTTGAGCTTCGGGACTGAGCTGAAGAGAGCCGGGTGAAGAAATTAATGATAATCACACGGTGGCAAACAGGAAGTGGCCCGGGTATCAAGTGAATGAGAATATTCGTTTCGGTTTGGTGAATTTTACTTTGATTATCCACAACAGAGTACGTCCTGATTTGAGTGATAAATAAAACGACAAATTTGATATTTGTTATAAGTTATAAGTAACAGTCGCAGAATATTTGCTTTACAGGGAACAAAAACGTGGCACGGCAATCATATATTTTTCACCACCCGCTTTACTTATTATAACTAAAGTGTTTTTTTGTATTTCTGAAATATTCAACCAACGAAGCCATTCTCGCGGCTTAACACTTATGTTACGTCCTGCTGCGCAACGGCTCGTTACACGGGGATTGTCGGCGTTGAGCACGCAACCAATTGGACAAAGTTGGAAATAATTACGAATTTTCTACACCAAAGAAAGTGCTTCGATCTTTCGGTTTCATCCACGCCTTTTTCATCTTTCAACCGTACCCAAAAAAAAAATCGTTTGAACTGCTGAGTGCACTTTGAAACCTTTGTAGCAATTCATTTTTCTATCTTTCTCCCTCTCTCACGCAACGAAGTAAAAAAGTAGCAACCAGAAATGGCAATGATGGTTCCGAAACGGAGAACACTGCTTTTTTTAATGGATAATAAAACCGATTGCTCAAATGCACACGCACGCTAAAGAATCGCCAGCTAACGACTTAACTCCCGGAAAGTACGACACGTGACCGCCACGCGATCAACAAGCACTGCACGCCGCAGTGAACATCCACCCGGATGTCTACGGTAGGGTTGGTTCTGTGTTAATTTTACAACCCTAAGCAGGAAAGTTTTCGTACGAAGCAGATAGTTGAGGAAATTATAAAAATTATAGTAACGAGAAGCATTGCTCATTGCTTCAGGAAATATAAATTATTATTAATTTCATGAGACTGAATACTTTTCCCACCTAAACATGCAAACGCAAATCATTCACATTCGACCAGGGTGGCGTCACAAAACTATCAACTCGCACGCTCTCAGCATCGATCCTTCGATAGCTCAGTTGGTAGAGCGGTGGACTGTAGTAGAAGCAGAGGCTGCTCTCTTCACCCATGCATATGAATAAAACAAAAGCGGCACGGGGTGTTTCATGCAGCCCCCACCTTTCCCACCACTAGTCCCAGAGTTCAATTCCCATTCGTCCTTTCTTCAATTTAAGAGTCGCCGCTTCTTAAATTAAATAAAAGCACCACTACCTATTTGAACTCTGGATGGATTGGTCCTCCTCCTAGTGGTGGACGAGAAGAGAGTACTTTCAAAAGCCCCTTCAAAGTAATCCATAGGTCACTGGTTCAAATCCGGTTCGAAGGAGTTTTTTTGCGTTGATTTGGTGCGCTGATATGACTTTTTTAACAGACCATCACCGATCGTACAGCTATTCAAGACTACAACCTCCCTTTTAATAGACATTCCATCCGATGGGGCTAATGAACGACGTACTGACGGGTGCCCTCTCCATAGTAGCTTGAATTCGCGATAGCAACGGAACGGTTTGCTCCCAGTCAACAGCTGATTGGTTGGCTTGTTTTGCAGTAATCAACGACGCAACGTCAAACCTCGGATCCCCCCACCCCACCCCCACTCTCCTATCGTTGGTGGAGTGCTTCAAAGCGGTGCAATGACTTACTTTCGCTCGACGCCGCGTGCGTGGCACGCTTATACGCTTTCAAGTTGGCTGACCGAGATTTTGTAGTTAAAGCTCTCACCGCCCAGCTTTATGCAACAAGCTGAACGGGCACATTTTCATCGCCTTCGATAGCTCAGTTGGTAGAGCGGTGGACTGTAGAAAAGTTGCGAAAGAAAATCAGCCTAGAAATGCGCGCATTTGTTGTTGATCACTTTCAAACAATAGAGAGAAATCCATAGGTCACTGGTTCAAATCCGGTTCGAAGGAAGTTTCCAATGTTTTTGGATGGATTTTTATATTCGTTTTTTAGAACTAGAGGTTGGAATGCAATTTGGATTTTGAAGAAAATATATTCAATTCCAGGGTGAGTAAGTAAAGATCGCTGAGATACGCT
>KB663721.1:2487059-2533375 GCA_000349025.1 Anopheles minimus
GAAAAGTTGCGAAAGAAAATCACTGCTCCTCTACAGGGGGGGGCATTTGATCAATCAAAAGCTTTCCGATCATAGAGAGAAATCCATAGGTCACTGGTTCAAATCCGGTTCGAAGGAAGTTTCCAATGTTTTTGGATGGATTTTTATATTCGTTTTTTAGAACTAGAGGTTGGAATGCAATTTGGATTTTGAAGAAAATATATTCAATTCCAGGGTGAGTAAGTAAAGATCGCTGAGATACGCTGTGAGAATGGGTACCAGTCGACTTTAAATAAAGTCCTTTAAGTCCTTTTGGTTTGTGCTTGAAGCCCGCGAAGATTCGGAGGAATGGACTAAGACATTTCTTCACATTTCAAAACGTTTCCTTCCTTCACTGCCAACAACACCTTCGATAGCTCAGTTGGTAGAGCGGTGGACTGTAGATAGTAAGGAGGGAGAGGAGGCCTTCTGCAGAATTGCATCCAAGATCACCCCTCCAGTCAAAATATAGTAGTAATCCATAGGTCACTGGTTCAAATCCGGTTCGAAGGAGAGCAACGAAGCTTTATTTTTGCAACTCAATCATTTCATTTTGCTCCACTACCACACCACGCCTGAAACATCAAGCGATAAAGACTCCCCACTATTCTGCTTCTGATTAAAGACAAATGGAAGTGGCCAAGCCCTCCTGCTCTCTACTATCTCCAGCAAAACGTGTCTGTTTACTTTTAAAGCTGGAGGTGGAAAAGTGACGGTTTTTCTGCTCACCTTTCGAAAACATTCCTCGAAGCCTTCGATAGCTCAGTTGGTAGAGCGGTGGACTGTAGAAAATTTGGAAAGTGAACAAACTGCTCCTCTACAGGGAGGTGCATTTGATCAATCAAAAGCTTTCCGATCGTGTAGAGAAATCCATAGGTCACTGGTTCAAATCCGGTTCGAAGGAAATTTCGAATTGTTTTTTGATGTTTTTATTTATTACAGTTACAATTTTATAAGCTTAAAGCCCCCCCTTAATTTATTTGCCAAAACTTGCATGAGGAAAACTAGAAACCATAGTGAACAATAAGTGCGCATGTAGCCGAGAAAAGTAATAAAATTGAAAAGCAACATTCAAAATCAACTAACAAACGAACCACACGCGTTTGGTCACGTGCGCGTGAAAATAATGTCAGCACCAAAAATAGGGAACTGGAAACGAAGACAAGGAAGGTGCAGCAGCAAGTGGAATATGATTGTCGATGGTTTCTAAATACACAGCGCAAACCCTTCGCTGAGCCATTTTCCAGGGACACATTAAAATCCTTCCCGAGTGCAGTGAAAACGCGTCAAAGGAAAAGCAAATGTTAATTAAATCCACAATTTCCGCCCGCTCTGCCACATGTTTCGGTGTCCACATCTGAAGGGAACATCCACTTAAACATGGCGTCTCTGCCCGCCCCTTCGGATACATCATCCTTTCCAGAAGTCCTTTCTAGTGTCGAACGAATATCGATCGCATCGGATGCAGAATCCCTCCCCATGGAATGAATTTAATTTAATCAAGCGAAAAAGAAAGATTTCGATTAATCGTCTGTCGGCGCCGAAGGTCAATCATTAGGGTGTCCAAAATTCCAAAGATACCAAGTTATTGAATTGTTCGGACCGGAGTAATGCAAATCGTTTGGCAATTCCCGTTGACCTAGAGAGACATTAAACGGGCAGAGGGGTTTATGAAGTGCATAAGTGCAGCTTAAAATTGTTTACGATCCAAAATATTTGCAATCGTAACTCATTTGAATGGGATGTTGATTAGTAGGGCTTGTAATGAAAGAAAGACATTTACCTAACCGACCGACTGACCAATGGTCCCATAATTATTATGGGTCGTTTTCGTGACCTCGAACGCACGCTGCAGATTAGAGGAATGAATAAATTTAAAATGTCCTTTCCATCGTTCCACGAATTGATGGCATAAGTATCTAGATACACAATTTAGTTAAGAAATCGAGTTTCTTTATTTTAAAGGTATAAATTAAACAACGTAATGCTTGATAAATTTTGTCTTTAATTCTTATTTTTATACTGCGAAACTACCTAATAAAAAAATACGTCGTTCTCAAACTTTTTTCATATTGTTATGCTCACTTATACATACCTCTTCTTCGACAACTTTAAAATAGCTCGACTTAAGAAAAAACATCGTTTTTGATGTATATCATCATTTTAAAATGAAGTAAATATTACGGGTTATTAAAATGAATCTTGAATATTGTAAATATATTTTTGAAATAGTTTTTTTTTTCAAATTCTAATAAACTATGGAATGCAATTATTGCGGTCGCTAAACGCAACACAATTTTCAAGTATTTTCATTCAACTTATACATTATAATAAAATAAGTGATCTTAAGTATTGTAACGGACTGTATTTGTTATCCATCGTAAGCCTGAGTAAAATTATTTATCCTTAGCAAATCATTTTTTCAGGTTTTCCATTCGCTTTCCATTACAGAAACGTCAATTGAAAACATGGAAAAAAATCCTCAAATTTTCATTCCAACTTCATCAAATACACGACCGTGCAATTTAAAAGTTCCCCTTTGCTGGACATGGCCAGGGTCAGCTAAACCATGTTGCGACCATGAAATTGATAAAGTGCCCTATTGTACCGATGGCAAGTGAGTGTGGCGCTTGATATGCGTGCAATATTTTAAAATTATTTGTGCAACAAAAACTGCAGTGGAGGGACCGAATGGCCAGCAATAGCAACTTGACTTTTTTTTATTTGAAGCGCGCCTACACTTCAACTGAACACGCTTTTTTTGTAGTTATTCGTGTCCGTAACGAATCTGCAACATGTGCTCGAGCGAATGTGTCAACATGTAGTTTCAACAGCACCCAAAGTACATTGCCACATCATCAGCAATCCGCATAAAACATAAAAAGACCATGACTAATCAGGACGATAGCGACAGAATTGTCTGTTTTTTGCTTGACGAACATATCCACTTTTATGTTGGGTGTGTTGTCCCATCGGAGGGATTTCCCTGGTTGCTTTAGCGTTCGAATTAATGATTTTAAATACCGAGATGGCTTAAATTGAAAATAATTGTAAACGCTGCTCGTTTCATGGCGATAAAGGAAAACATTTCACCCTCGGGAACAAATTTTGAAAGAAGGCCTGCAAAAGAAATGGAAATTTCATGGGCTAGAGGGAACTTAACCGTAGTCCAGTTTTGGTCAGCTGTTCCGAAAAACCACTCCGACGATTTGCAACAATAACAACAGCTCAACCATCCTCCCACTCGACAAAAGACCGATGGTCAACAGTAACATACTGACGGCCTTTAAATTGGGTGGGAGCAACATCTTTATGCTGCAGTTTGACGCAACACGGCAGCAGATGGTCAAGCGCCAACAGTCGAAAAGACAATCGACCAAAATCAACTCAGAACAACAACGTGAAACTTAAGGTAATGTAATTTTAAAGCGGGAAGTTAATTGGGAACGTGTTAGGACGCCACTGCGCTGTGTCCTTCCGGAGAGTTGAAAAGCCTTTCAGGAAGTTGCGTGGTCAAAAGGTACATCCCGCTCGTTAAACGTGTCGATCATCGAAAGGGATTGAGCTTTGCTAATGATCGTTCAATGACGCAGGACAATCGGGGGTTTGTACTGACTTCTGGTTTGATGCTCGTTAGCGAGATGATGTCACACAAAAAGGATCACAATTCATTTTCAATGAATCGGACTGTTGATTGGGTAACTGGAACCGTTTGGAGGAAAATTCGTCAGTCAGTCAGTCTTTCTGCCTTTTTGTTTTTTTTTTGTCAAGCGAAAATATCTTCGAGTTAATTCTATTGGACATTAGAATTTCCTAAGCCTTTGATTTAATATACTTAAAAAAATAACAACAGATCCCTCATACTTGGGAAAATTGAGTGATGTCTAGGCTTTACAACACCTAAATGTATGCAATAAGATCGCTCTTTAAGACAGCAACTTCGCATTACTTAAAAAAATAGATAAATTCCATAATAAAGATCTCATAACCAAGCACAAGAAAAAAGATAATTTTTCACAGCATGTTTCACAGAATGTCTAATCGTATTGAAACATCTGGACTGGCTGCCGAATGTTTTTAAACCGTTTTGGCAATTTAAAACAAAGAGTTTAAGTCTTCTCGGAAGTGTTGCCTACTTTAAGCATATTCCAATCGAAATGAAGAAGCGCTTAGTGGAATAGAGGAACAAGCAATGGTTTCCCACTGCCCGTCCAGAGTCAGCTTGTAAGAAGGCACACAGAGGCAAGATTGATTCCAGTCGGGCAATACAAGCACCCAGACAACCATCTCGCGCACAACAGAACAGACAGCCAACGTCGAAAGATTGTTTCCCAGTCACACGCCACGGCCATGGGAAACAAGGAAAACAAACTGTCTCGCGGGAAGAACCGACGATCAAGAGTGGAAAGCGAAAGCTAAGGTGCTTCCGTAAGGCGACGGGGGCAAGGTCGGGAATGTGATTCCCTCACTGTCACACAGTTGGAATTCGATTCGAATCGCGAACCAGAACCAAAACTAGATAGGACAGTATAGAGAGCAGCGACTGGGAAGCAGCAGTCATCACAAAGCCTTCCTTCTGTTAGAAAGTGGCTGTCGGAAGGCCCAAGAACCCAACGATGCATAAAATGTGACTGTTTCGTCTGTACCATATTCACACACAACGGCGCAACGGTTGAAAGTGACCAGAAGGACAAACATGCATGGGAAAACGATAGTGGCATAATTAGCGCACTTTTGCACAACCTACACACATGTACATCCTCGTGACATTAGAATAAATGCTTTTCCTTCTATTCTTTCCACACGGTTTCCGCTTCTCACACTTTTCCCCCTGATGGGTTTATGGCTCTTTTTTTCCGATGAGAAAATTCTTTCCCGATTCACCTACCCGGGTCACACATTTGCGGTCGAGAAGGCACACGGGAAAAGATGAAATCATCGAAACGGTCCCATCGGCTCAGGAGTGTAGCGCCGTCGGAAATCGTGGGATTGGGAGAACTCCGAAAGCCAAACTATCCCAGGGAGGGGTGATGACGAATACACCACGTTTCCCTATCGCATATCTAGGACAGTATCACCCCAATTGCATGGTCCTGTTTAGGGTGCATTCAATTGCATCGCGCTTCCCAAACACCCCTGGCAGCGAAAAAAAAGGGTCCCCGGGTGTCTTTACCCTCCTTGCTTTTGGAAACATTGTACAATATTTAAATGGACTTGCTCGTTCAGATGGTTTCGTCTCTTTCTACATTTATGACGATTTGCAAACGATTAAACAGTGCACCAGCTTTGAAGTGAGTACATGCATAAAAAAAAACACACAACTAAAATATCAAGGGGAAATCATATTTTGTGGGAAGCAATTAATCGTCTCATCAACCTGCCTTGGCGATAGAGCAAAATAGGGATTTTATGCGTTTTACTAATGCCATGGGAAAATGTTACATTATAAAGCAAATCCGTCATCCCGGAAAGTAGGAGATGAGCGTTAAATCTATTATGACATTAGCCCAATCAAGAGTTCAAACTGGGAAAAGTCTGATTTTCCTGACCCATTCTATGCAGAGAATTTCCAGTACGACACAATAAACTGCTAAAACGAATTCCAGATAAATAGTTAATTAAAATATTTCCTCCAGATTAGCCCGGCCAGTCATTTAAATGCCACAAATACTGCGCAAATTATCGAGAGCTTCCCACCGGGTTATTTAAGTCCATCCATATCTGATAACGATGCAACTAGTTGCCCTTTGGATGGGTCTCTAATGTTCTCTAATATTCTCACACGAAACAAGGAAACTAAAAATCTCGATAAAAAGAAACAAAACCGCCAACGTGCCATAAGTGTCTGAAGGGGTGGTTAAGGTAGGGTGGGTAAGGAGGAAGTTGTTTTAAGAACATTCCCATCAAATCGAATTCTCCCACGGCTACTCACCCGAACAACCAATGAATCCCATGTGAACAGTGGCCGTTGGTGGCGCGTTCCTCTTCCTCCTTCGTAGCACTTGTTTAGTGACCGCGATCCTCTCCTCATCGCGATCGAGTGTGTGAGTGAGGGTGCTCCACTTCATGATGAATAAAAAAAAACACAAATACGCGGCTCTTCCGACGCTGATTGCGTGCCCCATCAGCATTACTTATCGTGAGAAGGGGAATGAAAGTGATATTAACACACACTCGCGTCGGGATGATTGCGTTGGCCGCGCGTTCTCACTTGTTCTGCTGCGTCACTTCGATCGGAGCTTCGGACTAGATTTTCGGGGGTTTTCTCTCCATCCCGTAACACGGAAAACACACACGAACGATTACCACTTCACACGGGTAAAGGTGGTAATGGCTGTTGATGGATGGATGATGCCATACACACGTTCTCACTTGCTTCTAAATGAGCCAAGGCAGCCGCACACGTAAAGCGAGCAACCGAGCTCACACTCGCCAAACCGAAACGGTGTCAATCGACGGGACGCGGGAGGACGGCACTATTTTCGCTTTCGCACAGGAAAACCGTACATTTTCTTCGCTTCGTACAACGAGAAGATGCTCCTGCGTTCCCATAGGTTGTTTGGGTGGGAAAACTTCCGTGGCTTATCTTTTTTTTACAACCGATACACGAAGGGCCACTAGAAGGGAGAAACACACGCGCTCACAGAGACACATCACAGACTCTAGAAGGGGGAAAAAAGGTGCACTTTAGCTGTTCTTCCTTCTTGCTCTTGTGCAGTTTTGAATGCAGTTGAGGAGTTGATGATGATCCACTTTTCAGTTCGCACGGGAATATGACGATCAGTTCGGTCACACGCGTCCAGCTATGGGAGCGCCGTAATTCGGTGTGCGAATATTCTACCCCGCTTGCCAACCGAGGATTAACTGCTTTAATTGATTTGTGTATTTGTTGGGTGCGTTACTGTTCCTTAGCAATGCATCATTGTAGTTGTTTTAAAGCGTTGGTTTCGTAGAGAACAGGTGCGTTCAATACACGATCAATATCATGGTGATCGTTTATCTATTCTTCGCTTTTTTAGACAAATCAACAAGTTCAAGGATCAAGAGTTTTCCACACTATTTTACATCATTCAAATAATTTACATGGAACAAGATATCTTTTCACTGGAAACAATTAATCAATTTACAGCAAATGAATTTGAAACACAAATTAATCATTAATTGCTTGCAATACCTCTTTGAGAACGTCCCATCTGTGTGGATCATTAATGGAAAAGCCTGTTTTTCAGCAGAAACGACACAAAAAAACACATGTAAATGTTCAAACGCTGGCCACAGTTGTCCGTTGTCAGTAGATTAATTGAAGTGCGTACACCGAACTGTCCTGTCGTTCCACAAAATTATTTCCGTATGGAAAGAAAACAAACGTAAAACATCGTGTAAAAGAAGGGAAACTTTGTGGCTTTTACCCGGCATCCCGGCAACAATTAAGCGTTTCCTTTTATGGGGATTAATTCGGCTTGTTTTGCAACGAAACCTTACATTTCCCAGGTATGGTATGGGAGGGTTAAATGGTAATGAATGCAAATTTAAAAGGCAACATCGATTATGATGCGTATCGGTTACAGTTGTACTATGGGGAAGGGGATAAGGGTTGCGATCCTTTTACCAATTGCTTTTCGAACGTGTAAGGATGTGAATTTCAATCAACACACGACACGATTCCCAACATCTCCTCTTCGAGAGAATATGTCCTAGTGATGGAACGAATCTCCTCATGGAGGGGTAGAATCCTTTCAGGGTCTTAGGGACAACCGGAAACAGTTACCGCGTTGCTCTCTTTGCTCTAGTGATGAATGAGTTTTTCCATCAGCCAATCAGCACCACAATCGATTGATCTGCCGATTGGCAATTAGATGAAGCGCCCAGAAAGGGATGAACCCGTTGCACGATGAGGCGACACTTCATAATTGACATGATCGATTTTGACGCTTGCCACAAATGTTGCTTCCGTGACGAACGGTTGTGGAAGAAATCCTCCAAAAACCCATTTCCGGGGATGCACAATGTGGCAGAGCAAAGTGTTAAAACCCCCGGGAGATGCACTAACGCATACTTTGTGTGCGTTCCGTCACGTGCTCAGGAATCTATCCGTTTTTTTTCCTACATATGTTCACTTTGTGCTGCCCATGGCACGCTCTATCGATGATTGAGTGCCCGTTGCTGGCCCGGAACAACAATGCACATACTAATGGCACTGGGGGATCGATTATGGCACAAAGCTTCATTTGGTCTATTCGCTTTCCGATCGATTCCCGTCGAGCCTAGCGCGGCTGTCGATAGTAATGTCCTTGAGGATAACGATGCGCCAATCATTCCGGACGTTCTTTCTGATTGCTTCTAAACGATGCAACATTCGATTAGACTACAAAGTAATGATCCTTAAAAAAAAGGTTCTATCGTGTTTCAGTACTTTTGATTCTTACGAGTATAGTTGGTGCGTTAAGAAAACCTTATCATCCATCATGTCTCCGTCGTTTAGTCTGTCGTTGAGGGCGCTTTGTGCCTAACCATTCTTTACGAAGCCAAACTTTGCCAATTTCGACACACCAGTTTCTGGTTGATCGTTCTCCTCCAGCTTCCGTTTCGGTGTTGTTCCACTCTCCGCGGTTGATGTGCTCGGTTGACCTTTAGACTGCTGTGCCTTGAACTCACGCATTCCAATTTTGATGAGCTCCGCTTCTGCCGCTTCCGGATGTTGTCTCTGTAGCTCTTCTCGGTTTAGCTCGAACCAAGGCAGAAACTTCATGCTTCCACCGCCAGGCGTAGAGCTACCACTGTTCTGTGGACGATTTTCGTCCTGTCCGCCATTGGCCGTCGATGTCAGTCTGCTGCCAAAGCTTGGACTGCTGTTGCGGGAGGCCGAAAACCCAATCGCTTTGCCGGTCAAATGCTCCAACGGATTACTGCTGCCGTTGGCACCGTTATGGCCCAAGCTCGATGCGGGTGACGATATGCCTCCCTCGTTGTTCCCAGCTGCCGTCGATTTACGGAATGGATTGTTCGGCTTTTTCGTGCCAACTGGAAGCGGTTTCTGGCGTGAAAGAATGCAGAGAGAGTGAGAAAATGGTTGCAGGGAGAACATTCGTCGAGGAAGCGAAAGCATAAACATGAAATATAACTCCCAAAGCCAAGGAAATGGTGAACACTAGCACCAGCTGGCACATCGCCACAACCGGACTATGTGGCCCACCTAAAGAGGACAAAACTGAGCTCTACTTACTATTTTCGGTGTGTTATCTTTCTTAGTGATCGCCTCAAGATTGATGTGCTGCAGTTCGTTCACGATGGCCGCATTTTCTCGAACGTTTTCTTGCTCCAATTTTTCCTCCTGCATTTCCTACACACCGAGAAAAATTCAATAAAAAAAACGTTTAGTGTGTGGTCAAGGTCAGTGAAGTGGTCTATTTTTAAGAATAAGATATTAAATAAGTAATAAAGCATGTTTTCAGTTAATAAGACTAAAAGCAGTAGCACAATCTTTCAAAAATAAAATGAAAAAAAAACTGCAGCAAAAAAGATCTCGCACTCCTTCGAACCGGATTTGAACCAGTGACCTATGGATTACTATCGCACTCGACTCGCTCTACAGTCCACCGCTCTACCAACTGAGCTATCGAAGGCTTGCGTTTCTCTCGCACACACGCCCTATTTCAACACGCCACCAATCACACGCTTGCTTACGCATCATTCGCACAAATGATTGCACGCAACAAATTCTTGTACGGTTCGGTTGCTTACAAAAACTTGCGTGAAACCTCCACCCTTATTCGAATATTTGATATGTTAAAGAGAATTTTGGCAAGTAATTTAACAGAATAGCACATTAAGTTTCACTGAGGTTAAACATTTACCTGTTCCTGGAAGGTGGGCAGTAGAGGTGCTAAACTCTCGGCCAAATGATAGCGACGAATTTTGCTCGCATATTTTATCACCAACGGAATTAGCTGACTCGAAGCAATCGTTTCCACTAGCTCCTTCGCACGTTGTTCACACTCATTTTTGCAGGCAAGCTGTTTGAAAGATGCAAATGGGTTAGTGTTATTTTTGTATAACAATAAGCATCAGAACAGCTGACGATATTTACCGCAAAAAGTTTGACGGCCGTCTCTTTTATTAACTTATCGGCATCATCCACTTTAAGGTAAAGCGAACGCACCAGCTCATCCTCCAGGCATTCCTTTTCGCTCTCTAGATCACACATTGGGAGAAGGAATTTCACATTTAACGGGACAGGTTTCGGGGTGGTTAGTGGGTACTTTGCACCACGGCACAACACCAGCTGCACGTCTTGTGTCGATTCCGAAACTTTGATGATGAACAGACTGTCCGAAGCATTTTTCGATGGCTAAACATAGTAAAATATAGGTAAATCATAAGTTTTAAAAACAGCTTCGCAGGTTTTTTTTAATTTACCAAATTTTCTGCGTTGTAAATCGGGAACCACAGATTGAACGTGGCATGGTAAATATTAAGCACTCCAGCACTATCGTATACTACGGGCGATCCTCGATCGGAATACCCTACCCATCGCATCTCAGACCCAGCTGACAAAGGCACACGTACTTCACGACAGCGCAACTTAAAGTTCACGCACGTCACAACCATCAAACTGATGTGCTGATCCTCGTTGGCTGGTGCATTGTGATACGCCACCAGAAAGTGATCTCCATACGCAGCAAGTGCGACTATTGGCCCCGTTACCGAAATAACCTCCCGTTGGGTTCCGCGTGCCGTATATACACGCAGCAATCGATTGTCTGTGGCAACGACGACGATCTTATCCGAAGCAGTCACAGCAATGATTTCCTCACATCGCGGCATGGTGTAGGTCCATTCACGTTTGCCAAACGCTGCCTGATTAATGCACACGATTTTGCTTGAGTTTCCATCCTCGTTTGGACAAGCCATGGCTAGTACGGTTTCGCTTAGTCCTGCCATCGTGTGGTTTAGGAAGTTGTTCAAATGAATGCCATGATGCTGCTGGGAATCGTGAAACTCAACCTCAATCGAATTCTCCTTATCGGTCGCATGTCTTCGGACGATTCCGACATGATTGTACACCAGATAGCAATGTTCCAGCGAGTATGGTGTAGAACCGGGCTGAAATGGGTGCTGTTGAGGGAAGGATTTTGGCACTACCGCACGTTCACTGTGCAGCGTGGCCCGATCATCATCATCGTCATACCCTCCATCGGACATTGGGCCGTCAGATTTCTGCGTCGGACCCATAATCTGAGACTTTAGCTTTTCCAGCTCGAAACAATTCTCGTTCAATGCGTCATCCGAATCTTCGTTGTCACTGGCCATTTCATCTGTTTTAGAGTCTATAAATAGAAACATTCATAAGTATCGTTTCTTTATTGACTGCGCCATACTTACGTTTATTTAGTCTTCCATTATGTGAATCTTTGTTGTTCGCGTCCTTTTCATCCGGTTTAATATCTGAAAATAGAAATCACTCTTGAGCTAAATTCCTACAAAATTTACACTACCTTTTACTTACGTGCATTGAAGAGATCATCGAACGCATCGTCATTTTCGTTCTCAGCTTCCTTCTCGGCCATCAATACGATGTCTTCACCTTCACCGTCATCTTCACCGCTTTCGATGAAAATATCCGTGACCGTGCCCACCTGTCCATTTCCATCGGAAATCGCTAGCTCACCATTATTCTTGGGGTTCCAAACTAGCTTCGTAATTGGGTTCGCGTCGAATAGATTTTCACCTTCTATGGGCTTGCTTGTTCCGCAGTCCCAAATGCAAATGGTTCCCGTTACACTCCCAGCCGCAATATAGTCCCCCATTGGAGAATAGCGGCATACGGTTAACTTGGTGGAAAGTTTAGGATGAACGTATTTCTTAACAACCTCCCAGTTGGATGTGTTTAGAACGATTACTTCTTTTTCACTAGGATAGGCAAGCAGAGCACCCGTTTTGGGCTCAAACGTAGGAGAAGCTGTATAAGTATAATACAAGAGTTCACAGTAATCATAGAGCAAACAACAATATACCTTTACAACAAAATACTTACAAAAATGCACAACGGCCTCAAAACTCTTCACCTTTGGTAATCCTTCGATTGTTTTTTTCAGCTCCTTGGTCTTCATGTCCCAGACATGAATTTTGCCATCACCGATGCTGGCTGCCAGCAGATCGCGTTTGCTCACGTCAATGCTTAACACAGGACCACCGAGATTTTCCAGCTCAAACTGTTCTCCATCGTCTAGCGATAGCACTTTGATTGTTGCATCCTCGGAACCAGCGACAATGAACTGTAAACGTTAACGTAAATATATAAGCTTCATGCTCAGTCCACATTACTTCCTCATGCCTACCCGTTTATTCTTGGCCAAACAGGTCACATAAGCAGTGAAACGAAACTCGATGCCATCCTTTTCCAAGGCGGGATATTTGTAAGCTTGAACCGTGTTCAGATCCGTCGCGATAAGCACCCGATCAGCGTACTGTTCTACTGCCCAAACATGTTCCCCAACGCAGACAGTCGGTGG
Organism: Anopheles minimus; assembly: GCA_000349025.1. Classification (NCBI taxonomy): domain Eukaryota; kingdom Metazoa; phylum Arthropoda; class Insecta; order Diptera; family Culicidae; genus Anopheles; species Anopheles minimus. The sequence goes on from KB663721.1 coordinate 2,499,590, forward strand.
ATCATCATCTCCAATTCCATTCCATATTCGGACGTCTCCATCATATCCTACACTGATGATGTTTCTGCAAATATGGACAATTCACACTTTTCAATTACAGTCGATATGTACACAGTTCCCGTTCAGCACCCCCTCGAAGGAAGAATAAAAAATCATACTTACTCTCCATTCTCTTGATAAACAACGCTCGTATAGCCCATAATGTGCGCATAGCGCATTGGGGATCGTTTAAAAGGCATTATAAACTCGGGTTAAGCTGAATTATACAATTGAAAAACACAGAAACTTTACCGATTTCCTTCAGCTCACGGACAAAGGCGCGCGTAATAACAAATAAGGTTTTGGCGGTTTTTTGTTTTGACATTTCTTTCGCGATTGGCGGAGCCCAACAAATGTTCCTCTACGGAGCTACACAAATGTTTTAGTTTGTTCAAATGCGCCGTCTTCTTTTTTGTTCCCTTTCACATTCAAATTTAGGATGTTTTGGTAAAAGATTGGATCATTTGATGCTTGTTTAAATGTTGAAAATAATTCCCTTGGGGGTTTATATGAATAAGTGTGCGCTGTAGTAGATAAGACACAGCTCAGTAATTTTCCAGAGTGAAAATACCTTCACCCAGCATGCGTTTCCATTCGGTTCCGTGAGGATACTCAAATTGCACAATGGCTTCTTCCTTCAGCTGTGTAGAGTATCCCGGCATGCTTGGAGCTACATAGCACGCATTTTCATTGATTTTTGCTGGGTATACAAATTGGTCGTGCTGTTGATCGACAAACTCCACCATGCGTCCTTCCATCGTACACGAAACAGAACAATAATCCCACATTTGCAAATGTTGTACCATTTCACACAGTCCAACACCACCGGCGTGAGGGCAAACTTTAACTGAAAATAACACAATGGAAAAAGCAAATATACAATAATTCATCCTCTATGAAAATACCTAATTTCTGCTATTACCACCGAGCTTTTTAGCCATTAAATATACAGCCAGTATCTCGTTCACTCCTCCAATGCGAGCAGAATCTATTTGGCAAAAGTCGAGGGCGTTTGCCTGCATGAACTGCTTGAACATGACACGATTGCAACACATCTCGCCGGTGGCTACACCGATGGAATGCTCCCTGTAACGATCACAACAGTTTTCGATCACCAAAGTCAATTTTGATTCATTTTTATGAAAATAAACCTCAACGCTGCAGCAATTTTGGCATGACCCAGCACATCATCCGGGGAGGTTGGTTCCTCGATCCATAGGGGTTTAAAATCTTTTAATTGTTTTACCCATTCAATGGCAGTAGGGACGTCCCAAGTTTGATTAGCATCGATCATCTGAAAGTATAGGAGAGAATGTGAAACATACTACTTGAAGAAATTTCTTTAAAATATACTTACAAACTGATTATCCCATCCTATTTCTTCTCGCACCAGTTTACACCGTTCTATATCGTTCTGCAAATTTTGGCCAACTTTCATTTTGAATGCCTTAAAGCCTGCTGCAAGATACTTTTTGCAGAGCGATCGGATCGTTCCGTCACTGTATCCCAGCCATCCTGAAGAAGTGTTTTTCATTCAGTGCTTGTAATTTCTGCACAAAAGAAAGTTTGCCAAATTTTACCTATTTGAGTTGTGTACGCTGGGTATCCGATTTCAAGAAGATATTGGATGCGACCGTCTTGTGTTGCTTTCGTTTCACGCAGCATCGTAATTGCCTCCTCGGACGTAATAACATCTTCAATGTAACGAAAATCTATAGTTGAAACCAACTCCTGTAGAAGAAAAGCAGGAAAAGTCCATAATATTGCTTTGTAATGAACAGATAAAAAAGATGGATTTAAATTTTCACCGTTAGGTATAGATGCATTTGAAGTGCATGCACTGCAATTCCTATACGTGCACCACTGTGCTGTAATTGTACACAATTGGACAAAAAAGTCTATTTGCTGAACTATGGGTAAAATTTCATAACTATTCCGTCAATATTCACTATGGGCATGCAATTCCGTCATAATGCTGTCAACGGCAGTTGTCATTATGCCTACTTGTCATATTTTTTTTTGTCCATTTACATACGCGAATTGGATTTTTCTGTAAGCAACAAGTTTTACTAAAAAATTTGCCCTTTTCTCGTGTTTTCGTCGCATTAACGTGTGTATTCTGCGTGTCGTCACATCCCGCACTGTTGCCAGGCCGGGGAAAGTAAGCGGAAATCCGCATCACTGGTGGAAGCAACGCGCGGGAGCAGCAGCGTCCCGCGAATTTTCAGAGTGAAAAATCAACACCCACCCACTCCCGGTAGCGGAGGAGGAACGCAATACCATCAGCCAAACCCGCGCCGCATCATGGACAATCTGGATCAGCTCGCGGACGACGAGCTGCGACTCTTGTTGGTGAAATACGGTTTTCCGAACCATCCGGTAACGTCAACCACGCGCAAAATACTGATCAAAAAGCTTCGCCACCATATCGATTCCGAGAACCAGAAGCTGCGCCGGGAGTCATCGAAAGCGGCACGGTACAGTTCCGGCGAGGAATCGGATGGTAACGATGGTCGAAAGGCTACGACCGCCGCTCAGAGAAAGATGTACACCGGCAGCACGACGCGGAGTCAACGTACGACTGTAACAGGTCCGGCCGGGATGGGAAGTTCCGTATCGATGCCTCCACCTGCGGCGACGAATGTTGTCCGGTCTAGTATGACGCGCGTTCCAATAAGCATATCATCAGTAGCATCATCAGTGTCTACACCGCACAGTGTTAGCAGCAGTAGCAATAATAATTTTGCAGGAGCGAATGGTGCCGGACCCAATCATCATCGTAGCAGTAAGAATTCAACCCATTCGTCACCGATCGGTAGCTCAGTATACATCTCGCCGCTCATCGTGCACGATAGCGAAGAGGAGGACTATATACCAACGGCACGTGTCGGTGTCAAAGATGCTGGTGATGATTTTCGACGGAACCTTGGTAAGGAACCGACCCGATACGTAGGGTAATAACATCTATAGTGCAAAATTTGCAATTATTTTTTGTTTTAGGCAATACACCTTCGCACAGTTCGTTGTTTCGGAATAGGACTTTAGGAACCGGCAACATTACACCGCCGTCGGCCAACAGCAGCATGTACAGCAACATCGGTGGAGGTGCGGACAATAACAGTAGCGGCGGAGGGAGTGGGCTAATGAACGACTCCAATGCATCGAACGGGGCCGGTACGGACGATTTACCGTTCTTGAGCGAGTACACCAAGCGATTGATGCATCTGCGCGGCGAAACGGTTTCCCAGGAGAACTTCAACAATGCCATCACTGGCGCCATTGGACGTCGCAGCGTGAATAACAATATGCCGACCTCTCATCTATTCAGTGCCAGACATTTGCTCGCTACACATACGAACCATCAGCCACTGCCGTCGGCAACTGGCGGTGTAGGAGGTACAGGAGGAGGAGGCGGGATTCTTCATCATCCGATGCGCACCAGTCATCCTCATCTGCTGAACAGTAAAGGCACGCCGGGCACTGTGCCATCGCCGCTGGGCAACTCGGGTTCGGTTATCGCTGGCAATCACATCCGTCAGCGGTACAGCCGGCTCTCGGGAACGAATGAGTTCAACGAAAACGATATAGTAACACACGCACAACCTGCACCGGAACCACCGGGCATCCCGTTCCGTGTGGCGATAGGCAACTTCATCACCAGACTGGACGAGCACTATGGTTTCAAGCAAACGTTCATCCCCTGTGCACTGTTGGCCCTGCTGGGGGTGTTTCTCTTTTCGGTGATATTCATGTACTTGACCATCAGCACCGATCTGGCCAGTACGCTAAACTCGATCGACACGCGGTACGAAGTATGTGAGGACGATGTCCATGGGCTGGCTGCAACCGGTTGTGTCTTTGCTGGGGACGTTGAGCCTGCGCTGGAGTTACTGAAGCTCATCGGCAACGAATTGAAGTCACGCGTTGAGCAGCATCACTGCCGGCGAGACGATAAAGCACCCGTTTCTGGACTAATGTCCGCCGGAGAGATACTCAAATACGCCAAGGAACACTCACCGTCCGTTCTGATACCGCAGCTATCACGACACCTGCACGCAATGGAGTATCTCATCGACCGCAATCCCCAGTGGCACATTAACCATTGCGATGCCAATGGAGAACCGATCACGTACGAAGGTGTGCTGGAAAGGCGTCCGACACGTTCGAATCACTTCACCATTCTCAAGCCGAAGCTTCCCTTCACGTGTACGCTTTACAACAAGTTCCAAAAGTTCTTTGTAATCGTTGGAGGATTGGCGCTGGTGGCGATCCTCGCATCTGCCGGCAACTACTTCCTGAAGTTCGTGCTGTACGTGAAACAGAAGCGCCGCGATCAGGTAAATCGACTCATAAGCGAGATAATACATGCGGTAAGTCAGGCGGCAGCAAAAGCTTCCGAGGCGACCAACAAGGATGGCTCGATCGGAGCCCAGCAGCCGGGTGTGGTTATCAATCATCTGCGCGATCGTGTGCTAGGGATGGCGAATCGGCGCAAACTTGCATGGGCGTGGAACGAAGCGCTCGGCTTTTTGGAGCAGCACGAAAGTCGTATCGCATTCGAGGTGGCTACGATTGGCGGGGAAGACTTCAAGATAATGCGCTGGATCGATAGTGTTCCGTTGGTTAGCGGAGGAGGAGGTGGTGGATCGGGTAGTCCTGGAGCTTCCCCCCGGCTGGGTGGTGGGTCTGCGGGTAGTAGTTCCGCGTCGAAGAAATGGCAAGGTCCGGCGTTTGATAACAGCAACAAGATACACGATCCACCGACACCTTGCCTGAAGATTCGGCAAATGTTCGACAATTACGAGGTGAACGATCCGAACCTGAAGACGATCGTGCAGGACGCAATTCTGGAGAAGTTGGGCGGTCGGTGCAAGATCTACGACATTCAACTCGACCGGATTAGCTGCTGTGTGTACGTGCGCTGTGCCTCGGCGAAGGATGCCGGCATTGTACATGACGAGATTAATGGCTGGTGGTTCGACAACCGGCTGGTGTCGATCAAGTTCCTGCGGCTCGAACGGTACCTGCAGCGGTTCCCGCGTTCGCTCTCCGGACCGGCCTGTTTGAAACCATCGAACAAGAGCAACTCCTCCATGAGCAATCAGCTGACGCTCAACAGTAACAATGGTGGTCCGGCTGGACGTTACTCAAGCAATGGCAGCAGAGGAGGCATTCGAGATGATCTCGACACCGATCCGGAAGAGTACGACGATGGTGAAGGTGAGGAGGACGGCGAAGAGGAAGAGGACGAGGAGGAGTTGGTAGCAGTGGCAGCAAGAGCCGGAGTGAACAATCGTCACAGTGCTTCCGCCGGTGGTGCTGTACGACGCTCTGGACGACCGGAGCACGAAGATGAAGAAAACGACGAGTAGAGTACGGAACCTTCCTGCCTTGTGGAAGATATTAATCATCACTAACAACAAATAACATGCGCATACGGATTCGAGGCGACTTGGACAGACAGGCGTGTGAGTGCGGAAGAGGTGCTCACACTCACACACCTCTGCATCCCCATCATACCTGTCTGTGTCCCCCCGCACAGCTTCCGATAGGAACTTTTTTGCCATTTATATCATTTATAGCCCCCTCCTTCCCTCAATCCCCGTTTTATATGTTACGAGTTTTTTTTTTACACTTACATCTTTCTTTACCTAACTGCATAAGCGTTTCGCGCAAATTAAATACTATTTGGATTGTTATTTTTTTAAAAATAAAGTCTCCAAAATCAACAAACACATAACATAATCTTTCCGGCTTTTCCGACGTTCACAACGTTCATGTGATGGAAGTAAAAGGTGGAAGGAGTTTGATTCAGAGGGAGATTGTTTTTAAATAGCGAGATAAGAAGAGAATGCTTAATGGTTTGGAGAATGCGTTTGGTTAATAGGTAGGGGACTAGTTGAAGCAAGTATCTTGGAGCAATGAAAGCACCAGACGGAGATCATACTACCCATATTAAGGTCGTCACAATAAAAAGCAAAACAGCTGCTAAGCTGAGCGAATAGAGTAGAGCGAGCTTCAGTTCGTCGTTGTCGTTTGTGCTTGTTAGCAAAAGGGTTTTTTTGTTCTTCCTCTGACGAGCTTAAACAACTGGAGGAAGGTGAGATGGGGGCAAAGGATACTGTAATATCTGTTAGAATTGCGATAAGCATAGGACGTACAACAGTAAGGACACCGGGTCCTTACAATCTTAACGAGCAGGAGGCCTGTTTAGGGATGTGGCGGTTTTGTTGATTAATGAGTACAGATTTATATACACAACAGGGTATACAAAATTATACGTTCTGTTTGTTTGCCAGCTAACGAATAACCCCCGCTAGGTGTTGTTTTAACGTATCTAACGAAAACTAAACGCAAATCGAAGGTGAAAAAGGATATTTAAGCGAACTTACAATACACCGCGCAACACACACACATATTACGAAATGGCTAAAGTCCAGAGGTTCACACGTTTGTACACACTTTCGCGCCCTGTACAGAGCTCGGATGGGAAACCTCCAATTAATGATTTCAGCTGATTGTGTGCAATTTACTTTTAGAATTTTAAACACTCAACCGAAGGAATAAACGCACAATACGCTCACGAGGAGCTGCTGGCGAAGGTAGGAGCGAAAGGATGTTAGAAACGTAATAGAGTTGTACGGTAACGTTCGGTCCAAAAACGTATCAAGTGTTTAAGGGACCTAACGGAATGAACCGCCTCTCCCCTTTAAGGAAAAATAAACTTGAGACTAGTTTGTACAATACTTGTGCGCCTGTGTTATTCTACTAGTGCAATATTCACTTACCTCGGGTTCCATCTCTGCCAACAGTCGCCACACCGGAACGTTTCGTATACGGCCCCAAAGGTCCCATAGTGCGTTGATGATTGCGGCAACCGCCAGATGCGTAACACCTTTCTCCGGTCCGATCTGCTTACAGAACGGGGAGTTTGAAATGGTAAACTGTTCGAACATTCCGCTGAATTGTCGCTGCTTACCCAACGGAGCTGCGAATCGCTCGTTAGTTCACGCCAAAACGTTCCGAAACGTTCGAAAATGCTGGCCGTAGTTCGACCCTCGACGAATCGCTTCATGGCGCGGACAGCAAGCAGCACTATGTCCGTACCACGGCCAAGCGTAAACGTCATCCCGTACCCGGTAGGACCTTCCGCCGTGGCGATCGTCACATAAACGCAGGAATAATCTGGATCCGCATGCTGGAGGGAACAAATTGTATTGTTCGCTTTAACTCTTTGTTACCATTCCATTACACATACCATTGCATCAGAACCGTGCGCTCCTAGTGAAGTCGGCCAGCGGATATCCTTTGCTTGCAGAGTGGTAATGTTAAGGCAGCGATCTTTCCCCATGATGCGGATGATATTAAAACAAACTTGTACACACACGCACACTCTTGAAGACACGCAAGTGCTACCACAATGCTGTACGTTTCCAAGCGTGGAACCGGAGGACGTGAGCGTTATCAGAGACGGTTCTATTTATGTCGGCAAGACAGAAAACAGAACATCTCCCAAGTAAGCAAGCGATCTGGTGGTCGTCGTAGCAGATTTGTTTACACTGCACATGACGTTTGATTCTTGTTATCAATGGCGTTAGATGAGATATCGTTTCACGGCTAGCTTGAAGTGGGTGTGGGGATAGTCGTTTTGGTTTACGCCGGTTACAGGGTTACGGTGGGGCTTTTGAGGCTTTCTAGAAGCCTTCTACAGCAAGCTTCATTTGTGCTCGAAACTTAGACGCTTTTTACGTTTCCTGAATGAGTTTTAACGTTTCCGTCCTTGTAACGTGGGTCGTTTTCCGTTAATCCGATTTGAAATATTTTGGTTATTGAAGGTGGCTTGCTAGGCCTCTCTCCCAACCTCCTGTCTTGTTGGAGGTCCTACGCAACATTGCTGTTTTAAGTCCCGTAGATAGCCAAGACATGGAGAACAGGCGTTGGCTATCTCACATCCTCTCAACGCGATCGAGTATTTTTGCCACGATTCTTCGTTATCCATTCCAAAAACGTTATTTTTTCTCAATATTTTCGGTACACCTCGAGAAGCTCACAAGCAACCTGCAGAAGAGAGACACCGTACAAGTGGTATGATTTCTATGAATATGAATATTATGTATCTTCTTCCTGTTTATTGTGCAATGCATTAAAGATTCACATACGTAAGAGATTACTGCACTGTACAGGCGACATTTCCAATGCGGAGTTACTACTGCTTTACGTTCACTCCACGTATGTCGCGCCAAGATAATAATTATTGATTGCAGCCCTACTTTTACTCATAAATCTGTGCATCAATCATTTCAGTGAAAGGAACTGGTAGGGAAAAAAGTCAAACTCAATAAGATAATTTTAATGAAGGTGTTTGGCATAACGCAAAAAAAAAAAAATGCAAACACATCGAGATTAAATAGAGAAACACAACACTCACAGCTACAGGTGTTTTAGGATATGGGTCTTTCGATTTGTGGGAATTGTAAAAACACGTTTACGGGGTGCATATAAGGTAGCAAAGCATTAGTTACAATTCCCGTCTGTGTCTGTGTTGCTAACTTCCCCTACACGGCTGCTTCGTACTTTAATAAAATGGGAGTTCCTTCTGACACAGATGTATAATTATATATTAGTTATGTATATATATTTTATCGTACCTTGTTTTAGTGTTTGGGTGTATATATATAATATGTCCTTTCTGTCTACGAAATTAGGTGTGTGTGTGTGTGTATGTGATTGTGTGATGTAGTGTTTCTTTTGTTTCTGCATCTGTGCACAAGTGTATATACTTTTCTCACTATCATGTTCTATTCCACATGTGTCTTCATACAGATTCTTGTCTATACATCATGTTTCCAGGTGGTTCTATCGTTTGTTTTGTATTATGATATAATATGCTCAAATCAAACACCAATGATTGGGTACCATTTGGCGCAATTTTGTGTTCTCTTTCATTCACGTGTGCGTGTGTGAGTGTATGTGATCGCAACAATTTGCATCTAAGAAAGTCTTTATGTTTCATGATTTGCCTGCCCGCATGGTGCCTGAGGATGGCAGCAGTACGACATTACGGTACCGATTCAATGTTGCCTTCTCAATCCGTAGTTATTTATCGTACTTGAGGGTAGCTGATTTTTCAAGCCGGCTTCAATGCCGCTTTTCTCACGAGGGAGCTCTCTATTTCGCTTATAGTCTTTACACATTGTTTAATAATGTTACAAATATCTACAAAACAAACAACATCCTATAACCATCCTTTCGATCTGCATGTGATGCATCGTGATAAATTAAAAGCGTAAAATAAAATGCTTTGCGTGATCTACACACTGTTGTCTACGGTAGAATGTAATATTAATTGCTTGTCTAACCTGGTTACCTCGTAAAAGACAATGTGAAGCTTTCATGAAATGTACGCCGAAGTGGATAAACTTCTGCTAAGGACTATGGCAAAGTGAAACTAGTTAAATGCAACTGTTAAATCTTTGTGGAAGTGGAAATGTACATATCCTTAGCACACCAGACGTGCTGTTTCTGTAAAGCACTACAAAATTAACAACTGAAATCCGAGATACGGTAATTGTTAAGGAAGTCTGTCTGTCTGTATCTTAATGTTCTAACACTCATCCCTCACAGGACATTTGCTTTGCATTGTCCGACGGACACATTCTGTTCAGGTTATTTATCTTTTTCCTCTTACATATCTTTTCATTTTCCTAATCACATCACTTTTAAGTCATCTAACCGATCAACCTCATCCGCTGATGTCCAAGAACTCGCTTGCGTGTTACGGACATCAGCGACTAGCAAACATCCCAGCGTAAAATTTAACAATTTTCTATTGTATAGAACGATTGAAAAATATACCATCTGTCGCGATTAAGTAACCTTCCGACTACTTGCATTCTTGTACCATCGATTCCATATTAAAGTCTCTTTATCTAACCTCCCTTACCAGACTTTTTGTCATAAAAAAAACAATTATAATGCACAACAGGACAATTTAAAGCAGTATGCGAAGCAAAAGGACGTATGAAACAAAACTCCCATATGACTAGAATGAAAGCTTCCCATCCTTGTCTGCAAGTGCCTAACGTTTGTTTTTACACCGATTCCAACGCTATCCATATGAAATAATTAGAATTGTAGATGACTTTACCGTCACTTTTGTGGGGGTGGATAGGAAGGGTTCCGATAATTTATAGGATAATGGATAATTATGTATGCCTTTTCGCCACCCGTTGCTCCGTCCGTTAAAATTGTGTGATATGAAAATTCGTACTTTGAAGTGGTCGTCCTAGAAATAGCTCGCTCGGATAGTGTACCAATCGATTCGGGGCAATTGGGGATGGAGGGGAAGAGTGTGAGCGAAGGAGAAAGGGGGTAGTGGGTGTTGAGTTTCAGCATCACGATCAGCAGCAGCAACAGCAGCACCACTTAATAGATGGGCCAATCGAGCAGGAAACCCTCTGATCCCTTACCCTGTTGTGTGCGGTCGGACACACACACACCGCTCTACAGATGGCTGGCATCGTAATCGGGAATGTGATTTAACTCCGTTTCAGGGTTACTCCAGCGGAATAGTGGTGGACCGTTGCTGAAACAATACTTCATCTGCAATGGTGCGCCGTTATCCACGTAGTACATCAGATAGAAGTTACACATCTCATCCTCGTTGGTGGCACTATAAATATATACAGGAAGTTAGTCAGTGAAGAAGAGGGTTGTAGGCAAGCTCATCCACCGTTCGTTATAATTACCCAATTTTTGTGATGCGCGTCCGATTACTTTCCATAGTGCAGCGGGCAGCGAGACGGTCATTCTTACGAATCGGATCATGGCTTTCCACGGGATAGAACATCTGTGGTGTCAGTGGGTCACGTTTGCCAAGCAGCGTCCACTGGTCCGCACCGGTGCTGTCCTTTCGAATCCGATAGCCGGACACCATTCGACCCAAACTATGCGTGTGCGTACGGTACGCGAACGGATGGATCACCGTGTCCTCCTGAATGTCACAGAGCGTTTCCATATGCTCGGTTGCCATCGGTGGGATGTAGCCGGCCGTACCGAGCAGTAAGACACCTGCCTGCTTCGACAATGGTTTCGTCGTATAGTGGATGAATATGCCCGAGTCATCGTACGTGGTTCCATCTGGTGCAAGCGGGGATGCAACGAGAGAAGATAAACGTTAATTAAGCTTATACCGGGCGAACGACACTTTAGACAACCACCTAACCAACCACCGCCTGAGAGGCGATTAAAATGGATGTAAATTAATGGAGCTCACAAACTAATTGCACGGGGGAATTATAAATCTGCGCACACACCAATTGGATGCATTTGTCCACAGTGTGTCGTTCAAAGCGTTCGACAAAGATAGCTTTATAGAGTGTGGAACCGATGTACTGCTTCCGGGTAGAAGCTCAACTTTCTATCCCATCGTCCCGAGCGACACAGGTTCTTGAGTATCTTGGTTGACTGAGCAACAAATTCAGGATGACAGCTTTCGTTCGACTTTGTCACCACAGCAGCCATAAATTCAATTACATTATTTACGATCGAATGATTTTGCGTATCACAAAGTTAGGAGGTGTCGATTCTATCGTTTTTCCGATAGATGGAAGGTGATGTTTTGCACAACGTTGCACGCGATCGAACGAAATGTGCTTTGTATCATCAGAGACATTTTGTATTTCTTAACAAAAGCACACCCAAAATTAAATGGTTTATTGTATAATAATTCACAATTAAAAAAAGGACACAGAGGAGTTTCAGACTTGTAGCTCAGTAGACACCATTATATTAAAGTTGATTAAAGCACCGCCTTTTATGGAAGGTTGGCCTTCAAATAACTGGACGGAACAAAAGCTTCACTATATCTACACATCCTTTCGTGCGTTTCGCCCAAGAAACCGTCGAAGTTGTTGTATCGCACCTCATGAATGATTTATCGAATCACCTTCTCCTTCCTACACAGGCTGGCATTCCGACCAGCAGCCCGAGGATGTCAAGTCGGAGAGCGTCCTTTCATCGACCTGGTACGATACGTTTGCACGTAGTCTCACACGAAGCAGCCAAGGTCTATGTCAGCAACCACCTGGAAATGGCTTTGTGTTGAGTTTACCTCATGCTGGTGAAAGACAACCCATTTCGATGCTGTGATTTGGGGGTGATTTACAATTTACATACAACGGAAGTCTTGTTCAACTTTGTGGATACACGGTTTATCTGGCAGTTGTTTCATTGTTGAATTGAATGCGACTTAATTTCAAACTGAAGTAGCTTGAATCTCTCTCGGAGCAGGATAAAAAATACATCACATTTCAGCAACATTCACTGTTGTATTGAGAGCGAAACCACTAGAATCCGTTCACCTCAAGGCTACTGAGCTTTTCCGCTACTTGGCGTTTGCCGTATTTTCTTCGAAGGTGTCAATACGGGAGCAACTCTTCCGTGGGCAAATCTTCTCCAATGTTGATTATTTGTCGTCCACGACACGAACATCACTAGAAGAAGATTATCAGATGGTTCGTAGTAATGCCACGACAAATCCAACAGTCTGATGGTTTCTGGTTACTTGGTAAACACCCCGGGAGGGACTTGTGGTAGTATTTAAGGTTTCATTCGCCAGCATCATGCCGCTAGAGATGCTCTATTCATTCCGCCATCAAAAGGTTAGCGTTTCTCCATTAGCAGCAATTAAAGTATTACTCAACTTGATAGCGTTCGCTTCGCGACACGGGAAAAGGTTTCAGCAAACGTTCACAGGCGGAAAGTATTAAACGAAGTTCCTTGCCAATAACATCCAGATCACGTCAAAAAACGATCCAATCATTCGTGAAGGAATGCTTTACAAATCAGAATTTTTCTCTTTTTTCACAGTAACAAAATGCCCAGCTTTTGGTGCCAACGTCGGACTGTTAGAGCATGCTTTCGTGACTGAAAGACACGCCACAGTATTTTTGGTATGGAAATTTGACCCGAGAGTATAGGGGTGGTGTAGTAATTTTCTCGCTCCATTGCCTCCCATACACATACAAACGCACATCTTCCGCAGGATATTTCAACAGGTGTCGTGCCCGTTGACGGGATCGTAACGTGACGATAAACGCAGCCGAAGGAGCAGCGTGTTACAGGCACTTGCTTACGGAGTTCGTGAGTTGAATTTACTAGCGAGACATCTCACGGACGATGATTGTGTGTGAAATAAAATATGAATCGTTGAAAGCGCTGAAAGCGAAACGTACACCACCTTCCGGCCAGATGAGAAATTGTTCCCTTTTTTCTAGTGCGTTTTTTGGAAAAATATACCCCTAGTGTATATACAGGTATAAGAGGTTTTGTAGCAAACGACTGAACAATTAATTTCAACACACACTCCCCGCTAGTAATGCTTAGTCCTCCGGCAGAAAAACGACCTGAAGTAATGATTCGCGTTTGGATGACAAAAGTTTCCAATCTAGCAATTTGCCCCTGGTATAAAATTGTGCGGAACCTTCTCGTGTATACCAAAACCGAAACAAACGGAAGATGATAAACCACCTTACCAGCGAATAACGAGTAACCATCAAAATGTACTATGTGTGGGCAAAACCGCTCAACACTGGAATTGGAGGGTAGCATTCGAGAAGATTGGATATTTTCCTTTTTTCAGGGATTTCACTAACCCGGCGAATGTCCTTTCTGGTACCGTTCGACATAAGGTACCACTCGGTGCTTGGTGTTACCGGCATTCGAGACGGTGTGTACCTCGTTTGTCTACTGCTGCTTTGAATACATCGGAAAGCGAGCGTGGGTAGCGATGGCATTTATCTCGGAATTACCTGCCACCTACACGCATAATGTTGCACTCCTCCGAACGATAACGACGGTTTAGCCAACACTCACAAAACCATCGCGGTCCAGAGCTCCCAGCACACAGCAGGAAGAGCATTCCAACAAGTACCAAACAACCAAGATACCTCCAAGATAAACCCACCAACTCAATTAAGTGCGCCATCCTGCGGGCAAGTGGAAAAGTGGATCCCAGCGGAGAATCATAAAATTTTGATTCATTCCTAACCGCGAGTTGCTTCTGGGGTTCGGCGTAAATCCTGCCCTGTTGCGAATACACGTTCCGTGGGTGTTTTACAAATGAATTTTCTCATACAAAACCGCTCGAACGTATCCAATATATCGCAAGACCTTTCTGCAAAAGTTTTCTTCCATTGGGTGGCTTTTAAAACTTGGCCACCCCTCAAATGTCGACCTCCGAAATAAAGTTTTAATAAACAACCTCCCGCTTCCCAAACAGAGATCCGGATATTGCGTACGCGTACGTGTATCACCATCACAACCCTTTAGCGCCACCATTTACCTTTGAACTTATCGATATGAGCATAGTGGACCTGCAGTACGATGTACTGAATCGGCGACTCCTTGCCGACCTTAAATCCAACACCTTCCGGTAGCTCCAGCTTCGGTGCGTCACGGGCCCACGCGTAGATGATTTGCGATGGTGCTCTACTGCCACAGGGACTGCCACTTTCCTCACTACCTCCCGCCATCTCTCCGCAGTTCCTGGAGGAATAAGTCACACAAGCAGACGTATAGTAAAAAAAAAAGAAGTTCCATCTGTTTAGGGTGACATTTGTAGAAACTTACCATACGGCCGATTCGGAACCGGGCTGTCCACAGCCATACAGCAACATATGGTGGGCAGTGGCCATCGTGGCGTTCGGTTCAAAGCCCACTTTACCGGACAAAAGGGAAAAACAAATGAACGAGAAATTAATATAGATAATCGAGCCAATTCTAACAAAAAGGTTTGAAGCATCTTCAGAGCACGACAAACGCTTACCGATGTAGTAGCTCTTCGTGTAGTCCACCTTTACCGGCGTGCAGAGGTAGAGTTCGGGCTGGAGAAAAAACACAATAAAAGAAAATGACACATTAGTATATCGAGAAGAAAGTTTTTCTTTCCTATGACTCTTCTCTGTAAGCAAGATTTTCCGGAAGTATGGTTGGCGTGTCAGTTGGGATTGATTCATTGAGTTGTATCATTAGTAAAATAAGCAATGGTCGGTATTTTTCCCCAAATTACGTAGGAATGAGCCATAAAGGTGCTAGTTGACTTCCCATTAGTCGAATGGAGTTTTGTTGATATGTGGCTCATTAGCACTCACTTCGCCCACATATTATTCCGTGTTCCGGGTATTCCAACCACTGACATAAGTCAGCTCTTTGAAGCGCCAATTGAAAATCAATTCCAAAGTAATAGGGGGTCGCTCTGACGGGGAGAGCGAGTCTATCGTAACAAATAAAGCTATCAATTGGTTCTATTGAACATTATGTACGACCCACAATAACCACCCATTAAAAGAGCTCCATTTTATCGTGGAAACGTGACAAAATTGTTCACATTACGAAAATGTTGTTTATTTTCCATTTTAGCCACCTCACGAGCTAACGATCTCAACCTTATGGTGCGCGATTAAAGCATCATAAAAACTGCCATCGCTCCAGCGACCATCATCTCTTGTGCCAAAGCTTATTACACTCTTGGAGCCATTCCGAGATGGATGCTTTTAATCAAATGAACTCTGCAGAAACCTTGTCCAACCCACACCTTGCGTCCTGTACCTGTTGCACGGATAATCTGCGCATCCCACCCGGCATGTTTGCGAAAAACCTAAATTGAATTCACATTCACTGCCACTCACCGTTTGGCAGAGAAGCGAACGAGGCGAGCGAATGACGTTCGTTCGTTGAAATAAATTGAAAGTAACAAGGGGAAGCTCCCAGAGCGATAACGACTGGCTCGGAACGGGGAACACCAGCAGTTCGAGAATGTTCCCGACGGAGTTTTACCCAATACGGCCAGAAGGAGATCTGCCGCCTCGCAGATCCTTTATCAGACTACTTGCATTTCCATTATCCCGGGTAAATCCCGGAACGGGGCAAGGAAAACCCGGGGAGGTAATGGAACGCACGGAAAAACTGCTGTACGCAATCAGCGCAAAACGGAGGAACACCAACTACTGTGCGGAATGGAAAAATAAATCTCTCCAGCTTCTTGGTGCCTTGGTGGGTGGGTACAGAACGGAAACATTGTACAGGATTCCATGGCGCATTCATTTACTAACGATCTCACATTATCCCGGACCGTGCCGCCCTGGGTAATCTGCTGCTGCAGCGTGTCTCGGTTTATTCGAGGTCATGCTGGAGGTCAAGCTGTGATAACCACCGCCAGCGAGGTTGGAGTGTAGGTTAATAGGGATAACCGGTTACCATATTTTTGCATAGTGCTTCATTCCTATCAATCGAGTTCCTTTTTTGATACTTGTTGATCCTCCCCATTTTCATTCAGGGCCACAGAAGGAGAGATCCAATCCAATTTGTGTCCCAGAAAACATGTACAGTGTTGCGAACAAATAGTTCCAAGCATTGAAAATAACGAACTGGAACGGTAACAATTTTTGTATCATATGCTATTCACACATTGGGACACATATTTTCAGCTCCATTCCAACCTACGGAAGGTTGAGCGCTTTTGTTCGGTACGTAGATGCTACATCCTACACGATGATGTCCTTTCCTACACGGCCGGTCTATTACATCGGGCAGAAACATTTACTTAGTTAAGGTGGTTTAAAATCGAAATGTCATTTCGAACGATACATCCGTGGAAAATTGCTTAGAAAAGGTCATCTTCTCCATTCTCTCCAAGTGGTTTTCTCTCGACTCTGGAGTTGGATATTGTCTTCAAAAATCATGACCAAGCATATTTACTTAATATCCTCATGATGATTATTCGGAAGTAGAATCGATTCCTATCTAGAAATATATCTGAGGAAAAGGAATGGTTTATGGAACTACATGCTAAAACTAAATCCACAGGATGCTATACAAGAAAAAAGATTATGCATCTATACGCCTTTAGCGTGTACAATGTTGTACAATTCCAATGATACGGTACTGCGATATATTGAAGCTTTCCATTTGCAAGAAAAAACTGGGTCTGTGGTTACATTATTCATTTCAACACCTTTTGCCGGGAATGGCAAGGAGCATAAGTAATATGCACATCGCCCCACACTCACCCTTGGGACCGAATCATACAAACATCCGTCCGTGGGACGTGAGCAAACGAGAATCAAGTCTTGTGTCTGACGAACTCCGCAGTTGCCAGGATTACCATTTGTTGGTCCTTTCGAGTAACTTTCGAAAGCATCTCTCATCTTCACCATCTCTCGCTACCCGGCTCCGTCATGATTGGGAAATTCCAAGCAAACAAGTCGTTTCACTAATTTCCATAATTAGCCTTATCTGCCCACGGACTGCTGAACAAAACGAGCAGAAGAGAAAAATCCTAAATGCAAACACACGAACGGTCAGGCTAGTTTTGGGAAGTGGGAATAGAAGGTAATTAAACATATTTTCTGCCAAAAGTAGCTTGTGGATGCAGGGAAAAAAGTTTGAAGATAGAAAAAAAAGCATTTTCTGCTTTTCCAATGGTTTTATAATTACGACATTTTTTTTTACTCATCAGTCGTTTAGATAGAAGCTTTTGAAAGAACATTTCTACAGCGAAAAACCGTGGGTGATTCCTGGAAACGATTAATATTATTGGAAAAATCACACAAAAGCGCTACACAACCGTTCCAAGAAGTGAACGGAATCTACTACAATGGTAAAATGGACGTGTCTTGATGGAAAAGCTTCATCCGGTAAAACCGTTTGGGTGATTTCATGTACTCCGTAGTGTATAACCCTCATCAATCGAAATACCACGAAACTGTGTTACACAAGACAACAACACAACGCAACATTCTATTAACATTGTAAAACCATGTTCCGAGAAGAAATCATTCGAATTACGCCACTGGAAATATCTCAAACAGTCCCGAGGAATCAATGATGTTGGAGAAGGACCTTTCCGAACAATTCCTTAGCGCTAGATCGTTGGGTCGCAGACTTTGAGCTGGTAGACAACAAACAAAACTAAGTCTTTGGACAAGGAATTACCAATTCTCAGGTGTTTCGATCGGAATTCGCTCGGGGTTCTTCTGAACATGAACATGATTACAACAAGCTTGTCCTTTTTTGCTGTTCGTACATCTTCCATCACACTTGAAAACTATCCTAGCTACATGGCCCAACTACAAATGTCAGCAAGACCGACCCTTGTGGCCGCAAGTTTTACCACCAAACAAGACAAACCAATCTCGTATCATGCTCGTGCACTACAAGCATCCAAACAGGTCTAAAATTAGCCAAATCTCCATTAGATCTTGGAGTTGGGCACGCTGAAGGATGAAATATGGTGTAGAGAAGCGAGAAGGACGGTGTTGTTCGCCTGATGCTTGATCCTTTCTCCTATCCGATACGAAAATAGCACCACCTACGCATTGATTCATCGAAAGATGGAAAATACTGCGTAGGCGATTGTGCTTTTTTTAAATTTCTTCTTTTCTATCGATCCGAAGCAAAATTGAGTAACTTTGCCTCATTTCTCAAATCTTGAGGTACAAACTCGAAGTGCTTCCTTAGCTAGTTGTAATAGATTTTGATAGGGATTTCGCGTGTAAAGACGCTGACGCTGATCTCGATGTCAACGCCTCCCTTTGCATCCGCACTGATCCGATTCGAGAATCATCATCCGCCGTGATGCGGTGTCAAATTGATGGATTGATGGTGTGCTCCTTGCCTTGTGCCCTGCTTGTCGGTGCCTTTCGAGGTGGAAAATAAAAGGTACGTGATGTGTCTGGAATGGCGCTTTCGGTGGATCCATTCCTTTTCCTTCGACAGCCACACGCACACAATTAGGAGTGTGATTGTGACAAACGGTACCTCCATAAATTATGGCGAATGTTGAGATACCGAAACCGTGATGTGCAGTGCCTGATTGAATTGAGCTTTGCAGATATGTTTTTGTTCTTACAGCTTCTTCAATTTTCAAATGAATCCTCTCCAAAATAAGTAGAAATGCTTTATATCAAAAATCATCTCAACAATTGTATACATTTAGGCGCTTAGTTCTGTCGATACGTTAACTTGGCGCTTTTTTCGATATCATTCCACAACGTGTCATTAATGCTGTTCAGTTAACAAGAAACATTTCCCAAAAAACTAGTTAGCGAAATAAGCTTAGTCTGCGTTATGTCTTTGCATTTCTTTGGAACAAAACCCTTTACCAAACGTATCTGTGTGCAGGATACCAGAAACGTTTTTGTACGAATTGTCCTGCCTTTTTTCACTACGGAGCTTGTGTGTGTGGGTGTCGTATGGAATTATTGCATGCATAATTTAACAACTTCGTTTACGATTTTTGGGATTTTTATTCACGTGCATGGGATTCAAGAGAGTCCGTCACAAAAAGGGAAAAGTTTTGATTGTGAATATTTATCGCTGCGCATATCTGTTCGCTGTTTTTGTATCCTGCGAGTAGGGACCGCTGGAAGATTTTCTAAACTTTTCTAATAAATATAACCATAATTACTGGCATGGTTGTGTGGGTAGGCGTGAGAGCAAAAACACACCATTTGGTACCGATCGAGAATATCCAGATGGAACCAATTTTCCATCATGAAACTTAATCACCCACCGTCTACCGGATCCCCCCCCCCCCCCCCTTCGACTTCCACCCGTTTGGTCTAGTGTCTGAAAAAAGGGTTAAATTAATGCTACAAATTATGATACCGAAGATGGTAGGGATCCTCCGTTTTTCGGTCCAGCAGGGAGATGTTTGCCGTGCGTGGATCAACTGTTGGGCGGAGCATTGTGTTGAGAAAAGACGTCGAATTATTGATTCTAATAAGTCCTAAATAAATAGAAACCTTCGTTGTGGTATACCGATCTGCTTTACGAGCTAAAGCGTGATAATGCAATCAACAATTTATGTGTCTCGTTAATTACGCTGTTTGCAAGAAGACTCTTCCTTTTGCTAATCACACTCCAAACGTAAAACGACGCACGAACGAAGGAGATCAATAATCAATAGCCGTACCAGCTGCTGTGTTTTTTCTTACAACAACCGTAATATCCTCACTCAACGACGAAAATCAAGCCAAATGGAAGCAATATGCTAACCTCTCGAACGTACGCATTTTTTCCACGTCTTCCTTCTCGGTTGACCTCTCGTTATAGCTCCAGCGAGCGTCAACAGCGTCAGCGGCACGTTGTGTATGAATCAACATCAAGAAACCAAACCGTCCTTTCCGCAGTGGATTTTCACTCACAAGTTTGTGGTTTGAGGTACGTGCGTAATCGGAACTGTGAGGAAAATGCCGGCAAAGAGCGCACCGTACCACAATACGCCGGCTCATTCCCATCATTCCTTCTCACTCTGTTGCTGACGTCATAGCGCATGATGTATATACGGTTGCGTCCCCAAATCCTCAGTCCAAGGACTCCCGCCGTCTGTGCATGGAACTGCCACAAAATCCATCCACCAAAATCTGGCAGGAAATGTGGAACGCTGGCTGTGAGCCAAAAGAGTGCAGGAGTGTTTGTGTGTATTCACGTGCGTTATACTAATTGAGGACGAGTGTACGACGCAGTGGAATTCCATTGTTTGCCTACAAAGCTAAAAAGGACGAAAATGTGAGTGAATTTCCGGTGCTGGGTACTTCTTCTTTTCCTTGAGGTTCATTCATACTGCTTGAATGTTTATATTTCGTTTTGTATCCAAAGCTAAAGAAGTATTAATATTATATGAAACAACTTTGCATAACGACTTATCTATTATTATGTCAACTTTCCAGAATAAGTAAAAAACCACGCTTTAGAAGTAAAAAAAGCTTGTTTCAGCTTTCTGTTTGAAGCATGACAATCTGTTTTGTTGGGAAATGGTTCCTTCCAACACAATGCCCAAAATACAAGCATAATTGTTGGAAACATACAACCCCATAATGGAAAGCTTTTCCATCAACTCCCACGTCGGTTCTCGTGCGTCAAAACATCCACTCCCCGATTGTTAGCTTTGAAAAAGGGAAAAGTTTTTTTAAACAGCATTGGTGGGTGGTGGGTTGAAGTGTCTAAAAATAGCACTAACAATTTAAAGTTTCATACTTTTTCCTCTCGCTTAGTTCATACAATGGCGAAATGAGATGAAAGGCGTTGCATCATACAGTAAAATGAATGCAGCGAGTAAAAGCGAACTTTGGATGCATTTTTAGTCCACATTCCACAGTTCGTGAAAAGGAACAATTGGATGTAAAACAGCTACCATTTCTCCGTGGAACATTTAGCCAGATTGTAATTATATGAGGAACGCCTTACAGAAGCAATTAGCAAAGGGATAAAGGAGATTGACTATTAGCAATGATTGAAGTGATAAAAAATCAAGTAAAATCCACCCATCGATCGGACGGAGGTCCAGGTACCTTAATTACACGGTACGCTTAAATGGATGTAGAACAAAAAAATGCGTCAGAGTGAAAAAAGCTTGCGCTTGACAACCCCTTTTTTGTTAGTTCTCCCTGAAACCCCCGAACTCAAAAGCTGTAAAAGAAAGACAGTTCCTGCTTCGAACAAATTTTAACTTCTGCCGATCCTCGGGTACACTGTTTGTGATGTCAAACTCTGTCCAACTTGTTGCTCTGTTTGCTAACGAACGAAAAATTCTTCTGTTCATTTTCTTTCCACTCTCCAAGGTCGAAGAATGCAACAAGCAGCGTGAGTTAATAATTCATGAAGTGTTACAACGAAACCGGTACAACAAAGTTTGTCTTTCATGATGAAATTTATAACAGCTTTTTCGTCGGAGACACTAGAGCGTGAACCGAAGAGCTTCATAGAAGATATTCACATTAGTCAAATATTTCTGTGACGCTATCAAGATGCACCCGGGGTACGAATCATGTTAATGTTGATACTATTGATTGAAACAAAGCAAAAGCGAAGATAATGTTCAACTCCCCAATGATGGGGAGAAATTGAATAACCATTACTTTCAATTAAACAAGCAAAAGAGCACTTGGACTGATTGAGGTTAGCAAAATGGACGTAATTGATTGGTTCTTTGTGGCGGCCGGGGAGAGCAGGAGATAGCAAATTGACGATGGATTCATACAGCTTAATTAAATCACGTTACAACTTTCCACAGTGTTCGGTTTAAAACCGCTTCAGTTCGTTCGGTTCCTGAGCACATTCAACTGTTCCAGATTGTTGGTGATATTTAACACCTCGTTCCTAATTGGACAGTCCATCCCTAGGTGGATGGTTCGTGTGAGCTGATACATCAAATCGAAACGTGCCCCAGCAGAAGGATACCATCGAGTCGACGTTCTGACGAAATGAACAGGACGTGTGTAGCTAGTCCATCGTTCTACGTTACTAGTGTGACTCACGTACTTCCCAATGCGCTTGTATTGGTTCCGGAAGAAAGCACCACTGAAAACCCTCGCCTGAGAATGGGGGAAAATGATAATCATCTGTGCAAACACGACCGGCTTGACCGGTTGTTGTCACAAACTCGTGAGACATGTTGAAGAAGTTTCTGATTTTGTATGTTCTCCGCTGCATGCATTTCACATACAGCGAAAGCAGTTCTGGTTTTCAATTGATGAGTGCAAAAGAAAACAGGTTTTATGCGATAAAAGAAAGTTGTCCCAAACGCCTCATGAACTATTTGGTTCTTGAACGAATGCACCAGCAACTCTGGCTCCGGAAATCTCAGCAAAATTGAAAATCTGCTGTAATAATGCCACAAATATCAATCCCATGAGTTGATCGGTATCTGTTGGTGTTTCGATGGCCGTACCGATAGCGATGCTATTCTTCAGACGAGCAGGACTGTGGTTCGAATCCCATCCGGAGCGATCCCCCATATTTAAGTGACTAGTAAGAAATTATTGTATATGGCCGGCTTTTTATGAACAAAAACAGATTGTTATGGCAAGAAGAAGTGATCTGTAAATAATAAATCAATGTTCTCTTTTATCATCATCTACCCAAGGAATAGAGAGTCATTATCACCATCGGTCGTATGTGTATAGCAGCTCAGTCTTATCTAACATTTATTTATGTTTGGTTTTGAGATGTTTAAAGATTGTTTTCCATTGAAAAATAATCTAAAGCAACACCTCCTAATGTATATATAACATTTACTGAACTAAAGCCAACTGGCGTTGAATTAATTAACCTGCATTTACAGCATGGTCTCATTGCACCGTAAGCTACCCCAATCCACAGTGAATCGAAGCGAAGTGAAGGGCAATCGATCAATGTTCTAGATTAGCGCAACATCGGACGCACTGCCACGTGTACATTCGTCGAAAGATAGGAGTTTTTTCT
The DNA here is from genome assembly GCA_000349025.1 of Anopheles minimus. Classification (NCBI taxonomy): domain Eukaryota; kingdom Metazoa; phylum Arthropoda; class Insecta; order Diptera; family Culicidae; genus Anopheles; species Anopheles minimus. The sequence goes on from KB663721.1 coordinate 2,522,894, forward strand.
TACTTCTGAGCCAGACACGCACGTAAACAGGCACTTGTTTGGGTGGTGGCTTGTTTGTACAGCTTTCCTAAGGCCGTTTTGTAACCAATTGCACACTGGCTCGTTCTGGTGATAAGGAAATTTCGAGTGCTTATTTTTGTCGATTTTACGTTATCGAACGAAAAAACACTAGCTCGGAACATAACAAACAGCGGAAGTTGCTAACATCTGTTTAATTAAACTGAAGGTTGCAGATGCAGCATTTTATTTATAAAATGTGGCATAAAGGTAGTCGTTAAACTCTGAATAGGAGCATTTTCATATCCTTCGATCGCTTTTTTTGACCCTGAACCCCGAAATTTCGCGTGGGTTGCCTCTTATCAGGCGCACAGTCGCTACCATATGGTAGAGTGTGTCAGCATCCATCCAGAAAGAAAATGGTTTGGATGTACTAAACGTTTTAAGTTTCCCTACTTTGGGGACACAATTCCCCGAACAATCTCTTCTTCGTGGACTTTTATTCGTTATTACCAACGCCAAACCAGAAGGAAAAATCTTCCTACTGACATTAGCCCTCGCAGGTCTCTAAACACCACACTTACCTTGTACGGGACGACCTTCGGCATCAGGAACGGGAACTTGCCAACCGGATAGCTCCCATCGGTACCACCCTCGGGAAGCCCAGAGACCGAGGGCGGCAAACCAAGGGCCACCGAAAGGGCCCAAATTGCCACCAACCACCACATTGACGAACGCTGTAGACTGCACCTTTTACTACTACTGCTGCTTGTACTGCTGCTGCTAGAGGTGAGTGTAATTTCGCTACTGCCGGATGCTGCTACTTCTGCTTCCATATGGAAACGGCCGAACCGTAACGCTTGGGGACGATGCATTGTTTCACTGTTTTACACACTGCTTCACAACACCACACCAACACTGCTGTTGCACATTAAAAACAACTTCACGGTACGGTTTGCCCCTCTTCGCGGGCACACTGTTGGCAAAAAGGGGGATTTAAGGAAGAAGAAATGGGTGAGTGGAAGGGTGGTTCACCCTCACGAAATACGCTCTACACGTGTTTGGTCACTTTTTTTTTTGTGGGGGGTTGATGGATGAGATTTTAGCTCTTTTGTCGCGGGGAAACCCCTCACACACTAATATCTTCTCAGAAAGCAGGGTCACTGTGAGGTAACCTTGAAGCGAAAGGAAGCATCCGCTAACAGCTCGGATGCGTAATTGAACATTTTACATTCCACGCTAAAGAGGAAAGCTTGTGATGTAAATCTAAACCCCCAAAAATAACACAATCCAACACGCGTTGTACCGCACAATATTTCTCTTCGTCAGCTTCGCAAGAGCAAGAAAGGAAACGCTCCCCTGTACGATCTGTTCGTCTCTTTTCAAGTTTCCATCTGTGTGGTGATTCGTGGCGCACCACAAAAAGAAGGGTGATTTGGAGTTATGCATCCAATGTAGTACCTCCAAATAATGTAAAACACCTGGTCAAAGGGCGCGCTTTCCCACCGTATGTTAGGTAAAGCTCTGTTCATTCGTATATATGTACTGCAGAGACAGCTCACGCAGCTTCCTAGTACTGTCGCCGTAAGTTCTTATTTTCTATACATCACCAGTTGGTAAACAATCATCCTTTTGCATATACGGCTGTTTCATGATTTACGCTTTGTTGAACAAACACAATATAACCAAAAACTGTTCACTAACTGCACTAATCTTGCCAGAGAGTGGAAGTATTGTTTTAGCGAAGCTTTATTCAATGTGATTAAGGATCATTCATAACCATACACACTGGCACGTCTTCTAGCGGAACCTTGGACCGAAGGGGGGGTTCTTCTGGCGCTCTGTATCACTCCTACACTTTTTCAATCTTTGTGCTAGCACTGAGGTTTTAATCACTTCTGAACCACATCACTTGCCTTATCGTAGCGACTGCAATCAAAGCCTGTATTTTGGTGTGCAGTAGAAGCAGTACACCGAGAAGCCTGTCGCGAAAACACGACCGTTCCGTTCGGAGAAAGGCAACATACAACAGCGAAGCTTGCTGGTCTGGTTCTTCTGCTATGCGAAACAGGTTGCAGCTTTTGGTGGTGAGACAGATTGAAGCTGTCATGTGCTGAAGCGCCGCTTACACGGTACGCATCGGAAAAAGCTTTCGTGAAGCTTTAGTATGTACGTTGCAGTCGCTGGAAATTCTGTGCAATTGCACTTTTTAAGTGCACAAAAATCCTCTTTTTGCTAAACTAATGCCAAATGTGTACATTTTTTAATGTTGTGCCCATAAATTGTAATTGTATTAGACTAGTAATTATTAACCGTAAATGCATGGAGACTCGCCTGAAGAATTAATGCTTTCTGCAAAACATCGCGGAAAAGCAAAAGAAAACATCGCAGCCAGTTTGATTTGTGGATTTCTACTGTTTTCAACGCTCGTTGATGAACACGGGCCAAGTGTTTTAGTTTCATAATTAAAAAGTATCGCCATCGGTCTTCGAAGTATTTCCATTCCAAGGACAGTATAAAAGAATGGTCACTTTCTTTTCACCCGTAAACTTACTCTGTAGTTTTGGTGTGTCGTATTTATTACCTTTTTAAAAAATGAGCTTCCCTACTATCATGGACCGCCGCCTGATTTTTGCCTCACGGGGTTCGAAATCTAATTATTTTATCACCTGTAATGTTGTACCCCTTTCCCAAATCCTTCCCACTTGAATACGCAGTCCATAGATACGAAACTAAAGAAACTAACACAGATAGGGAACAAGAAAAGAACGCACCATCAACCGGATGCATTCATTCACAAACAGCACACAAACCCACCACTTACATAAATACATTGCAGTGGGGATCCGGTCTTGGAGGTTCTCCTTGCTGAAGGCAAACACTGGGCAGCACGAAACAGTCATCAGTCCCACGTGGGGCCTCTTTTGCTAATCTTTGCCACGGTAGCCTAGCACCGCGTTGTAGACATGGTTTAGCTTCTGTAGAAACATTTCCTTTACAAAGTGCGCATTCCGACTGTTGATGAAGCCAACAATCAGGAGCAATCCAACGTACCCGCCGATCAGTACGAAGCCCTTGTTGTTGGCTATCCACTGGATGAACCGGCTCGGTGGATGGCGCATCTGGTACGAGGGTTGGGTGGCTGGCAGGGGATACATGGCATCGACGGCCGACTGTGGTCCGCTTAGTGTGGCAGTGTTGTTGATATCTTTGGTGGTTCCGTAGAGTAGCAAATAGCGCACCTGCACCAGTTCGTTGTTTTTCACTAGAATGTATCGCTCCGGAATACTTCCGTTGCCGGTCAGAGAAGCAGTCATGATTGAAGGCCCATCCGAGGAGGTGGCTGTTGGTGTTGTTCCGTCGTCTGTCGGTGGAGGTGTTTCTTCTGAAAAGCGAGCGGAATATCTTTCATTTGTCTCCAAAAACCCCTCTTCTATATGAATTTACCTTGACTTTTAACGTAATTCGGATTGTCGACATATTCGCAGAGCGCAATGCAGGCCAGATGTGTGCCTAGAGTGGATTTGTTCCAGCCCGACCCGTTTGGGGAAAACATTTGGCTCACCTGCAGCTCCGCCGACAAGTAGATGCCCTCGCCGAACAGTGACACTTTGTTGAGGTGTTGCTGCAAACCGTAATGCAGTATGGAGTGGAAGTTGAAGAGTCTACTGCCATGGAATGCATGCCGCGTTCGAAACTCTGTGGCATGATCCTGAAACGCTCGTTCGCTCGAATGATTGTCCCGGTACAGTACTTCGAAGATGTGGCTGGGCATAGCATATTTGGCGTAGCACGGACATTTGCTGAGGACCTCATCGTGTTGGGACTTTGGTACGGTTCGTAGTGCAGGACGGGCCTGTCGACACAGAATCCAGTGCAGCAGTCCAACCGTCTGTTCGTTCAGAGTATTCAATTCAGCTTTCAGATCCGTTACCGGCGGAATAGTCTCCAGCACTTGACACTGACGTGGTGTTTATTGAGTGGTACGGAAAGACAAGAGCTTTGCATCAGATAAGCCTGTTCGATTACGTGTAATACGGATACGCAATACGCACACACGCGTGCATTCTTACCAATTGATCAATGCTTTTCTCATTGTTTATGATGAACTCTGGCGGAAATGGTTGTAGGCAGGAATCGTACCGGAAGGATTTGGCGGCCGAAACGAATAGCGACAGCCGTAAATCAGCCGCAGCCGGGTCGTGTATGAGCGTTTTCAACACCAATAATCGTTTGGCTTCGACCGACAATGGAGGAAGATCCATCGTGTGCGTCAGTATGTCGCGGGAGCTAGACTAAATACGGTTAGAACGGAACATGCACTGATTTCCTCGTTCGGCCAACATAAAGTGCGTACTGAAACTGAAACGGACAACCAAAATCTAAACACATAGACACCAACCGAGAAACGACAATTGTTTCAACAACACCTAACAAAAGTAAACAGCCCAAGTGTAAACATGCGCAATTGTCAAAATGTCCCTAGGATGTGTTTATACCCGATATTTCAGAAGAATCAAATTCAATCATTTCCGAATATCGGTCGAAGAAAAAAAAACTGTTTTTATAAAATAAATAAAACAGGCCTGGAAAATGTTTCTATTTTTGAAAATTGAAGTTGTATCATACAAAAAATAGAAAAAAATGCATATGTTGCATTATATACGTGTACACAGGCATTAATATGGACCAGCTCCGTTTGACAGCTCCAGGCATTAAAAACAACGTAGGTTTGGATGATAGTTCATATTTCTGTGGAAAAACAAATTGTCGGCACTTCGCTACAAGTTTGAACCTGTGGGATTTATTAAATTTACTACGAATACAAGCGAGAAAGATGCAGTCGTCAGATTATTTTGGATTGGAGATGCTATGGAAGTTGGAGCAGGACAAAATTACCAATAAATCTGATCTAATGATTCTGTTGGTACACTGGTATTTGATGAAGAACGGATTTCGCAATGTTGGCGTTGGTGATGATGTACGTAGCTTGCCAGGATCTTAAGCATTCCTATGCTTTGGACGGTCTATTTTAATTCCATTCCCCTCTGTTCTCCCGTACAGAAAACGCTTGACAACAGCATTGAACAGAGCGAACTGCTACCGGAAGGCTGGAACGAAAATAATGCGTTATACGCGCTACGCTACACCATCAACAACGAGCTGTACAATCTGCACGGAACTGTCTCGGATGGTACCATGATCATAAATCTGCTGCATGCAAAGACACTGCAGGTTTCGAACGTTGTCTTTCATTTGGACACTATCATTCCATCCTTCCGGGGTGCTAAGGTGTTGGAGCTGGTTAGCAATGTTGATGAGCAAATTTCCCGGTTTGATAAGGAACTCCTCAAACCGATTCACAACGCCGCATCGACACAAAGTTCCAGCACACAGACGGCAAGATTACCACAGCGGACGTCAAATATTGCGATTGTGGATCAAAGAGACATTATGAATCCCTTGGGTGTTGGCAGAGCGGATCGCGACCCGCTCGGAATACTTGGCGGTGGCATGCTGATGGATCCAATCCGCCCCAGATTGTATGTAAACATTGTGTTGTGTGGAGTTTTTTTTATTTACTATATTTTACTTTTCAGGCCTGGTCCAGGTTTGTTCATGCCCAGACCACGTATCGATCCGATGGGACCGAACAACCGTATCAATAATTTCCCGAACCCGGATCATCTTCCTCCTCCAGGCTACGATGACATGTTCATGTAAGGGGAAAGTAGTTTTTGTATTTATTTTCGTTAATAAATATACAGCGAGTTTGTCTAAAAACATAATACTATTTTGCACCACAACATTGTTTTGAGCTGGTTTTTTCTACTATAGCGGTTTAGGTGATCGAGGAAATATCGGCGCCAATTTTCATTCAGTTGCGGGTAAATTCAAATCACGGAAGCCAGAAGTACAGTACCCATGAATGTCAGATCCCCGAACGATTCTCTCTCCCAGATACCCTGGCAAATGGCCGTTCATTAGACGATATATAAAAGCCATGGTCTGGTACCAGATGGTAACGGATCCTGTTGCTGTTCCACAGAACGCTTCTACTTAGAGTCGCACGACCACACTGCTTGCATCATCGAGCCAAAACAACTGCGCCAGTTGCTCCACCGTCACATCTTTCGATAGCCATCTGCCGCTACGATCCCCCTGAATGGTTTCGTGGATCGTTGCTTCGATCGTTTCGAGCATGATAAACCGATGCACAAACGTCGGCCGTGTCTGCCCGATACGATGCACACGGCCGATTGCTTGCATTTCCTCGCCGGGATTCAAAATCGGTTCGACGAGAAACACGTGCGTCGCTTCAGTTAGATTCAATCCCTTCGAACCGTACCTTAATGGAAGCAGCAGGCAGGTAATACCCAGTTCGTAATTTTTAAACTCCCCCACACTTTGGTAGAATTTGGTCGACTTTTGACGATACTTGATTTCGTTCTCCTCCAGCGCTACACCGAGCTCGCTAAGGATCGGCTCCCAGTGGGAGAATATCACGATCTTTACGGTCGGTTCTGCAGCGATCAGTTCGAGTACCGTTTCGACTATTTTAAGAATTTTGTTTGAATAGCTTCCCCGCACACTTTGCACGTTGGTGTATTGTTTGAGCGTAACATACTGCAGGCTGGAAAAGAGCCAAGAAATTGATTGTTAATAATGGCCGCACGTTGGAGGCACGGTTCGCCACTTACTCCTTCACGTGTTGCTCGTGTCGACATATCGCACACGTTGTAGTGTTGCCGCTCGCTCTAGCCAACTTCATCATCTTCAACGAACACACACTGCACAGATGGTGTCCGCACTGTAACACGGCATACTTTCCCTCCGGAATGATTTGGCAGATTGGGCATGGATCGATCTCCTTCCTCGCGGCAAGATGTTCCAGATATTTGAGTGTACCCTTGAGCCTTATGAACTCACGCTCGGTGGTCGCTTTTGTTAGCTGCAACTCAGCCATTGTGTTGGGTAGTTCGCATGCAAGTAGCTGCATAAGACTAGGTTTCTTCTTCGCAAGCTGCATCTCCCGGTGCTCTGCCTCGGTTAGTAGCTGCAGGCGGGACTTGCACATGGTCAGTTCATCGTACGCAGCGACGGTGTAGTTGATTTCCACCCAGTACTGCGAGTACTCCTTAAACTCTACCTTAATTCGCTCGAGAAACGACAGGAAGTGATCACCTTCCGTGACGATCAGTTCCACCGATTCCTGCCGTTTACCATACTGATGCAGCACTACAAGAAGTTAAAAGAATAGGTAAATATATTTGCCACGAACAAATTGCCACAATGTGCTCACACTTCAACACTTGTTCCTGTGGCGAAACCTGCCAAAGTCCGCCGGTCGCTACTTGCGTTTGTTTTTTGAGAAACAGCACTGCTTCCAGTTGAGTTAGTGTGTCCTTCACCTCGCAAAGCAAACATAAAGGTGCCGCTGATTGACCCTCCGCCACTAGCCGCTCCTCCGTTCGCATTCCATTTTCATCCTCCAGGAACAGGGCTGGATCAAGATGGCAAGCAAAGGCAGTCCTTACGAGCTGTTCAATGCTTGTGCGCGTTACCTCCGACCATACGTGGTTCGGTTGAAGATTCTTCGCGAAAAAAGCGAGCGATTTGAAACCTTGCTTGAGCGTCCGACGCCTTTCCACTATCTTGTCCAACCAGTTCGTCAACCAAAGGCCCATCGAACGCCACGAACTCACGCCCGTGTTCTGTAGCAGATTCTGCTCACGCAGCAAACGGTACTGGATGGTAACGTGACGCTGGGCATCATTTTCGAACACAGCCAACAGATCGTTCCACCAAACGCCAGTGAGCCGTACCAATGGACGGTTGTCGGGAGGTGCAATAAGTTCATTCACCTTTTCAATCGCTGGCAGTAGAGCGTTCTCGATCGAGCGTACTTTGTTGGCGTACTGTTCAATGTAACGCCACTCGAGCCGGGTGCAGCGTTCTTCGTACCCTTGAATTTCTTCTGCCGTGGGTATCAAGCTCGGTTCCAATTTCTCTTCGAACGTGCGCAGCAGATCGAGCATATTGTGTATGGCGTGTATTTGAAGCAATGAATCGACACTGAATTTACCCTGATAGTCATCTGCCCACCGCAGGCTGGCTTGGTACAGCCGGAATGCTTGAGTGTAATTGTGCTGCAGGATGTGTACCGCTGCCATCCCGTTCAACGACGACACGATCGAACGGAGATGTCCTTTGCAATCGTTCACGTTCACCGTGACGAGATGTTCGTGCAGTTCGGCCGGTGTAAGGAGGTTCTTTGCTTGCAGCGAACTACCCACTTGCAACACGGACGGTATGGTACAATCCAGCCGGAGTTTTCGAAGCGGTTCGAGCAGCAAATTCAACGTCTGTATGTTCATCTGCGCCATCCGGAGGGAAAGCCCGATTTTGCGTGCTTTGTCATGGAATGCTTGCGCACACTGGATGTGCTCACCGCGGTAGAAGTAGCTTTGCAGATCCGACATACGGATGTAGTGGATACGTTCGGTTTGCGGCGGAATTCCCAGCTGATCGAGGACTGCATGCTTACACGTGCGCCATATTACTCGCGCCATCATCGTGAGCAGTGGTTCGGCATTACCGCGCTGAAACCGTGCCGCGTAATGTGACCACACCGGGAAGCTACTGTATGGGTCGTAATCGAGATAGTGCACCAGCCCGTGTAGATTGTTGATCGTCTTCTCTATCGGTGTGCCCGTCACCGTCCAACGATGTACGGCCGGTAGCGCTTTTACCATCTTCGTCGCATTATTATTCACTGACTCAACCATCTGAGCCTCGTCGAGACAAACGCGCCACCAGCGGATCATCGTGAGTGGTGTGGCCGGTACAAGAAAGCGCTTCTCACGACGGAAAGTGCGTGCATTTTCTGCTAGTAGGTAAATTTCCGGCTTCAGTACGTTGTAATCCGTCAGCACCACATCGTACGAGGCGAGATCGGCCGGACTAATCCACTTGCCAAGCGCATCCGTTACACCGTTGTACACAAATACTCGCAAATTGGGATCACATACGTGTTTCCGTATTTCGCTCTCCCACTGATGTTTGATCGAAGCCGGTGAAACGATTATGGTGGCACCGGATTCAACCAATGGTTCCATGCGCCAACACTCCGGACAAATGTACCGTCCGGTGTTTTTCTTCCCTTCGGGTTGATGATGCTTGAGAACACACTTGCGGTGCTGCAAACGGCCACACTTTCCACAAGCGATCGTATTCTTTCGATGCGTTCTAACGCAAAGACACTTTAGCTCGGCGGAATCTTCATCGTCCGTGTAGTTCGATGATTCCGATTGTCTTTCTCTCACGAACGTATCCGACTTCTTGTTCAGCAGCATCAATCCAAGTATCTCGACCGTTTTACCCATTCCCATCTCATCGGCAAGAATGCCACCGGCAGGCAGGGGAGTTGGTTTCGGTTCCTGGTCGCTCACCGTGTAACTGTACAGATCCATAAAAAAGTCCACCTCCGCTAAGGAACGGCTCCGAAGCCGGGCGTACTGGGCGGGCAGTGTTTGTTGAACAGTTTCCCGATGGAACATCCACCGGATGGCTTGCTGTTGGTATTCACGTAACTGTGGACGCAAGTAAGGATGTTGCACGGTATCTAATGTCGCGCATGATTCATGGTCTATCGGTTGAGCTTGATGGTGTAATCGTAACTGATCATAAAACTCTTGCACCGAGATAGGTTTACCTTCGTTGTCTGGTGTGGCTGATGATTTCTTCAGTTCCTCCTCAACAAAGGACCTTCGTTCAATGTCTTCAAACAGCACCTCAATCAATCGTTGCCTTTGTTTCGTGCAGCCGTAATCGATGGGTTCGTTTGGGTCTAGAATACGTAAAAAAACACCGAGAATAACCGTGCCAGAATCGAATGCATCCGTTCTTTCGCGCAGTTCGTATTCCGGTACACGGCGGATATCACGCAGAATGGATTTCAGGTTCAGTTCCGGATCTAGTTGACTGTAAACTTGGCGTTCATGGTTGAAACGCGACTCCGATCCGGGATTTGTTGATGTTGTGGGTTCATTGTTGCTGCTTGATGGTTCGATGGTTGGAATGTTTTCGTTTAACGGGGTAATTTTTCGTACGCCAATATCCAAAACACAATACTCCATAACGATCGACTTCCGGTAATCTAATATGGGAGATCTAGATAATCTAACCGGGAGATGCTGTGCGATTTCAACACTTTTGTGAATTTGTTCGCCTTTCCCTGCCGGTTTCTGTTTGGGTAATTTCTACTACGATGGTGTTTGTTTGCTTGTTTACAAGCACACGCTAACTTCATATCAGAAGGTCAGCTCATGCGGGATGGACGCCATATTGGATTTGATTTTATAGGACATTTTAAATAAATCGTTTTTATAGCACTTTACAAAGTACACGTGTGTGCTCGTGAGTGAGGGGGCATTAATTCAGACTTTTGCTTCAGTTTTTATCGTCCGACACCAAGAGAACATC
>KB663721.1:2543423-2679071 GCA_000349025.1 Anopheles minimus
AGAAGAAGAATAATCATGTGGGAATTCGGTACGAGTACACACTTCCCTCCTAAAACAACAAAAACCAATCGACTTACTACTTATGGAAGCTGACGGATTGGTCCGTCTGTTCTGCCACATGTGGCGGTGTGGCACAACCCGCATGCAACGATGAGGCGCGGTCAGCACAGTGGTGGATCAAGGTCCTTGGGAATGGCAGTGGAGGCCCCTGTATGATGGAATCGATACGCAAAGACTGACAAGTAGGAGGGATGGCGAGGCCCCCTTAACCGGCGAGGCCCCGAGCGGCCGCTCCCTCCGCTCCTAGGTTGATCCGCCACTGGTCGCGTAAGAGACTGAGGTAGGGATTGGTCTAATTTTTCTTTCAGTATAGGCATATTAATGAAAAGAACGATATAGCGATTACAAGAATAGTATTTTATTTCAAAAAATCCAGAACATTTAGACGAGACGAAGAAGAAGAGACTAATATTCGCTTATTTCATGCTAAGGACCTTTCCCTAACCGTCTTGCTGTGCGTGTTACAAATCTATCCAATTATCCAATCCAAGCCCCTCATAGGTTGACGGGCAGCTTCGGGGCGAAAGTAGCTTCTAGCGTTCCATTGTCGTCTCTCCCGTTTGTCCAATGTCAAGTATGGTTGATTTTAAAATATTTTGGAATACAATTGTAACTACTGCTAGCAAAGTACTTCTTCCCAAGCAAACCTCATTGTTGCTCACCGGATGTCTACCTTCGTTGGAAGATTTGTTTCTTGTTGTTTGCTAACGTTTGGTTTGCTTAACGAGCCCTCTCACCAGGTGTACGAGTACGTGTGTTGATTTCTAACGCGTGTATCCTTATTCGTTAAAAGATTAGACTTCTGTTCCGATTCCATACGAGCTAGAGGTATGCACGCATGAACAGTCCACAAAGTTGTGTGTATTTCATCTATTGTCTAAGTTATTATCATTCCTGCGGGAGGCGTAAGATCCTGTTGGAATGTGTAAAGTTGCTCGGAACCAGAGCCCCAGCGTGGTGTCAGTGCACGATAGTAGTAGCTCTATTGATATGAAGGCTTTCCGTTACTTTTCAATTCGGGTCACAATACAGATAGTACTAACGTTATACTAGTTATTTCATATAAGTAAGGTTTGAAGCTCAGAAGAGGTGTAGCGAATTGCTATTCTTCCGAACCACTCAGCCCGTGATTCAACGACACAAACCGGTTATTCGGCTGTCGTTAAGGATGCATTACTTAATTAATCGCTCGCCCATGTACGTTCCATTTGAAGACAATGTACAGTGTATTGGAGTTCGGTTGTTTAAAGATTGCAGTGCTGCGTATGTGCCTTCACTATAGTTAGCGGTTAAAAGAAATTGTTGCCACGGTGCCGTCACTGTGGAAGGCCCTAACATCCTGGCATGCTATATGACGCATCACTAAGGATCATCTAAACAACTTTATCCACCTCCCATATGCCTGGAAGGAACTGCTCACTCAGGCAGTTCAGAATCGTACGTTCAGGGCGTGTTCGAGTTTTGAGTATTATATCATCATTTGTTGGCGTGCATGAGTTAGTTTACATCGGTTTTTTGGTCACTCCGCATGACCGTTCCGTTCGAACTTTCGGAAGCAGTTCTCGCATAATCCTACATTATTTCGCTTAATTTTGACTTGTGCATGTTTCTGCACTACCTTACGCTCCAGCGGACAGATAAACAAAGTACCGAATTTACCAAAACAGAACTCCAAACCGAAGGGAAAGTTCATTCAAGATATAACAATTTGCCTAGAAGCACACCACGTGGTCTTTCTTTTCCACCACGTGGCATAGGTGGCGCTGCTGTGCTTTTACTTTTGTTTGCACGTTAAAACTTAAACCGAAGAGCATTTTACACGCTAGGGGAGGGAGCAACAGAAAAGGGGAAGGGCCTAAATGTTCAAGAATGCTCTGGCGTTTTGCAATGAATAATCGTTTAGTTTTCCCCTTTGTTTTTAAAGTGTAGTCTCATATTTACAAAAAGATTTAGTGGACGATAGTAGTACATACGCTTCTAAGATGAGTACCTGCTATGACTGAAAACTATGCCTACTATGCTTCTACTCCATTGTTCAACATTCAAACATTCAAATTTTTCTTCTCTCCTCTTTCGCCCTGGATGGATTATTATAGTACGGTACACGTGTCTGTGAGCAGTGTTCGCTGTGACGTAGTGGTTGAGGGTAGTACCCCGAACGGGAGATTATCGCTGGCAGTGTTTGATAAGAACCGGGTTTTACTAAGTTCAGTATTGAGTGCGTTGGTGGTGATCAGTCAATTTGAGTAACGATCGATCGATCACCTGTTCAGTCGTCTGTGTGGTTACTACTTTCTTTACGGGATGCTTGACAGCTGTTGATTCGATCGCACTCAGTCGTCCTCCTCTTTGACTTCTCCGACGATCGGCATGATGGCGACCCCGTACGTGGTAGGATCAGTTACAAAAGGGGAAGATTGCGGGAGGAAGAAAGTCGATAAAGTACGCATTTGACAGGGCGGTTGGTCGGACAACACCCCGTAACATTATTTTCCCATCGCAGATTTTGCGTATTCCATCAGAATTGCTTTCGTGGCATTTGCTCTGCGCTGGGCTGGAGAGGGTTTTGATCAGATCGAAAGAGGTTTTGGATGATTATTTACAAATTGCCTAATGCTAAACACCGTAGACATGCGGGAGAAGGGGATGAGGGGGAAGGAGGGGGGGGGGTGTATACGCCGGAAATTCACCATCGATACAAGCCCTACCATTCATTCCCCTTCGCCACGGTTTACAAAGTATTCATAATAATATTAATATTAGCAATAATCTATAATATTAGTTTAAAAGAAGTGAAACCAGGCAGGCAGACAAGTAGTTAGCACGCTGTTCAGTGCTCTGTTCGTTTGCTCAATGTGTTGTCCCACTGTAATACCACTCGTCCCTCCGGGTGCCTGGACAGGGGTACGATTGCAACGAACCATGCTCCTTTTGCCATGCTGTCGCTGCAATTTCTCGTTCTGGCGGGCGCCGCCATTGCCTTATTTCTGTATAATAAAAAAAAGAGTGCGCGAACTTGGAAATGGATGCCTTTGGCCCCCGCTCTAGTCCCATTCGCCGATGTACATGGCCCTCGGTGCCGGTATGTATCCGCGTGTTGGCAGCGGTACACGGCCGTACATGTGACTATAGGGTGACTCGACCACGTCCGTATCTGGAAGATGGGGTTTTTGGTAAAGTCAGTTGTGTATTTCCGAGTGTGCTTTTCCGCACGGTTAGGGAAGCAACAAGCAGCAATGGTAGCGTAGCAATGAAGAATGAGTTACCCAATTCCATAGCCCAAATTTGATATAAGTTGTGTAATTTTCCAATATAAATGTCCCAGATAGTGATTTCCAAAACTGAAGTAGAATGGATGGATTAGTAGCGATTTGACAGTAGATGTCACACCTTAGTGCATATTTAAATGGGCGGTTAAATGTGTTTTAGTGATGAAAACAATATTTATAAGCGTAAGCAGCAGGATTAAGCTTGGGTCATTCTTTCCCAGTACTCACCGATTCCACTCTCGTAGCTTCGGGCATGCCACATCAGCTGCTGCTGGTGGTGCTGATGGGCGGCCATCAGATTGTGATGGGGATGCATCTGGTGCAACTGGTGCAGGGATTGCAGCGATGCCGGATGCTGAAGGTGTGCGATCGAGAGCCGCTTTGAAGCGACCGTTTCCTTGCTACCACCGACGGCCGCATTCGGGCCATTGTTGTTGTTCTCCTTCGACGACTTGGATGATTTGACAAAGTTTGGCACACGAGCTCGCAGTCCACAGTAGTACGGATCATCTACGGAACGAACAACAAGATTCGTTATTGGTTCCAATCATTCGCGGATGCTCCAATAAGTCTTATGACATCGATACTTACCGTACTTCTTGTTATCTTTGCCCTTGTCTGATTTACCACGCGGAAGCTTCACACGATTCTCATCCTCGATATCATCATAGTCCGGCTGTTGGGAAGAAGTAACTTCATTAGTGAAAGACACTACTACCCGCGCAGTCCGTGACGTACCTTGCCAATTTCATGCGTTGCGTACAGATTGTCACGTGGAGGTAGTTTCGGCGGTTTCTCGCTGCGCCGCTGGCCACCGATCGGCTGTGCCGGCTGCATCAAGTGTTCCCGGCTTGCCGCAACCATGCCGGACCCGCTGGCCCCGAAACCGGAACTACCGGAGCTGCCACCTCCGTTACCGGCCACACTGTACGGATCTTCGTCCGGTATCGGAATTCTTGGACGGTTCTTAATGTCAACCGGACGTTGGACTGCACCGTAGATGGAGGTGGGAAGTCGGGCGGGAGGAAGGAAAAAGGCTACAAGATTAATTATTGGTACAATTAAATCACGATTGCTAGCGGACATCCGTTGGGTGGTGGTGTCCAGAATGAGTGTGTTTAGTGTGATGAGGACAAATTTAGTAATGAAAAGAACTTAAATCTAACATTGGTAGGCAAAAGGGCGAACAAGATATTCTATAACTTACAAACTGTATCCAAAACTAATCGGTTACTGACCCAAAAATTATCACTCAGGAATCCAACAAACAGTAGAAAAGAAAAAAAAGTATGCTTTTTAGCAAGTTACTTGACCCTCACTACGCTTCGCTTGAGCAAACCTTTACGCTCAAAGCAAATACCAATGCGCACCGCACATGACAAGGCATTTTAATTTCCGTACAGTATCTCCGGCATGTCGGAATGCAAACATTTGATTTTGGATGTCTTCGGTAAACCTAATGGAAGCGTTTCACCCAGGAAAGTGTCCATCGATCATCAGCAAACCCCAAAAGTCGGTCCGAAGAAGCAGGTTCTGCTCGTATGGGGTTGTTCTACCATAATGGACGAGAGAATTTTAATTTCTCCTCTCTTTTGGCTCGCTCCTTAGACTTCAGAAAGTTTATTAAATCAAGCTTCAAAGGTTTTAACCTGGTTCGGGACAGGACAGCATACAATGCAATGTCTGAAGTCAATAAAATGGACATTATAACATGAAAGCTTCAACGTACTAACAGCAACCATGTTCACCAGCACCTTCCTTCAAAGTTCTTGAAGAAGGAGAAGCAAGAATTCTTTCAATATTTCAACACGAAACAGTGCAGTGGGATGGTTTGGTTTTTGTTTTTGAGTAACAATTGGAAGCGTGATTTATTTGTCCTACCAGTGAGGTACTCTCCAGCAAGAAGTGTGAAGCGCTTGTGAGGTGGAAAGAAAGAGCCCCCAAAACGGATTCTTCACCGTTTGGCATTCCATTTGTGAAACTTCGATTGCCGGTAGGGGCCTTCCGGTACGGGCTGGGTGGTTTTTTTCTGTGTTTGTTCACCCCCCCTCAAAGCGGCCAGTAAACGTGACGATAATTCATAATGCGATACTTGCGGCGACTTACAAGAGGCTCGATTTAATGTTCTTTCTATGTACTGGAGCTTACTGTTTAGCTCGTGGTTTCAGCGTCAGAAGAAGCGGACCGGTGAAACGTGTGTCTATTGTTCTAGTGACAAAATATGACTTGCTCCATTAAATTTTCCCTGCTGTCCTGAACGTGTGTTCTAACGGGTCTTGGACCAGTTCTGCTCCGTTCGAACCAGGCCCGGGTAATGGTGAACCTAGTTTTCAATAACCCAACATTCTTTTCCGTTATCACTGAGCTGGTGCTGAGGATCTAAGGCACAGATTGAACGAACCGATTCGAAAGAACGTTGGAAGAAAAAAAACTCTAACACAAAACTCTTCTATTCTTTTCGGTTCTTTAATGTCCCGAAGTCTCTACTCTCCATCCATGTGACCTAGTGTTGGAGATCGAGCACGGAAGAATCACGAAATAAAAACAGCAATCCACGATGACAACAATTGTCCGATCGATCGCGTAGTACATGTCGAAAATTAATTGTGTCTGTGAGCTCCACGTTGCTGGTGCTACTGTTCGGGACTTCGGAACGTCTGACAATGTGTGCGGAAGAGTGCGAAAAAACCGGTGTTTCTTTTCTTCAACAAATAACAACGCGACAACGATAACGAGCGAAGCATGTGAATAGGAGAAGTTAGATGGTTTACAGTTATTTCAGGGGACAAACATTCTGTGTGGGAAACTTGTGCTAATGGCAAGAATTGGCCTATTAAACGCACACATTGATTTTGTATCAGAAAGGTTATCTAGTTTAATCAGATCAGATAATATTTAGAAGTAAAATCACCTGCACAAAACTTGAAGAAGAAAAGTTATTTTTTGTCGAATGTCAGAATGCCTACGGATATCCTGGAAAAGACTGCAAGACTCCACAACAACGACAGGGTTAAAGACCTTGTTTATAATGGAAATCTATTCATAAAATTCTCCAAGTGCAATCTGCATTTCTCTTTCATCGATGTGGATGCACTTTTGTTTCCATTTGAACGTAACAAAATGCATTGAACATCAACTGCCAAAAACAATCGGCACAACCGTGGTCATAAATGGTAACGAACAAATTTCACTACGTGCTGTTATCGTACACTTTCCACGAACAGAATTTGCATTAAATTTAAAACATAACATTCAATTCGACTTTGTTTTTGTTTTTGCCTTCCACAATCGTTTGTTGCGTCTATCAAAATGGCGGCACAAACGACACAAACGCACAAATCTGACCGCAAGGTGTGGGCCGGATGGGTGATATTATTTATGGTACGTAAGGTACGGAAAATAGTATGCACTTTCAATTGCTTCGTCCATGGCCCGTGGACTATCAGGGTCCGGCAATCAATTGGACCACACAATGAGACAAATAACTAACGGCCAAGAATATTACCAATGCGTTCGGTGGTTGGCAACCGTGGGCTAATTTCCATAAAAATTAAGCAAAATACCAGCGCCTAAGGGTAGCTTACAGGAAGGACGGTTCCAATGCCCAAAGACTTTAAGTTCCCAGAAGCGGCGATGGTTGCTCCATCGAGGAACATGATGGGAGAAAAAAACTCAACTCAGACTCAGCCTTGTTGCCATTCACCTGACAAACGCCGTCTATTCTTGTAGCGGGAAACCGATTGTGGCCCTTTGGCTGGATGCAGTAGACAGAAACATTCTCTTCTTCTGCTGAAATTCTGCAGTTTTACGCAACTGTCTGACATTTGTTCGGTTAGGAGCGCGCTTATCGGTCATCGGGAAGTTCCTCTGCAGGGATACGAAGTGGGAACTCTCGGCATCCGAACAATGGCACGTATTGATGTTGAAAGTGTTTTTTCGAACCCTATCGCCGAAGGGCTTCACGCTATTCCAATTCAACGTCAAATTGGTTCTTATCCTCGAGTCTAGCTTACCACGAAAGCTAACACACACCTTCGCTTCAAATGTCAAATCAAACAGTCATAATTTCGTCAATCGTCGCGCAAAAAGAAATAGAACGTGGAGTTCGAAAGGGAGGCTAAAGTGTTGATGGTAATGTGAAGAGGGGAGCGTGTGTTTGTGTGACTTACCGGGAGGTAGTTTACTCTTCAGCATATCCATTGCAACCACATTGATGATCAATACCCACATCGGGCAATCGAGGATGTCGTTCTCCGACTTGACGAACGCGATCGCCGACAGGCACTGCGTCTCGAGACGTCTGCGATCCGGATAGGCACGGCGCAGCTCACGGTTCACGTTCGACTGGAACTTCTTCATGTCGAACAGCTGCGAGTTGTGGAAGAAAGCGTTTGCGAAACGGGTCAGTAGGTACCGACGTTACCAGCGGTTTTTGCACCCAACCTTACCTTTACAATCTTTTCACTCTCTATGGCCTGACCGGGCAGCTTGAGAATGTCTGCACCGATGGCCGTCTCCTCGTTCGGCTGGCTGGCCGTGCTCTTCACGTACACGTTGCTCTTTGAGTAGCGTCTGATGAGAATGTTGCCCGCGTCGTCCATCTTGATCTTGACACCCTGCAAAGACGTAAACAAGTCAGAACCCGGATCTCTGCAATCTCTGTGAATTTGAACATTGTATATCGGGGGGACATAATTGATTGTTGAATGCATTTGCACTTGAAATAATTCCACGAGCGAACGCGGCAAAAATGAATCAGGATAACCATTAAACCTGTCGTGATGTCACTCCATCCACCGCAGCCAGTGGATCAGCATACGGCTCAGCTTCTTTTGGGTGGAAGAATGTATTACTCCAATTATCTGCCATAGTGAGGTAGGTTTCCTTGTATGGGCTGGTCGGCATACTTTGCGTGTTGCAAAGGGCGATAAGGCGTCAAATTACCTCAACCAGGAAGTGTGCAATCATCTTTATGCGTTTCCGTCCCGTGATCTTGTTCCACGTTCCTCATATTTAGGTAGGGAAGGATTCTGCATCTTAGTCTTCGTGCGGTACGTACATGGAGCATGATTCTAGAATTCTTGATGACACCCGGAGATATACGTCTGATTAATGGTGCAGATCGTTTAAAACCGATGAGTTTTCCATTGAAAGAGTATCGCAGTAGCGCTAGTCGTTTGGAAGATCTTTCCTATTTCCCGTCAATCATCAATCACATTCGCATCCATTCTATTCATATGAGCACGGTACGGTGCACATGTGCGGCCTATTTGTTTAACTGCATCGACTACAAAAATTACATCTTCAACCTTGCTCTGTTTGCCTGTTAAATCCTGTACTCGCTGTGCTTCGGCACAGCATAATGAAGGAGTGTGTGTACACATACGCTCCATACGATCGATTGACCGCTGTGTGGCAAATTGTACTGCTGCGGGAACGTTAAATATCAATTGACGACCTTGATGGTTCTTCTTCACATGCGTACACTCGCGACACTGTCGACATTCCGTGCGATCATCCCCAAGCGCCTAGCCGAGAATGAAATATCGTTGAAGGATACATTCGCCGATAGCACGCTCGGCAAAGGTGCCATGTGTCATCCGAACAAGTTCATCACGAAGTTCTCTCGAACCTCTGAACCAGTTCTGTTCGCGAAGGAAAGTGAACGCGTTCTTGTTGGGCTGGCGGGGGAAACAAAACCATCGAAAACATATGGTTTGATGGGGTCGTTAAAAAAAGGGTTCGCTATGAGTTGGTAATGCGGCTCTGGCGGAGCTTCCGGAATGATCGATGACCGTTCATCTGAGGTCCGCATAAATTGCTACAGCTCCATTCTCTTTCCAACGGGTAATCTTACGATGTACCGTGTTGTTTTATGGCTTCTTCGCAACGAGTGGCGGGAACTGTGCGGTAGACGAAGATACACCGTGAAGAAGCGCCAACTTCACTGAGCAGATGATTACAAGATTGTCCCTTTGCCGTACATTCTGGTAGGGGCTCATTTGTTTGGAACAATGATGTGTGTCGTTGGTTAAGAGATTGGTAAGCTTTTAATGTTGTACGCTTGTCCCGTGTGGTCTTTAACAAGCGTGAACAGCGTGTTTACCATATTTTGTGTAGCATTAATGCGAAACGAGCGAACTGCCCATAAAACAACCATATCTGTGAGCGAATGGCGGATGAATCACTGACGGTAGTACTTCGCTTTTGTTGTTGTGGAGACCATATAACCATAAATATGACTTCTCTTAAGCTACACAAAGAACTGAGCTGACTAGAAATGGCGAGGATTTTAAGTACACCATAACCGAAAAGATCTCCACGGATTACGCAAACTCAATCGTTCAGGTTTCGTGTCAAAATAAGTGCAACATTTAGAAATGTTTCCTAGAAACTCTTAACCTTTAATCAACATTGAGCGAAATTGAAACGTGGTGCTGAAGGAAAATAAACATTATCATGTCAAAATACACCGGAAGCAGGAGCTGGGCAATTGTTCCATTCGCTCCGGTTTCACTGGACGTGATTTAATATGTTGTCTTCCAACCAGGGTGCAAAAGGTTGTGCCAACAAACGGTTCCAGCAAACGGTGGCAATAAATCGATCAACGCGTTACCACGGCTGTTGCCCTTTTGCATTCGAGCCCTACCAGATGTTACGGATCCACTATCGCACCGAAGATGAATGCCGGAACTGACCGGCCCAACAGTTGACCTTCTGTGTTTGCAGGTCGATGGGCGGTAAAGAAAGCCGATCACGCGCGCCCGCCGATGGTGCTTTAGGAGTACGGGCAGAAATTATCAAAACCCGGAGCTTCTTTCTGTTCGCATATCCGGAGCAACGTCGATAGCCTTGATATTTCGTAAAAGATCATCCAATGATCTTTTCACTTTCAGCTCAGTGGGTTGGTTCAACCTCGCACGTTGAAGATGATCTGCTGTTAGACGATCGCTCAGGTCCCTCAGTCGTGCGAACGTGATCGTTCTTCGATGATCTTTATGGGATGGTATAGATGTGCAGCGGCTACCAGCGGAGATTAGCAGAAATGTTGCGATGATCGGAAGTTGTGGAAGGGCATCGTCGATCGAAAGGCTTCCGACGATGGAACACCCTGCTCCAATCGTTTGTAGCTTCGGGCGCTTAGACGTAGTCATTATTCGGAGGCATACTTAAAGGCGCCCCCTCGAGGAAGATTTCATCAACTCCGCAGACAGATGATGTACCAGTCCTCGAAGGATACGCTCTTGGTGATGTTCCTTTCGCTGGGATGTTCCAAACTCGTGCCGCTAGATCCAGCCGCTCGGTGCGGCAACAAAAGGCCTTGGTATTTTTGGGGGAGCCCCAAGATACAAATAACTTTCAACGGTTAAAGTTGCCCCTTACCTGTCCGACATGTCGCTTGACTTCTTCGGTTTTGTGATCGCGCATCGGATTGTCAAATCCGCACAGGCCAATCCTGGTGGAGTAAAGTAAAAAGGCAGAAAGATAGTCGATTAGATGTGATCAATTTAGCTGTCAGTACGTTTAGAATTAGATGCGCGAGTTACGTGTTGGTCACATTGCACAAATGGGTTCATGATGTGACGATTTGTCGACATGAAGTGCTTGTTCATGTCTACGAAATTATGCGAACAAAAATTCGCAGTGTAATGCAAACACAATAGAGCTTTATATCGTTTCCTCTAGTTACTGCGCAGAGCGTCCAAAGAAAAGGAGAAACTCAATCGTTGTATAAAAGGGAGCAAACTCTCCGTCCTATACGGCTCGTGCCCGCAACACTGCTGCCTGGTGCCGATTGTGCAATTGCAATTGCTGGTGGTTCATTCCACCGCAATGTTTGTCCATTAGCTCAAAGTCTACGGTGGTCCAGTTTTTCTGTTTAGTATTTATTTTCCATTTTTGATCCAACATCGTTCACCGTAGCGTTGCTCACTCCTAGAATGGCAAACATGAATCATTCCGAAATGGACACGGCGCACTACCTCGAACCCGTTACGACATCGCGCATGTGGCGCGGAGCCCAACCGAAAGGGAAACAACCATGCGCGTTCTTGTTTCGGGGGAGGTTTACAATTTCACTTTCGCCGCACCACAAACCTTCCCCAGTTCGTGTTTTCGTGCGCATTGAAGTCTTTCCTGTCCCATTTGCCAATTGTGAATGGGTTGGGCTTGTGGACTTTAAACCGCACGCTGGAGGGTTGCGAATGGCTAGCTTAGGAGTACACGCAGGACCTCGCACATGAGCCGTTCAAAGGCGTTCAAAAGCTAATAAGCTTCTCGATCGATTGAACCGCAAGGCGCTAGTGCCACTGCATTATGGACTACATTCGCAGACCGTTGGGATTGGAATGAGATCGAGCCACTCTTTAAAAGACGCACACAAACCTTGCGGGTTTGGGCTAGGCCCGCTTCTAATGGCACCAAAGAACGCCACTTTTGGTAGGCGTTGACGACCAGCGCGCTCTCAATAGCACGTTGGGAGTGTTGTTGCCCGCAGCTACACAGAACTGCTCCTCCTAATGGCCGCAAAAGCTAGCAGGGGAAGTAACCTAAAGTGCATACAAACGGTAATTGCGAAGAAAAACTTCGTCCCATTTTTCAAAACACTAGAAGAAAAAAAAAGAATGCATTTAGTCATCGGCCAGGCTGCTGGTGAAGGGATGCGCAGGGTTAACAGATTTTCGGAACATGAATTTCGCGACGCTGACATTTGGAACAAATTGGCATGTCAGGCCGTGTCGGCGTGCGTTGCGCAAAAATAGAAGGCATAGTTTCCGACTCTGGATGGATGGGGTTTTCGGAATGTTCCAATAGACAGCAAGATCGTTTGCGAAACATAAGGATGGTAAGAAGAATTGTCAATAAGACAAATAATTTGATAGGTCTTGAGGAGCTGAACCTCACTAGAATGCGCCGTTAGAGGATATGCATTAGAAATAAAGCTCGGTGATGACAGCATTGTCTTTTGCATTTATCCAATTTATGCACCATTGGGTGCTCATGGTTGCGATTCTATTCTTCCCTTCCATTCTAGACGAATCGCTTATCAACGGAACAAGTGTGCTAATGAGTCGAAGTCCGTTCCATCCCACCGCGAAGAAAATCGATGCACAGCACATTCAGAAGCTCCGAAGCGGTATGTTAACAAGGGAACCTAACGGAAAACCTCCGTGCCGAAGGGAAGTTCCAATATTTGAATGTCTCCACCATGGCGAGTGACCACCGGTCAACGGCCCATCGGAAGTCGCGATCGGGCGGTGCAAAGAACCAGAACGAAATGGACAAACCGTGTTGCAATGTCGCTTTCGGTAGCGTTCTTTGCAGTCGAATTTATGCAGAATGACGCTTAGAACATTGCACCATGCGCCGGTAACGGTGGTCCCAGGAGATAGATCTTGGGACAGGACGGCAAAGCATTCTAAGCTAATCAACAGATCGTCTGTACTTTCCGGTGGTGAATGTTGTAACAAATATTTACATTTCTAATTTCATCCGGCCGGGGAAAAAGCGAAGGGAAGAGGCAAGAGATGCGAATTGGTAGATATTCAAATGTTCGTACGGTAGTTCCTTGATCTGAGTTACGTGAACTGTGGTGCAACATCTGACCAGTAATTAATGGCCCGTGCCTTTTTGCATCTCGGGAGCGAACTATCAGAATTCTGAGTTTTATTAGCCTGAGAGACATTGCCCAAGTAACGGGGTTTGTTGGGTTTATCAATGCGAAACTCTTGCGAACTTGAAACTTGAATGCTGTTGATGGGTGGTTCATATTCATACCTCTTTCTGTCAAGCATGTAAAGTGACCTCTCACCTTAATTATTTCTTTGGTATGATAATCGATCCAGAATACCGTCTGACCTTTGTCGCGCTCTAACAACTAGTTGTCATTTTATTACAGGCGTCATGGTGGGTTTTGCTCCTCCCAGCTGTAGTCTAATTAAATCATTAGCATACACTGTCAGTTTCTAATCGTCGTTGCGTGTGGGATGGGCCTTCATTTTTATTGCCCTGTATTCATCGTTGGTAGAGCAGCTAAATGTCGCTCATTAAAATTATCAATCCAAATTGACAAAATGACTAACGTCTTCGATACATGATTAGAATCCATGTGTTGCGGTTGATTGGGATTTGAGTTTTTATGGCTTTCGTGATCTAAGGCATTCGATATGTTTCACAAACTAACTCATTTTAAGTTTCATGCAAATACGTCCCATAACAATGTTTTAGAATCACTGAATAAATAATGAAGCAGGGCGGTGCCGAGCTGGTAGGAAAAAAGACATTGATTTTAGAGCACCGTATCGACACGATCACTAGTTACTTGTCCTCCACGCTACTGATATCCGTGATCGATCTCTTTCGCACTTTTACTGCCATTTTGCTCTCGTTTAATACGGTCGATTAAAAAACGCACCACCATTACTTGCAGCTTTTGTACGGTGCGAGAAGAATCGTTGGAGGGTGTGCTCCACGTGGTTCCTTCAACCTTCCTTCCAGCATCTCTTGAACGTTCCGTGGTCGACAAACCCGATCGCCATCCGTTTTGTCTCGATTCGATTGTTTCCAGCCACTGCCAACCCTCTGTTTCAGGTTTTCAGACCCCAGCCACACTCATTTCACCGTCTCGCTCTAGCTGCCCCGCTCGGTGCTCTCACCCAGATACCCTTTCCGTCGATCAGTAATGGGCGAATGTTTTAAAACTGGAAGACCAACGCCACGCCACACCATAAGCGAATAATAATGACTGCCTCCTCGCTACGAGCCAGCAAGAAGGTGACTGTGGTGCGGTTGGGACGACAGAGAAAAAAAATATATTAAAGTCCTATAAAAACTGGACGACCTTGCAGCGAGAAACGGGCAGCAAACAGTCACTCCCTTGCGAGACGTTGCGTTGCGGCGACAGACGAAAGGAAATAATCCGCCCGCTCTCGAACCATGTCCACACATCCGGAGTTGCGTACCCCGGGAGTTGCGCGGTGTCGATCATGGTGGACACCAGTGTCCGAAAAGCTCGTAAAAAGGAAACTTTGAACCCGCAACCGCGAACCCATCCCAGTCTCATAGGTCGTTCGTAATCAGAAACGAATCTGCAAAACATTACGACCGGAGATCATAACTATGAGTTTGGATTTCCGCTTGCTGCAAGATTGTCAGAATTGCAGCTGCAGCGGACATATTCGGTATGCAGATATTAAAACCCTCAGCTCCATGAAGTTTGTAATTACCTAAACATAGTGTTGGAGTTTGACGAGACTTCCGGTGGTTTTGGGAATCGTTTCAAATAATAAAGCTGCTGTAATTACCCGTTAGACCATTGAATAAATTCTTCCGCCTATTCTCCAAAAACGGTTTGTTAAAGGCGCAAATAGATTTTACAATAAACGTTTGTCGCCCTTGATCCGTTGTTCATACCTTCCCTGTAGATGTCGTCCACCATCACCCATTGCAAGTTCTCACGACACGTCTTGAAGATGTTGAAAAGCGAGAAACGATACAATTGCAATTAGGCAAATAGACACCACTTCCGGCAGCGTGCTCAACGTGGTGCGTACAATGATCATCTGGGTGGTGCCAAAGCTGGGACAGGATCTGCGACACAGAAGTCACGCAAGACCATTGTCCGGCGATGGTTCAACGAAATGCCCCGCCTCGGGGTGCTCCCAAAAATGTCAAACCGAACACGGTGTTGACCTTCGGCTCGGTGGCAAGGTCTGCGCTAGGAAGGAGATGAAACGCTACTGTCCTGTTGCTGAAGCTGGGCTAGCGCCAATCGGACGAGTTTGATTTGTGGTGCTTAGCCAAATGTTTGTGACATCATCGTCCAAAAAAAAGGGGGGTACGCTCTTGACAGTGATATTTCCACATGGGTGACATGTCGCGGTGGTTAAGCAGTTCCGGGACGTGTTCGTATGTCACTGTCAGAGGATTCGCGAACCTGCATACGATCAACAGTTTTGTTTTTAACTATCGTGGGAAGCGAGAGGCTATACGATATGTCTTGTAATGTGTGATTGATGGACTGCAAAGGTTTATCCATCTAGGAAAAGATGGTGTAGTGTTTTCATAATTAGGAATATCGTTGTTCCTCATTTGACTACTTCAAGAATTTAAGGAATCCTAGATATGAGAAAGAAATAATGAAACAAACGGAACCTGGAACTGGAATTGTGGACTTGAATTTGATCCGAAATGGTTTGTATCTCCATGAGTGTTCAAATACATAGTAACCATTAGTCCATTAAAAAATGTTGGTCGATTAGCTCATAATTCCGAATAAGACGAAATAGACCAACATGCAATGCTAAAGCTTCCGTGTCATAAACGATACATCCATCATGCATTCTATTAGTGAGAAACGAATACAATTCAACAAAACTGAGCACGCTTCAAAGGAACCACAACCTTTATTCTGCACACCCTTGAGCTATGCAAATTCTTCATACGTAGAGGTTCCGAATAGCCTACCCATATCAAACGTTTATCGTAATGGGGCCGCGTGTCGAGTGATGAACTTTTGCAAGCACACGCGTCAAACTCCCAAACGCACCCAAATCGTGCACTATAAAAGCGACTTCTTACTAACGGCACTTTAATCGGCACTCTAGCATCGCGATTCAATCACAGAATAAAGCCAGGAAACCAAAAACCGAAGAAAAAGAAATGCCCGCAAACAAAAGACCTGCTGGCGCAATGTTCTTCCTGGTTCTCGGATGGCTAAGAGCACAAGACAACAGCGTGTCCCTTCGGAGCAACTTCTGAGCGCTCCGTTTTCGTACGCTACCGGGTTCGTGTGTGTGTGTGTGAGCGGAATGTTGTTAAAAAACACTTTTGCACATAAATCTGTACACGAGGCCCAAGGTGTGGTTACGAGCTTACGAGGTTGCTGAATGAACAGGAGGTTGCCCCTTCGGTCGAGGTTTTTGCGTAGTTTTGCATTTGCGTGAAGCATGATTGAGGTTAGTTAGCATTCTTGGACAGGCATTGTGTCATACATTGACATTCCACGCGAGAGTGTTCATACACGTCCGTAAGACCAGAAGCCATGATGCAGTAATTGATCGTAACTGAGAACTAAACACTCTACTCATCCACCCGAAACCCGCGCAGATGCGTTCTTGTGCGGGTTTCGAATCAATTTATGCATCCTTTGAGGGGCAAATTGAATTCTTGAAGAAGCAACCAATCTCCAACCCAACAATCTTCGGTGCCTCAAGCGAAAGGCAATA
Organism: Anopheles minimus; assembly: GCA_000349025.1. NCBI lineage: Eukaryota > Metazoa > Arthropoda > Insecta > Diptera > Culicidae > Anopheles > Anopheles minimus. The sequence continues at coordinate 2,559,979 of KB663721.1, forward strand.
AATCTTCTCACCGCACTGCCGAAAAACTGATAATATGACGTTGGTGAAGATAATGGCGATGGAAGATGACGAATTGTTCGAATGAAGGTAAGGATAATTGATTTTTTTATTCTTTGAGATGCACACGAGTCGGCAAAAGCGATTTGATGGTGGACGTGTACAAAATTACAGAGCGTTCGCTACAGGAAACAAATGAAATTGTGATTCCAGAAGGGTGGGATAGCGGAACACGTAACATCGGGACCTTAACGAATGAGGAAGAAACTAACGGACTAACGAACGAAACGTCAAACAGTTTCAAACATTTGACAATAGATGGCGTGACGTTGTGGCACTTAGCATGTGGCAGGAGCACATATTCTAAAGCTCTCGTTAGTGCTCGTTGATATTTTTTATTACTTCGTTGGTAGGTTGGCTTACGTCTAACAAGCGTTAGCTCGGTTCGCGTTCCAATAGGGCACGGATCGGTTACGAAGCAGCACGATAGAAATCTTGACGTTTAGGTGACGTGTCCGCTAGGTTCGCCCAAGAACAACGACAACAACAAAAATCCTCTCGTCGACCCTCTGGTGGCGATGGCGATCGGTAAAAACAATAGCAAATTAACAGCTGTCGTCCGGTCGACCTGCTTGGCCAGTTTGGTGGAACGCTTCGTGGAGATGGTCCAAGTGCCGGCGCGGTGGCCATCGTGCGCGCCCATTACCAACCTTGGAAGAACGTACGCTGCACATACCCACCAGACAAGATTGATTGCATTCGGAAGCGCACGGGCCGGATTCTGTGCGAGTTCTTGACCGAAGAAGCACGGCTAGAGGCACCGTTTATGCAACGATCGCACGGCATTCTAGCGTGCGAGCGAGGCTTATGGCTCAGTGAGTAGCGAGGGCGTCCTCATCTCTCTCGCTTTCGGGGCCAGGTTTGATGAGCTTCGCGTTGCATGCCGTCGCACGTTTGGCAATGGCCGATGGTTAGGGAGCGATATGTTTCACGCGACATCATTAGACCTCGGGGACCTAGTTTGGGGAGTAACCTCGGCAGAAGAGGTAACCGTTGTCAATTACACGTAAACACAATGGCGACTTTTGGCACATGGAGGTGAGGTCAACAAAGTCACTCATAATAGTACATGAGTAGAGACAGTGTAATTATTATCGTTAGAAGTCTGGCTAGTAGACTGCGAAATAACGGTAGATTACAGAGAATCGGTGATAGGTTCGGACCGGATAGGGAGTTACACTTGAGGAATGCACATTTCTTCTACCTTCTTGGAATTCTGGAAGCTCGAGCAGCTATGAATTTCTTAGACACTACAGACCTTAACTCTGTTTTTTTAGAATTGTTCAAAAATATATTTAAGTCCACTGACCACTCCTCTTCAAAATAGTTACAGAAGAATGAATAATATTTGCCCATGTTCCGTATTGTTTGGAGCTGCGTAAGTGTCGTTGCAGTATTATTACTTTTTTTAATAAACTCACTTAGTCGTAAAAGTTAACTCACTTCGCGAAATTCGAAATGAAGTTGCGTTGACCCTCGCGAAGACCCCAGCCGACGTCCGGTTTCTAATGTGAACATAACAAATTTTAAACGATTTCCATCCTTCTATTGTGATGATGATGGATACTCTTTAAAAAACAAACGGATCTTCACGTGTGGGAAATAAATGAATGAACCCATTCTGCACCGTCTGCCCATCACACGCATGTCGAATGCACTGCCCGAACGGTTGGCCTTACATAAGACTTTCGATTGCATTAGACGAACGATGCGAAAACACAGAAGCTTACTTTAACGAAATGGTTCCAACCAACAAAAAAAAACCTCAATCGATATAGTAAAGCTCACCGAGCAAACATTGATGTGCACAATAAAAAACACGCGTCATAAAAGAAATGAACGTACCTCCGCATACAACGAACCTTTACCATGCCCACGGAGGGTGTATGCGTTTTGAGTCGTTTAACTTTATCCAATTACCGCTGGCCGAAAAATCCTGCCAGCCCTGTTATACCGTTTGGCGGCGGGTGAAAATAAACCTACAATCAACACGAGGAAAGAAAAAAAATGGCCGAAACCCACCGAACGGTCCCGTGAAAGCGCAACATCGCGTAATGCGCAATGAGGTACGGTTGGAGTTGAGTGCGCCCGTGCTGCGTTCGAGTCGTTACAGTATTATTACCATTTTTTTATAAACTAAACCTCCAGCCGGCCGTCATTTTATTAGTGCTCTCTTCCATTTATCGTCCATTAGTCGCGTATGTTTCGGTGGGCGCATGCAACATGAGCCGATCATGTGTGTGTGTTTGGTTCGGTGGGTGGATGTTCGGTACTGTTTGAACCCCTTCCCATCCCCCCAAGTGGAGGCACAACTGTTTTCATTTTCTAAAAACCAAACCACGCAAGCCCAACGAACCCATCATTCGATTCGTATGAAATTTCAACTTTCACTTTCCATCGACGGTTGAGGAAGGCAGGGTGGAGCAGGGGAGCGCGGCTGGCAGAAGGTAATGGTGCACTTTTGCTCGATTAGACCACAAAACAAGCACATAACAAGGAGAAAAAAACAATCGATCGTGCTAAATTGAATGAATTTTCGAACGAAGGAAGGACGAAAGAGTTCAACAGCCGCATAGGCGAGGAACGATAAGACGGGTTGTGCTGTGATAAGCGGAGAGTGTAAGTTTATTTGAATCTTTTTTTTTCTACATATCTCAATTTTAAACGGGTTCGTAACATTGGAATAGATTCAAAGCATGATTGGGTACGATTATGAAGCATCACAATCAGATGACATTTTAGTTACTTGATCCAGATGATATAATGCTTTACAATCAGTTCTGTGGGAATTGGCACCATTGCGTTGTGATGAACCGTTCCAACAGTGCATTCAAACAACAATGGAAGCTCTAACTATATTGTAGTGTAAAAAAAAATCAACTTCCAAAATTCAGGACACTCTTTTTAAGATTACCTTTCCAAATTGTATTATTCTTGTTACCTAATCAGATGTTATAAAAGAAAAACGCAAACGATCGACTTACCTCATTCCATCGAAACCATCATCTGAGCCGTTAATCGTCAGAACCGGTGCACGGGCGTAAGCTTTCGCCACACGCCGGTTTCGCTCGAACACGATCACTTTGGCCCAGATCTCATCGTCGATCTGTGTCCATTTGTCCAGCACTTCCTGAATATGTTCCTGCGAAAGAGAAAAACAGCAAGAGGGTTTGGATATTGATTAATTTCTTCATCGACGGCACGTGAAGGTCTTGGACCCTTTGCAGTACTTGAAATTGACGGACTCCATTCGGCTGACAGAATGGCTGTCAAAATGAAGGACCCGTGTCAACTGGACGTAAAGGTTCGAAATTTATCACACACGTACGCGCTAAAGTTTCACATGGTTTGATAGGAACATTCATCATCATCAGCATCATCATGATCATTATTGGCGCATCTTCGAGCGCATGGGACTTGCATCTCCGAGGTCGGACGATGAACGGAATTTACGAGTCCAATTACGTGGAAGGTTAACGGACTGGTTTGAAGGTAGAAAAATTAAATTAATGATATAAAAGGTACTAACAAACAGCTAGTTAGTTTATTTTTGCAATCCAATTGGATCTTCCTGGTAGACTAAACGATCGCCACGACGTTTGGAAGTAACTCGTACTCAAAACTTGCGATCTCTGTATCACCTCGTTATCGATGTCAGACAGTATCTATGCTAATGGTGTACCATTTTGTCTACCTTTCAAATCGATCTCAAAACATCACTGGAGCAAGCGACTGGTTCGCACATTTACACCATTCCAACCAACGCAAGTGGTACACGATTTTTCGTACATTCTGTACAAACGCGGAGTATGTGCGCGAGCGCGCGCCTATCTAATCGCCTGCCAATTGTACGACGGCGTGGTTTTTGCGTTGCGCCATGCAAAAAAAAATGGGAGCCCATGTAACTGCTGCGGCATTGTAGCGGCCGATCTAATTTTTATCTTCCCTTCACTATCTCGCTACAGCTCGGAACTAGTTCACCGCCGGTTGGCTAATGTCGTCGCACAGTACCGAGCGAACGCGGTTTTTCGGTTTCTTCAGAATCAGCTGGCGTACGTTCACTTCTGCGGTGACCCTATCGGTGCGCAAAACGCTATCTCTCGCTCCCTTTTGCTTGCAGCCTCCGGGAGTTCTGCTCAGTGTGTGCATAGAACGCGTACTGGCTCGCCGGTGTGTTGGTGATGCGTGAAGGGGTCTGAACCTGAAGATAGGCGCAGAATAGAGCGAATCATATTTGCAATCGCTTTGAATGCGCTATGAGAAATAAACGCAAAACGGGGAGCGCAGTTACAATTTATTGTTACGGCTAGTAGTTGGGTGTTTTTTTTGCGAAACAAACTTCAACCATTGGCGCCTTTTGTGCAAGAAACCGCCCGATCTACAACGGGATACTTTAACGAAATGTCTTCACACACACACGTCGGCCAAGAGGCGTCGATTGGTTCAGCTAGAGCATGCGAGATAACCTCAGGGATGGGTGTGTATGTGCGTGGGGTTGAAAGATAAGCCATTTAAGTCATCTACAAGCGAATCATCTCGCATTCGAGCGGGTAAAAGAATCTGTGGTCATTATTACGAAAAAAAAGAAGAAGGCGAGAAGTTAACCGGAACGTAACCTAAGACCCCTGCGGCACCGCGAAGTGATAATGCGAGTGCATTTTGTAATCGGATCATCGTAAGCTCTGGCAACACCCAGGCACTTTACCGTTTGTGAGCGGAGAAGTGATCGGTCGTTAGAATCACCCATGGTGAGGTGTTGAAACAAGGCACGGCATAGTTTAATAGACGTTATTCCGCTTTTTATTGGGCTCATTTGCTAAATGGATCGCCAGTAAGAAACCTCGTGGCGTTTTGCATGATATTCTTTCGCAAACGATGACTTAATGCCAACAACATCGGCTTACGGGTATTGATGGTGCCGGTTTATCTTCTTTAATGATCATTTATTGTAATGGAACGAGACGAATTGAATTGTCAGATATTTTGTGACATCTTTCTTCCTGAGACAAAAATAAATTGTCTCTTAAATATTAAAACTTCTGGAGCAATTGAAACCGAAAAAATCTTCCCTATTGAGGAGCTCGAATATTTTCATGCTATCAGTTAAAATTATTGGTGAAGAGAACATCACTCACACACACAAAATTCACTTCATAAATGAGATCTGGAGTTTGAAGAGCACACTGTTACTTCATCGTTAGTTTTCGCTTTCGCTTTACGACCCTTTACCAGCCACGTTCGTACAAGAACTCCGCCCAGAAGAAGCGAAATAAGGCACCTTGCCTTTATTTGATATTATATTCAATTTTGAACTTATTATCGTGATTATCGGGTTCGGTTCGGAACTGCCCTGCTCCATTCAACGAGGTATGTGGTCTTTGGATGGATGGATGGATGCCAAGTTACAGCCAGCAGCAGGTCGAACAGCTTCAAAGAGCTGTCATAAAAGGTAAAAAGCGTATCAATATAATTTTATTTACTTGGTTGCTTGCTTTTTTGCAAAGATGAGTATAGGAGTATTTGTTCTGAAAAACGGAAAGTGAAAATCTACCTCAAAGTCCTTTGATTTCGCGAATAGGATGTGTCAACGAACCCAGGAATGAACATTGTTTGGTAGAAAAAATGTTTAAGTAACACATGACGCATGAAGCTGAATCATTATTTACAAATTATTCGTAAAAAGAGGACGTTGCACTATCATTACTGTGCAAACTTTTGTTACGTTTCTTTTTTGCGGGTTTTGTTATGAAAATGTTCCAAAATGTATTGTTTTGCGTTTGATCAATTTAAAGAGAGCGATATCATGAGAGAGCTCTAGGGAGATCGGTCAAAACATGTTAGGAAGGACGTCAACGTACTTGTACGCAGCACTGGACGACAAAATGCATCTCCCTGCAGCGTATCTTTTACGATCATCATTATTTCGTCGTGGCCAGGCAGACTCGCTCGTAATGGGACTCACATGAGCTCCCCAAGAATAAAACAAAGCGCTCTTCCGTTGCGTTGCGAGTGTTATCAAAATAATAACAACAGCAAAAAGGGCGAAAATCATTATAATAAAAAGGCATAGGCCAAACGAGAATTTGTGTTTTTTTTTTGTCGTCGGGTGTTCCAACAACGAGGAGGTCCTGCCGTTTTTTCTCGCTCTCGCTCGCTATTTGTACGATAAGAAAGTGAAGTAATAAGCCAAATAAATTTGTTACACACCATACTCAAAAGCCAAGAAGATGATACTGCTGGTTTACGATGTTTGAAGATGTATTCGGTGCATCTTCACGGTAAAATGTGCAACGTGTGTAACGTCATAAATGTCAATCACCTTCTTTGGGGGATATAAAGTGCTCCCTCGGTAACTCCCTGTCGATGAAGGACGTAAGAAAAAGAGCTGTCCAAGTGAAACGTATACCTTTTAGTGAGGCAAGTACGTAAGTCGATATAAATCCCGTTTCTTTACTGACGCCCCTTTACGTGTGAGCTTGATTAATGAATTAGCGAACCATGGGGTGTATGTGCGTTACAATTTGGATTTAATCTTAAAAATACTTTGCCGGTGCGCAGTAGAACCAGATCTCCCTGGGAACGCCCTGCTTTATAATTACAAGTTATTTTGAATACCGTTAGTCTGTATTGATACGTTAAACCGAGATCTCTAGCAAGGTTCTTGAAAGTCACCCGAAAAAAAAACACACTAAAAAAGAAACTTAATTTTCCATTCACTCGCTTCGTTAAACAGAGGACAAATCAAAAACTCCTGTGCGAAGCAGACACAAATTGAAAAATCGAAGGTGAAATCTAAATCCAAATAAATAAATCCCCTCAGCACGTTAGTGACCTTGAACACAACACCCCCTTCTGCACGAGGCCTCGGTAGAGGAGGGTTTTAATGTTTGGACTTTGTTCGCAATCGAAAGGAAGATAGTGGCTATACAAGCTGTTACTTGGCGTTCCCATTTAATGAGAATGTTCCGATTTGGTCACACCTTTTGGAAATCGTAACGGGCATGTAGTCTTTCCAGTTTGAAAGAAACATACAGTCCTCACTTGTACAGGAGGGACAAACAAAAAAAAAAACACGTCAAAACAGGGCGAGGTGTTTTCGTGGATTAGTCGCGCAAATTGACTGATCTGTCCTTGGTCATCCTTCATTGGCGGTTAGGTAAGGTACGGTCAGAGGAAGGGCAGCACTACAAACTCCGAATGACTTTGAACTGGGGCAGAAGACAACCAGTCCAAATCCTTTACCCAGTACCCAGTCGCCCATATCATTCCGATCATGAGTGACATACATCCCAAGGTTTTGCCCCTAGAGTTGACTTCTGAACGAAATAAATCGATCTTGTAATAAATCCGCGAAACGGAAACGAATCACTGCACTAATGGCGTCAATCGGTGTATCAGATGTGCGAGGTGGAAGAATAATACATCACCGTGGACAAGATCACCGCAATTGCTGGGGCTGTGTCTATCGCTACCAGGGTGAGGAAACTCCCACCAGGGGCACATACATCACCTCCGAGGATCGTTCAAGGTCTAGCAAAGTTTTTCAAAACCCAGCAGGAGCAAACATCGATCAACTGCACCCTGGAAAACTGTGAGTGGCCATTACATCTAGAGCCCATTGCACAGCTGGAAATGCGTTGGCACGCGTAATTATTAGGTTCAAATGGCGGCACTGCGCACACACACAGGGGGTTTGACACGCAAAACGACTCCACAGTGCATGATCGATCGTAACCTAACGGTGGAACCATTTCGTGGACCTTGGCGCACCGGGTCGGTGGTCTATAAATCAGATTAAATTACCTCAAATTTGTGATGTGAGGTCGGATCCGTCATAAATTCCTTCCGTTTGGGTCAGGGTGCTTGATTGGGATTGGGATGGCAGTAACTTCAGGCACACGTGCACACCGTCATCAGCTGAACCGGGGCGTGTGTGCTTTACGGCACTGGCAGAGCGCGTGCGCAATTCAAGACAACGTTTAGCGCCACAGTCCATTTTGTGCAAAATGCATTCCACCGCTGGGACATAAACATAAGAACTCATGCACAAAAGCGTGCCATACTGGTCGATCCGCTGGGGTTCGATTTCATAAATATTATGTTCCACTCAAGCGCCACTCCAAGGAATGACTCAGCGATTGAATGAAGGGGGTGATTTCTCAACTTGGAGGGAATTCTGTCCTTGAATGAACCCTGGTTTGGTGCGCCCTAACCAATGGAATGTGCAACGAAAGCCTGTATGGTCTATTTTAGGCAAGGTTTGACGTGACTTATGTGTTGGACTCGAAATCACTTGTTGGCATATCAGGGCCAGATTAAAAAGAAAAGCTCATTAAATTGGAAACTCAAAATTTCTTTTGAAAATATGAACTATGAACACTATTTTAATCATCCAAAATATGCTGTATCTCAAGAAAACAATTAAAAAACAATCTTCACAAAGGTTAAAGATCTAATGAATTCCTGTCAAATTTAAAATTACTTTTCAGCTCTCGCGCTTGAACTATACACAATAAACAAAAAGTAGGACAGTCTCAACAAGATTGATAACACGTTTCCACCATTGGTGTCCATGTTTTCGTAATTCACTAACCACGACTTCTTTCGGCTGCAATTTCACAGAAACTCGCACCAAAAATTATGCTAATGAAGTGATGAAAAATAATAATGCTCGGTGTGATTTGTTTGTATACAAAATGTAAATCAAGCTCCATGTTGTGATAGCGAACATAACTCACGCAGCAACTGTGCATAATTGTGTAGCGTTTGCAGTTGAACGCAGTGATTGTTTTTCTCCTCGTCCATCACCTGCGTCACCGTCTGTAGCTCTAAATAAAATAATTACAATTCGCAAATGCGACTCAACTCGGTTGCATAAAGCTGTTTGGTTTTGTAGAGCTTTGCTTACTTCAAGAAACCACTACGAATGATGTAGAATTATGTTAAGGGACTGACACTGAACAGACAACCAAGTGACGTATCTCTAACGCATTGCATCTTAGGAAAACAATGAATTTACCCGTAGCAAGAAGCGTGTCAGAGAAAATCTCATTTCTCGAGGAAAATTGAAATCGAATGGTGTACGGAGGTTCACTCAGAAAACGAAAGAAAAAGTGTGATAGACGTCACAATAATACACTTCACTATTATGTCCTACCACGACCTCAAACACGATCGTTCATCGTTTCACACTCCCGGAGGGGTTGAAGATAAAAATGATACACATGATTACTTGTCCAGCAAGTTGCACATTGAACTCGCTAAAGCCAATCAGGAAGCGCTTACAAAAGCAAGGTGTCATGTCAGGTTTAATCTGAAACACCTCCTGGAACACTGCTTTATTCTGCGGGAAAGACTTCGTATCCACAGGCGACGAACCTCTTACAGGCATACGGTCAGTTCGATCGACTTCGAAACGAATCTCCTTTAATGATGTTCGATTTTTAACACCTCCTTATGAGAGCGAACCGTCCTTTAGATAGGGAGAAAGAAATAGGCGAACGATTACCTATCATTTCCACCCCACCAGGGAATTGCATCTCGTGCATCCTTAAGCGACACAATCTTCAAGGATATACACACCATAATTGATTGGTGAATTAATTGGCTTGGACAAGATCGTGGATGTCCGGTGGGCAGGGATGTACGTCCATCGCACGTGAATCAATCATGGGTGAGAATTATATTCAATCTTAGTTCTTGTGATCACATGAGGTTGGGCATGATTAAGTCTCTGGTTCACTTTATGTTTACACTAGCTTCCAGGTGACTTGACGAGCATCACCGTTGATCTTATCGCTCTGGTACTTCATCTATGCAATTATTCTTACCGTCCATACGGAAATGGAACGAGAGATGCATCGTTTCGAGTTTTTTTTATTATATCCTCATCTTATTCCAGCTTCAAACCATACAAGACACCAATCTGTCGGACATGTTGCGTGCGGTGGGCGCATAAACGTTCTTAATTGTCGGAAAGCCCCTTGTGCAGGGTAAAATCCCCATAGACCGCTTGAAGATGGAACGTAAGTTGTTGTGCGTGCGTGTACTTTAACATGAACAATATGGTGACACCAAAAGAGGATCGAGCGAGAGAGAGAGAGAGGCGGTACATAGTAAACAATAACAAAAAAATATGCAGGACATGTAACAGCGATTGTGTAGTACAATCTGACAACATGTCCATTTTTGCCGACGGCAGGAAGAAGATCTTCAGAGGCTGGGCGTGTTGCAAAAATTATGATTTTAATTGCAATCAGAGGAAGATTATTCGCGTACACGCATGCAAATAATAATTCTGTCAGGATGTTCTTATTCTGCAGCGAACGGAATTTATCACAATTCTTGTGCATACACACTTTAATAAGTATTGGAGGGATAATGCGTGCACTATGGAGAGACAATTACCATGAATCATATCGCAATGAAAAAGAAATTCAACTTTTTAAAAACATGCATGAAGAACGCCGAATTTTGGGGGAAAAATCTTCACAAAAAGCCGCCTTCCCTTGTTTTAACACGAAGAGTTTAATATGCACACTACACGCCATTTGTAACGTGTAAATGCATCATAAAAATATTTTGATTTTTAGTTTATAGGATTAACAAAAGCGAGCGCTATTTTTTTGGTTTTGTTTGTAAACATTTGCGAGTACATAAATTTCCTTAATTGCGGCACAAACATTTTCTATTGTTTCCTTTCATGTGTTCCATTTCCTGTCGGCGTGCATGTTTGATTTCTGTGTCCGATAGTATCGCTGCTGCTACGGAACGATCGTCAATTTACTATCACTCAACCCCACTGCCGGTTAACGCTCGACAATGCTGGGGAGCATGTAATAAACGATCATAGATGCATCTGTGGTATGCGCCCGAATGCACCATTGCATTTGGTAGCGCTACAACACCTGAGCTTCAATCTTACCATCCCCACGATCAAAATCGCCATCTGATCTTGCTCGCAGTGTACATCGGGAGTATCGGTGGCGCAAACCGCGGAATCGTTTGCCATTTATCCACCGCGGGTATCAGAAACCCTTCGAGCTATCCGGCGGCTTCATGGTTGAGCATGAACTGCTCCGATCTTCGGACCAGATCACAAACACCAGATCGGACGTTTGGAGGTGGTGGTAGAGGTGAGTAGTAATTTAAGAGTGTACTTTCGGGCGGACTCGGGCCTATGAGCCTGGAATCCAACCAAGACCAAACAACCCTCCAAGGCACCTGTTCGTGTTTGGTAGCGATTTGTGAGTTCGGTTGGGTAGAGAGTTTGCGTCTCGCTATTGGTCCTAACAAGATTTGTTGCGGTTTGTAGCGTAGTTCTCACAGACTACTGAGCATTGAATGCGATCAGTTTGTAGCGAATTGTGGTACACCTGCATTGTTGGGGAGGTTGATTTGCAATCTTCCAATCATGCACTAAACATGAGCTCCGACTCAAGTGCTTCCGAATAGGATCATAGACATCGTTAAACCTTTTGTGATGGTTTGGATCTATTGGAGCTACCACATCGGTAGTGGAGGTGAAAGTTTAGCCTTATTAACTTTAATGTCAAGCTGTTACTCGGAATATTAAACATTCCAGTTGCAGTCGTTTACCTTCATCGGGGGAAAATCGAAAACGAAACAAATTCACAGGAACTAAGGTTGGGATCTTTATCCTCTCCAACTACAACGTCTCCCTGACAGATTCCTCATAAATTTGTGCTTCTCTCAAACATCATGCATTGGCTTTGACTTCTGCTCTAATCGGACAAATCGGCTACAAGGACATTGCGAAATTTGTTTTCGTTTCCAGGTACGCCTGCAGAAACTGTCGTGCTACGGTGGTACGTACGGCAACAAATTTGCTGCAGTTCGTACAATCATAAATACATGATCGTTGCTTTTATTCCCTTTTTGCTTTCGCATCCTTACCAACGATCGACCCTGTTACTGTCAGCATGTGTCAGCATTGGACGTCGGACGCTCCCAACTCGGTGCTTATCTTTTTCGCCCGAGCGATGAGTTATGATTACGGAAGACATACCGCATTGGTCGTTGTTGAACTCGGAGGGAGAAAAGTCTCCGGCGCGAATTGAGCGAGCAAATAATACGAAAAGAAATCATGTCCACTTTAATGGCTATAATGGTTCTTTGATGTGTTCTCTGATGTATTCCGAGTAAGGTGCACTTGGAGGCAAGGATCAAATATGTGTGTATTTTCTTTAAGTTGTATCCTTTAAAGACGTATTCGCAAGAAGTTCGATTTAATCTTCTGTTACCTAGAAATTCTATTGTATTCTCTTGATGCCTCTTTCATGCAGCTATTCAACATGGATTTAATATTTATTATTGCCAAAATTGATCGACAGGATAAGCCGATTTAAGGGATTCGCACATTTTTGTTTAAAAAGGAATTATAAAACTAAGATGAACGCACCAAGAATTTATAGGTATTTTCAGTACTTGCCAGAAGCAATGAAGTAAGCACTCCATCTGTTGCATCCTTCAAGTAGCGGTCTATTAAACTCCATTCGCAGGTTACAACTCATCTTCTCCAAACAATTCCTACGACATGCAACCCACTTTGGAGCAACGCTTGCCAAGTGGATGAAAACCAAGAGTACTGCGCCTGCATGCGTGAGTTATGAGCTTCATTAAATGTTATTACGACCGACAAAGCCATGACATGCACACCTCATTCCAATACATTTCATTTCATGTACCACGCTACGAGGTTGCATCGAACCACTTGCTCCAGAAGAAGCTCTTCAAACTGGCGGTACATTATGGGTTAACTTGAAATGCAAAAGGTGTCTTCAGGAGCACACCTGCACTTATCGGAGGTTGTGCTGGATGGGAGGGAGAAGACACAAGACCGACATGGAACTAAGAACATTTTGTACAGCTTGAGTTGTTTTGTATCGATCAACGAAAAGAATGACATGACATGGAGTAGACCAATACCGTTCACAAACCGGAGGAACATCTTCTCCTTCGTGGACGTGCCTTCCTGAGAGTGCAGTGAATGATCGTTGTTGCAATAATTCATTCTTCATCTACTTAACGTTACAGACAGGATGACTCTGTTGTTGAGCGATATTTATGCTTACATTGGCATCCGTTTAACCTTGTTAGAAGAGGGAGCGAAGGGCATAATTCTGTTCCACTTGCCGGTGGATTGCGCTTTGAGGCAGAAGATCACCCAACGATCATGGAAAGATTATAGCTTGTGTTGTAAATGCTTAGACAGGAAACTTGAATTTAGACTCAATGTCGAACTCAATGGTAGCGATCAATTTGAAGTTCTACTTGAATCTTGTAGTAGAATGTTCACGGTGTTCAAGTACACAATGTATCATCCAGTAAAAGAGTTGACTTATGGTAAATGTATAGCCAGCTTCAAATTCAGCATGTTTGTTAGATTTCGTTATGGAACATCTTTTTTTATAACTTATAAAACCTTGAAGACCTTTCTCCTGTAATATCGTTGACTATTTGACTGTTGGATTCTTCATTGTGCATCCAGTTACAGCAAGAAATCCCGTGATGCATTGAAATGCGTTAGATACCTGTAATAACGAAAGAGAAAAAAAGAAATACAAATAAGTTAATTGTACACGTTCTAGATCCACTCAATCCATCCTTTCGTCCACCGAAGCGTATCATTATGTGTTATTCATCCTCTATAGAAATTCTACTCGTCTTAAAAAAAGAATTTTACACTTCATTCCCCCTAATTGAAAGCGATCACAGTTAAATATGGATCGATCATCGGCCAGTACATCTACCATGGGCGTGATCGAAGTTTAAGCACCGAAGAATGCATCGAATCAGCGCCCGAAACGTATTCCAACCTGCATTATGCACGGGATCTTTGTGTCCGTACGTTCTAACGGAGCTTTTGCCTTCAATTGAGTGCGAATGAATCATACTTATGCCGTTATGATACCATTATTATTTTTTTCGTTCGCTCTTTATAACCCCGAATGGGAAGGCTAACACCTATGTGTAAGGGCATCATTATTTAGCCGTAATCGATCACGAAAAATCGTTTCATCATAGTCATCATCAACGCGCAAGGCGAGTTTGAGATGGATCTAGTTAATTTCAATTGGTTCTGAAAATTCGATATTTGTAAATTGGAAGAACGTTATAGCCCGCGTTATTGATGATACATAGAAGACTTTTTACGCACGAAAAGGTTTTCCTCTAAAACATACTAAAACACCAAAACAATTGATTTCAATTATTATATTGTTTGTTTGAACGAATTTCTAATCCATTGCTTCCAATCAAATAAAAAGGTCGTGACTTCTGACAAGTGTCCACAGCTCTCGAAACCCCACACTCCAAAGAAGCTCATTGTCTCGTAAAGACTCCCCATTGGAGTTGTTTTGCTATTACCCAACCCGATCAGTACCAAGCCAGCCGTGCGAAGTGTACCAGTGTCGGTAAACAATAGGCAAATCATCAAGCATAAACAAACATAACCCACATGCGACGAATCACGGCTGACAAATTAAGCCAGCCCGAAACCGAAAAGCCGACACTCGGCATCAGAAATGCGGTGTATTTGTTCACGATCGTCATTATGTAACGATTGGTCAGGGGAGCGAAGGCATCATGCTTTTTTGTGGAGTTTTGTCGCTTTCCGATACTGGTGAAGTTATCGATTCACTTGTGATGGGTAGCTCGTTTTAAAATTATCGGTTGGTTTTGCATCACATGGGTTTTGATGGTGATTGAAAACGGCTTACAGAGATCGGATCGTAAGTACAGGTAATTCGATCATGTAACAATAATTGATTTTATTTTTATAGGTTCGTCACTTGAGCACGCATTTAAGTCTCTCGATTTGCTACGAAGTTATTTGAGCCTCTAGTGTTTCCGTTAAAAACTGTAATTATTTAGAGGTTTATTAAACATACATGAATGACAAAAACTCTTTGAAACAGTGTAAAGGAGTAAAATTTGACGTTAATCCAAAAACGCGTAGAATAGCTTTTTATTTTGTAAAAATAACATTCAAGACCCAACGTGACAGGTGCTTAATATGATTGCATAGTATCAAACTAGGTTCTCCTTCTTTTTTCGAAGAGTTGGTTTTACTTTTTGTTACATGAGACACGAACGAACGATTAAACATACCTTACTTTACAGCCGTACGGAATTGCTCAGCGTAAACAGAGAAAAAAAACAACAATAGCATAAAACGGTAGCAATGAGCGTTTGGCCGGGCGGCGTGGTGTTCTTGCTCAACCGCTTCGGGCGCCGTTTTCTCATCGTTAAACCGTTAAACGAATTATCGCTCCAAGTACGGTATAATACGGTTTTGCAATCTGTTCCACGTTGCAAAACAGTACCGGAGAGGAAGGAAAATCAAAATGCGCGAAAATGCGTGCTTGGAGGTTAGTTTTGAAAAGCCAGACGTGAACCGCTTGATGACAGTTTAATAATGTGACACATTGAATATTAGGAAATTGAGAATGAATATCATCTGGGAGGATTTTTAATAGGAAAATTTTATGCAATTATTTCCCCGAAGCAATTGACATTTCGATGGTTGTCAGTGCAACTCTCCCCCCTGTTGCCGATCGTGCCTGACCGGCTATTAATTTTGCGAACAGGGCACGATTCGATTTTGGTCGTGTAGACTCGGCAGTAACGGTACAGAGGACACACGAAAAAAAAACAGCCCAACATCCCTCAAATAATCACCAGACACGATCAATCCCCAAACGCCATTTACTACTGGTCGCGTCCTTTGGCGGATGGAAGATTTTGTTTCGCCACCAGTATGTCAACAATTATCTGTCACTTATGTCAAAACAAAAACCCGATGACATAATACGAACGTCCCCTCATCTCCATACGACTCATTATATGGTGGAGTCAACGTCGACAAGCAACAACATATAATACCCGGCGGAGCGCATTTATGCTTTGTATGTTTTCTGCATGCTGACACTAGCCTCAGTCTCGCGTGCATGATTTTCGAGTGTTTTGATTCTACGAAATCTTGAAAGGTTTTGAACCCGGTCGCGTTGCGTTTTAAGAAAAAGCCACAGGCCAAGTCAGATCTCTTAAGCAGGTCACATGAAAACGTTCAATTACGCGCGCCCTTTAGGTATGGCGGGAGTATCAATCTCTTGCCGCCAGAGTAGGCACCACATGGCATTGGAATTCTACACCCAACGCCCGCCCGGAGGCTACCGAAAAATGTACAATCCACTCCAAACTGGAGGACAACAGTTGTTCGGAGTAGATGAACAGAGCGAAACAAAAACGGAGCAAAACAATTGTGCGATTTTTCTCACTTTCCAACAAGTTGCGATTGTTTTGAGCATCACCCTGTGCTGCTGAGTTTCATTGTCCTTCTGGCGATCTTTGCTGACTTGGTGGGTGCTTTTATGGAGTTGTTGTTGTAAGTTCTTTTCATCAACCGCCCCACTTAAGAGTATTTAAAAAAATGATTTTCATTTGACTACTTTCAATTTCTTATACAACCCACATAGACCGTGTTTCTCGTGTAATGTATGGCAAACATGCAAAGAAAGATTTAAAAAATCACATATTCCCACTAGGATAAACGATTTTGTTCGAGCCAAAACAGGCGTAGCACAAACGTGAGAAAGAGGGCACAGGGCTTGGACCAGGTGCGTTTGATACCGATTCTTGCCCCATAATTGTTTGCGATTAGGTAAGAGTGTGTCAGTTTGTGCCGAACAAAAGGGGTGGAAATGTCTCAAAAGCGAGGGTTGCACACGGTTCACGTGAGGGTGGCTAAAGCTACTCCTCCTTGGCTCCTCTTACCTCGGCCAGACAACACACAATAGACTAAAAGAGATACGCTGGTAGTAATAGAAGGTGCTGACAAGTGTTTCGAAATGGTGCTAATGATTATTGTTCCCTGCTTGATCTTTCAGCCGGGATTGATCGACTAATCGCGATCGGTCTGGTTGCTTTGTAGTTCATGCAGTATGCGGGCAATAATAGATGGATATGTTTGTCTGAGCACACGACCATATGAGCCTCAATGTGTTTCTTTTTCGATTTAAGACAAAGCTGTTGTTGTTATTCGGCTTTAATGGGGGATATCCCAAGTGCTAAGTCTAGCCATCATCGACAGACCGTCCTCCCGTTTCACGATACGGATTTATGAAAGACGCACGTGATTTATGAAAGATTTCACGAAGTGATGAAGGTTAGGAATTGGGGAAGAAAAGTACAGTGTAACCTTCCCCGTGGCAACCGAATCCGCCGTATGTTGTCAGTATGGGACGTTATGCAACGATAGCACCAAACGATAGATTGGTTCGCTGAAAGATCCCGTGTGTGCGTAAGCATGGAATTGGTTGATTGATTGTTTTTTATATATTTAATATCAGACGCTTGGTAGCTGTTTCTGTGTGTTGCTAGCGAGACTTGAAAATGTTGAAGATAACAGTGACTGTTCCTTCATTTTACTTCGTCGAGTAGTGGTGGAAGATGAGCACAGGTGATGCATGAGCGATGGTAAAACGTTTGGATGGCTAATGATGTTGGTTAGCGCTTAGTTTAGCAACGTTCGGTGGTGGGAAAGTATCTACAAAAATATACTGCATTATATCAGGTGGTTTTACCGATGTTGAAGATCACTTGTAAGAATGGTCTTGGAGAAAGGTTGATTAAAAACTGCAAGCAAGACCCACCATTAAACTCATTACACGAAAGTAATGAAGCGGAAATTAAGTGAAAAGACTTAAATAAAAGATAGCCCTTAACTACCGCGAACACAATGGACAGGTAGAATAGTTCAATGACCCTGTTTTAAAGAGCCAAATTTACTTTTGCTATGAAACACATAAAGGTGTGTACAGAAGAAATAAAGAACCAGATATTGACTCGATCGTATTGTAACATGAATGAACGTATTGGTTTGGTCAAAACGACAACCCACCGAATCGATTGCAGAAACTCGTGCGCACAAACGAACCCGCTATTGCATCATTTATCATCGCTATCTTGCCGAGGTGCAAAGAATCGTATCTCCGAGTCTCACTCATGCTCGGGAACACCGTTGCACAGAATGCAACAAAAAAGAAGGCGGAATCGAAAATAAAATTTGATTACCTGACAGCGATGATTTCTCATTCGATACACACACACACATTTTTGGGAGATATTCCAACGGGTGTGAGTTAAAAATATCGTCCAAGAAAGCATTTCCGGGAATAACACCAAACTGCAGTTCCAGTACAATAGTGCATTTTATTCTTTCAACTGACCGGAGCTTTAACTTCACCCCCTTAAGCAAACAACTTCGATTTTAACTGGTGTTGTTTTTGTTGTTAAAGTAAAGGAAAATGTACACGAAAAAATTGATCCTTTATTCGATTTTGATTAGCTTCGCGCACATGATTGCAATCAGAGCTGTACTTAATTTCTTTTTTGGCAGGTCGAATTGCACTCGCAAGGTATGTTCAATTATAATGCACACAGTGTTAAAACACTCTTTGGTTGTCTGGTTGTGTCCGGAGACCGGGTCAATTTACCATCGATATAAATTATTCTTACACCTCGTACTCCCAAGAAAAAAAAGAGACGATCGTTTGGTCCACATGGTCAATAATCATAATACATGGTGCCTTTGCTTAACTCCAGGAACAGGGCTCACAGCTCTTGTTTTACATTCTTCCTGTAACTGGTCACCGTAGGGTAGAAGGAACTTCCTTCTTTTGGGAGTCTTCATGGAATGCGTTTTATTTATAAAAGACGAAAGAAGAGTATGGAAAGAACCCATGTATTTCACCAAGAAGCCAAAGAACGATCACGCCTTTTTCATACAGATTTCACAGCCCATAAAAAAGGCCCAAAGCGTGCAAAGATGTTCCATCGGTTGTTCCCGGTTGATAAATATTAGCATAAATTTGGTCCGATATTATTATTAATGATGCTGCTGCATCGGTCGGCATACGAGGTGGAAAAACATAAAAAGTAGTGCAATGCGGCCACATGCGAAACGTTGCAGAATGTTTTGGGGGTAATGTTGAAAATTTGCCGTCAACCTAATTGTGCTGTTCGGATTGACGTAAAGTTCCTTCGCTTGGTGGAATGCACTGACAACATCCCAGCCTTACATAAGCTGTCTGTGTACATTGGCATCGGTTCGGTTTAGATGTTTGGTAAAATGTTTCAATTAATTCACATCCTCCCCTTCTTGCGCGTGTTCTAAAAATGGCTTGTTCCATAGTTCCTATGTTTAGCCCGAGAATGGGCACAGTTCGAAACAGTTCGATCGGTTTGGAAGTCAACGCGTCGGCATCCCATCAATCATTGGCTTCCCCCCGATTAGCAGAAACGGTTCTCCACCGGCTACATTTCGTGTGTGTCTTCCAACATCTTACCAAAAACGGAACGGTTCACTCCGTTCGGGTTCGTCGCTTGTTTAATTGATTGCTCATTAGTTTTATGTAAATTTTGCCATTGCTTTCATTGAGCATTCGGTGCAGTTTGGGAGGGTGGTTTCAGATGTTTCATACCCTTCCTCCCTTCCCATCATCCGTCTATCATTCGCTGTTCGATGGTTAGATACGAATTTCCTTTCCTGATCGCGTCGGTACAATCTTTTGCCATGTCTTTTGCAAAACGAAAACTTGCGTAACTTTGGCGCATAAAAAAACCCGAGCGACAAGTGTGGAGCTCACGTGGGGAGAATGTGTCTATGTTGGGGAGATTTTTTTCCAAACTCTTCCTTTTCCTTCTACTGCGGGAACGTGAAGTCTAATGAATGGGTTTAGGCAAAGGGTTGTTGTGGAGGTTTTTTAATGTACCATTTTTTACGCTATGGACCTTAACTCAACCTGCACTTGCACTGCAAACCGTACCTGTTAGTTGCTAAATAAGGCTGGCATGCGCAGGTGAAACTGCATAGACAAGCGCTGCAACCAGTGCCGGAGTGAATGAATGAAGATGCAGAAACTTACGGTGAACCAACCGAGGCCTTTTTGGTATTGGGTAGCAAATGACAAACAAGATACCGATCTATTCATGCTTCAAGAATTCGCTTACGAAGCACAAAGCTTTAACGGCATTTTTAACAAAAAATAGATAAAAATAAATGTTTGTTTCATGAAAATAAAATTGAAAGAGGAAAAATATATGTCATATTAGCTGTCAATTAATATAAATTGTTGGCTTTTCGTTACTTTTAGTATCATTTTGATTTTGTGATAAAAAAAAATTGGGCACAAATTTGGGACTTTTTAAAATGACACCTAAAATATGATCACAAATAAATCGATCGGTTCAGTAATTTCGAATTTCCCCAAAATCCAATTCCAATTTCGGGCATCGAAACCGTTGCAAAACAGGTTCTTCCACGCGTGAATTATTGATGGTGCAAAATTTATATTGCACTTCATGCCACTGCATTAATGATGCGCCGTGACCCGATTCTGGCTCGAGAGGGAAATGAGTTCTGAGTGTGAAAAATTAACGGAGAAGCACGGTTTCAATTTCAGGATCCTGTCCCGGTTTGCTGCTAACGGTATCGGTTAGCGGCAAAAAATAAATCCTTAAATGATTACACGCGATCCATTGTGCGCTTACGAGATGAGGAGAACGGAATGAAGTTCTGGACGTACAGACACCGGGAAAATATTATTAAACACCTTGAGCCCCAAATTAACGGTTCATAAAGCGTTTTGTGTGTCGAGCGGCGGGCAAATCGAACCGAACACGCAACACACCCCACTAACCCACCTGAGGGGTCAGAGGCATTAATCGCACAAGGACTTCCTTTGGATCCTTTCTTCCTCCCCGTTAGGCGCGTGCGTCTCTGTGCTTCTTACAACCAATCAAACGTAACCGTAAATATTAAGACGGCAATAAATCATATTCCCTTCCAGGTGGATATCTCCGGCAGAAAGAATGCGACCCAAAACCTGCGTGAAATAAATCGGCCGACGCCGTATCACGCAGTTTTTATGAGACGCTTCTCTTGCGTGAGGTTTGCAATTGAGAACTGGGGATTTTTTTATTCTGCGATTACGATACGCGTGACATTGGGGTGGCTTAT
Organism: Anopheles minimus; assembly: GCA_000349025.1. NCBI lineage: Eukaryota > Metazoa > Arthropoda > Insecta > Diptera > Culicidae > Anopheles > Anopheles minimus. The sequence goes on from KB663721.1 coordinate 2,581,079, forward strand.
TTTTTTGGGAGGTAAATTTAATTCTGTACATTTTAAACACACCCACTGTGGTGAGGTTAAGAGGGCCTGACATGACAAGTTGAAGTCAGAAATGAAAAAAATAAGGTTGCAGTATCATTAGCATAATAATTTTTCTTTTATTTTCACTTATCGCCATATGTTTGGTGTCTTCCATTAAATGATAGATCCGGCCCCACACATTCACCAACCGGAACACTGCGTTTCTACTTTGAATAATTGAAGATGATCAAATTAATCATCTAAGTATCATTGTTGCACGCGTCGCGCGTTGCGCTAATTGATCTATTCACACTTCTTGTTGTTGTTTCAACTACATTGTACTCGTCTGTGGATACACCAGGCAAACCAACCAAATGAGGTTATTTGTAGTAAATTAGCTTGTTAATTATTTCTCATCACTAGACTGCCTTTGTGCGAGGTCATCGTTTTGTGTGGCGCGCTGGTGTGTACGTGCTGATCGTTTTGTTACCCGCCACAAGAACAAAGAAACCTTCAGCCATAACCGGACCGAGTGATTTGCTTAGGTTTGCAAATCTGGTGGTAAATCATGAACCGGACAGACTTAAAGATGTTTCTAGCCTTCGATCGCGACCACAGAGTTTCCTTGGTTAGTGTGAAATACTTCCTCCATGATTAAAGTTCCAAAATTATTGTACATTTTGCTGATCCGACCACAAGCTTCGAATCATAGCAAGGATGCAGAAGGACTCTTTTGGCTATAAATGCCTCGTCGGTGACTCATCTCGCCTCAAACGAGCAAACCCCGAAGCGATGCAATTAGTTAGCGAAAATGAGTGTGGTGCTGTAAACGGACCAGAGGCTTGGGTAAGCGCAAAACATATTTCGCAAACACGAAACCCTTATTTACAGCATCACGAAACGGAAATCTGTTAACCACACGCTACTCACGCCCAGGTTTTTGTTGGCAAATAATACAACATAATAAATTGAGCTAATGAGTTCGTTGAAGTAATACAATTGTTGGTATATTTGTGGTTGATCGCTTTGAGAGGAAAACGTACCTCAAGAACAATAAACGAGAAGATAAATTACTTCTTCGAAAATACAATATTCGTCTTCAAAAATTAAACAAACATTCTACCCACAAAACCGTCTCCTCGAGTTATTTACCACCGAATTCTTTTACTTCCTCCATCAGCTAAAATGATTGCACAATTTCGATAAATAATCATGCAATCATCGAAAAATTAGTCCAAAATGATGACTCTCAATTGACAGCAAATTATGAACCGAACTACATCCAGCAAAGGTAGCCAGCGTACCACCTACTGTGGCTGGGTGGCTCTTCACCACTAACCAACAAACGGCAGAAAAAGAAAACAATTTAACTTCCTGCACCCTCAACTCCCAATTGCATGTACCACACACACTCAGAAAGTCCCGTTTCCTGCTTCGTCGTGATCGATCGATCGTTTCCATCTTCCAAAAGGGATTTCTTTCGATTCGTCCACCACGGAACGAATCGGTTCGGTCACGGTTTCGCGCCCGTTCTGTTGTTGGGGATGATGCATTTCACCACCAGGGCGAAAGAAAGAAGGGAAGACAAACGCCAATGAAGCGTAAAAAAGTAATCGTCGCTATGCAACCGTAGCGCGACGAAAACGAAAGACTTGGGGACCTACAGCCAAGTGACGAACCTCCGACGACAGAGGCGGGATGAAAGTAAATAGAAATCGATTTTCAAATTACCAGTAATTGGCCTCGGAATACTTCTTTCCCGGGTCTTCTTCACTTTTATGCTCTGGTTGGGAAGAACTTGCGGATGGTATTATGCAACCAAAACGGAAAGCCTAACCGTCAATCGTCACCCTTCGACACCGTTGGCCATTCTTATTAGCGTTTCAATTGAGGCGCATCTGCCAAGAGGATGGGTCCTCTTCAGGAAGTCACTCGGGCGATCCCGGATACGGAGTGGTGGTTTTGTTTGTTTCCCTTCAAGGAATCGGTGCATTCAACACTTACCGAAGGAAAAGTGATTCCGCCCATCAACTGCGGGCTGATGCAGCCGGAAAGCTTTAATTCTATTCTTTCTTGTGTGAATCACGCCTATGACCGGCTATCATCTATTTACCGTCCAGTTCAATCGAGCTCATCAGCAATTTGGCACGCTGCCACAGCGAAAGCGATTGAAAAACAGGGTGTTGCAAGAAAGGAGGGAAAAATAAACACCGAACGGGGGAAGGAAAAACTAAAAAGTGGTGAAAACAAACCAGTCGATTAATTCACCACTAATTGCCGGGAAGGAAGGTTTGCTCGATTGTGGCGCTATTGTTTTCCTGCCCTGGACAGCTGATACAGCCGACACACGAAGGTGAGCTTCCTCTTTTTTGTGCTTCCTCATGTACTGAAGCAGCCGGAAAACATGAAATGGTAAAGGGTGGTGGATCAGTACCAGGAGTGGATGGGAGGAAAAGCCAATGCACCGAGCCACTGCACTGGGGTCGATGCAACATTGATGAGTCTACAGCAGACTTTAGTTCGCGTCGGTACTTGTAGTTTTTCTTTGATTCTTCTGTTTACATTACTCGGGAACGATCTATAGTGCCGCTCTGGACTTCTTTTGATCGTTTGGACGATTTTTAAATTTATCTTACCCTACTAAAGACACACGCTTCATGAGGATGGTTGTGTGGAATCAATATGTGTCACCATGGAATTGAGATAAACATTTTACCTGTAAAGAAAACCAAAAAATGAAAATGCATTATGTATTTCAATCACTTAAATAACACAAACTAAATTACCCTAACAATTTGTGTTGCAAGAGTGTAGAACTCCAGCTACAGCGAAAGCTGCAGAGAAAATAATGAACGTTCGACAAATTGATCCCGATGTTCAACAAGTTCTTGTTTTTTTTTTCGCTTGCACACCGGTTACATTGCTTGTATCTGGTCTAATGATGGTAATTTCGTTCACATCCGAGAAAGTATGTCGTGTCTTTCATTAAAATCTGCAGATTGTGGTAGCAAAAATGATGTTACTCTTAATGGCTTATTGCACCCTATCAAACACGGAAATTATGTTTAGATTTATAGCAAAAGTTGGTTGCAAAAGAAGAAAAAACGAGTTCGGAACTTGGAAGGTCGTTTAAGTTTTTTCCGTTTTTTGAAATTTTAGGATAGAATTTAACGTTTTTTTATATCACAAAAAACTTTTAATGTCTTGATCAGCAGATTTAAACTTTAAAAATACTAGAATACACTCTAATGAACTGGACAATACAGATTTGATTTTAAAGGCTACTTAAATCGGTCTTTAACAAGACACTTAATTTTTTCCTCTTTATTTTTGCGTTATTTAATGCGTTTGGGTAAATGAACGCAGTTTAAATGCCATCATTGCGTTAGGACCTGTGGAGGGATCATAATTAAACTCTAATGTATCCTTCAACTATTACTATCCCGTCACATTATTTCTCTGCTCAACGAGATTCCTCATAGGTCAGGCTCATCAGTTTGGAAAAGGTTTACCGCAACCTTTTGCCCGCACCAGGGCCACATTCATCCCGCTCAGAAGCATACTAAAATGTGTTGTTTTGTGATTCGGAACAGCTCAGCAACACGGTGGAAGATAAAATGGATGTTTCGTTGTCCCTTTACCGGGTAGCACCATGCAGAAGCACCTTTCTAAAGCTATCCCCCAAGGTGGTACGGTGGCATGCGCAGAATGCTAAATCTTCTTCAAACTCCATCTCCACCATCTTTTGATCGCTTGTTCGCGAGCGATTACGCATCGACCAATTCATCAAGACTCCGTGTGGGTAAGCGCAATGAATTTTCCACCTCAGCAGCGCCGTCTGCAGACATAATAAAAACACACGCGGTACCATATCATCAACCCACTACACCCCAACCTTTACCCTTTCAGAGCGGTGTAAATGTCAACATGGTGGTCGGTGGATTTGTCAACTGACTGACAACAACCGAAAAAAAGTGACTTTGCTCAGCGACTCGTAAGTATTGCTCTAGCCGAAGATACGCTCAAATCGCGCCTTTTCATCAGCATCATTATTATTTTCATCATCTGTCGGCTTTTGTCGGACACATTCGATGGCATTCCGGTTTGAAGTCGTCAGGGGACGATAACAATCGACGGACGAAAAAATTGATGCCTTTTATGATTTTCGATAAGCTGTGTACGAGTCAGTTATGACCGTGAAAAGGTCGTCTACTGTACTACTGTACGACTGATAGAGCGATAGCGCAAGATGCTGTTGAAATAGACAGGTGCATGCACATAAAGGTTGCATAAAAACAATATTATGAAACACATGCCGTAATACGAATTCTAGCAAATGTTGAAGTCTTCTTTGAAGGATGACAAATATCCGAATGTTATTTTTATCTATTTTATTTATTTGTATCATAAAAAATTTACCTGTTGCTGGATGAATTCTTCTAAAACGAAGGCCCTAATCAGCAACATCAAAAAAGAAGCATTAAAAGTTATCATTCTGGCTCATTCAGTGTGCTATAACCGGTTACCGGATTGTAAAAACTATACAGATACGCAATAAAATAAAAAAATGTCCGTTAACTATACGACAACAAAAATAGCAAAGCAAATAAAAAAGCACATACTCTCGACACAGTTAATTCGCTCACCCAAAACTTCCGCCGTAAACTACTTTTTCGTTTCTTCTTCCACTCGACCTGGTACCGGACCGGGCACTCTGATCAGGTTTCGTGTTCTCGTATTACCAAACTCTTGAAACCCTTCTTTCCATATCCTCCCCAAACGTGAGGTGGGGGGGTTGCGTCCATCCGAAACGTCCTTGCGAGCATATTAAATTACAGATATTTCTTGCACTTTTACTATTCACTGTTGCCGCCAGGTCGTCAGCTGCCGTCCAACGACGGCATGTTGCGATAGTGGAGCGAACCAGGGTGGGGAAAAGGACAGAAATTCAACCTCCCAAACGCCATTCACTTGATCGGGTCGGACAACGAGCCGAACGAGTTTTGCAAGGTCTTTCAAGTGCCTCCCCTTCGGATGGACGAACGTGTCGTTTCGCAGGTTTTAAGAAGCTTTCGGTTTCGTTTGCTATCGTCAGTTTGTTCGACTTTTTGATTGGAAGCTTTATTATCAGTTGTAAACAAAATTAGGGCCAGAAAGAGATGATCTTCACCAGATATAAATTATTCGTAATGTTTTCCACTTCCATTCCATTTCTACTTTAACGCACACGGAAGGTCTGCCAATTCTATTTCCTCGCCACAAAGGGGGTGTAATGACTGGCTAAGCAAAGCAGGAACCATATTGTCTTTGTTAGTGCAAAGTTTGGCCTAGATCTCTGGCGAGCAAGTCATGCGATCACCCGCTTCAAATCAAACCGAAGGGTACACGGGCACAAGGGAGCAAAATGAAGCAAACAAAAAAACCCACCGTTCTATCAATTGCACGGTCTGCAATTGCAACAGCCCTGCCCGGTTCACTTTGGCGCCATCGAGCGTTATTTCTGGTTTTTTCCCATACACTCCCATACACTCCGCCACCGTAGGACGGTGGCCGGTGGTAAAACATATAAATTAGATTAAGTGCTGCAATTGCGGTGGTGGTAGCAAAGCCCTTCAACGAGTACCCGGCAATCAGTGTGGGGAGAGGTTCGAAATAGTAGAGCCGTGTTGATCTACCACCCCTTCGAAACCGAAATGAACATTCAGATAGTTAGTGACTCGGTTCGTCGCTTGCGTGTACGTTGAAGTCTTTTGTCTTTTGTTTCGTACAAGAAGCGTTAGAAGCGTGTGCGATTGCTGTGTGGAATTTTAACAAAATTGAAATGTATTCTCGCAGCACAAAACATTCCAGAAAGAGTGTTCTTTTCAGTTTCTAGAAGAAGAAATTTATAAGAATTAAAATGTACTTTTCTTGAGGAATGCAGTTTTCTTTTGTATTCGTTTGCTTGTCTTCTCACGAATAAAAACCCAGCATGGATAGCATTTAAAATTATACATTAACGGTACACCTCCGTCAGGGAATGTGTCAAATACCCAATAAATTATCAATTCAGAGCACATAAACCACACACATGGTTGCATTTGATGTGGCTCGTGCAGGACGCTAGCGATCTAACGATCATTGGCTTTCATCGCGATCCCATCATTCCCACCAAAGAAGAAACAACAACAGAGGGAGGAATAGTAAGTAGGGAAGAATTTTATGCAAGCAAACCCGCCACTATATCATTTTATTGAAGTAGCTACCCGGCGAAGGCAACGGTCAGGTCGATGGCCCATCGACGACGGGGAGGTGACACTCGACGAATTCTAAATTCAAACCCATGCGTCCGAGAATGGGCCCCGGTGTGGTGATGAGCGGCTTTAGACAAACATAGCACGCGGGCAGCAGAATTCTCTTCCTCTAAACAACTCCCCTCACTTAATCCAACATTTTAAAGCCGTGAAATAAACAAATAAAAGAGCTCGGAACGAGAATAGCGATTGCACGGATAAGTTCTTTCGAAATCGTATCGGTCAACAGCAAAGAGAGGGGTGGATTTTTCTCCCCAGAAGTGCACGGGGGAAGAGACAAACAAAAAACGACGTGGCCACTCACAGTCGGTCCGGATGAAAAGCGGCCAGCAACAACAACATAAAAAGGGGACAAAATGAAGTGTCTGCTGCAATTCACGTTAAACTCTTTTGTAGACCACGAGGTGATACTCACGATTAACGGTACGTCGCTTGGGATGCAGTTCCCACCCACCCGGTTTCACCGTGCCATGCTCCATTTTACTGAAGAAGTGAAAAAAAAACCCTTTGCATATTGCGCTGACATCCCGCCGTGCAGCAAATGTTCCTAAACGACAGCTTGAAGTCGGCTGTCCACGCTTTTCGCGCCGGATTTCTACGGTACGGATTACTATTGCAGGCTTCCAATTTTTGCCTTCCTTCCTTGCTTCTATGTCTATGCTTGCTTCATATTGCATTGGCAGTGGAGCGGTGTATGGGACCGATATTGTCGAGCTCAAACAGAAAAAAGTCCATTATTTGCTGGAAGTGATTATTTATGTAATCGCATTTATTGCGGTGTTGGAATTCGAAAGGCAAACCTTTATGTTAGAATACTGGATTAAACCGTATGGATAGTAGAACAATCAGGAAACTCAATATCAGTTTTGGATATTTGAAAAAGATTCTTTAAAATATTTTACAAAAAAAAAACCGAAAAAATCCCATCTACATCCTTCAAATTAATAATATCCCCAATGTTGCATTTCTTCCCGCAATAAATTTGGTGTGAAATAATCTGTTGACAATATTACCTCCATTGAAACTTCCACTCAGAACGAACAAGAATCAGCTCCCAGTGACCTAGAAAGCTTTTGGAGGGGACAAACCCTTTTGCCCTGGGACTTTCCAGTTGCATTCGCGGCAGAAAAAATAAAATGCAGATTTATGACGGCGTGATGCAACAGGCACGCTACCACCAAACGCCATAAGATTAAGCCAAACAAGGATGGTCAGAATTCTTTTTTCTTTTATTCCACCGCGCTGTTATTACTTTATTGTTGTACTGAAACTCCTTGAGCTCCGAACCCAGGAGTTCGGTTCGATAGCGTCATTTTGATTTCTGCATGTCTGGCAAAGGGTGAGCAGCATTACGTCGATAGAATTTATGCTAATGTGAATTTATTTCGATAACCCAATCGTACGGCAGCGGCCATGACAGGAATGGCATCCCAATCAGTGTTGCCACAGTCCACGTATTTCGTCACCGATTCCCGGTGGATTTGCATACTTCAATTTTTGTTTTGCGCTTTGGGTGGGAGAGAAGCTTCCGTTCGATGACCCAAATTGCCTGTGGACATGCTGCTTCTGCATTGCATCGACAACACAATTGAATGACAATCGAACACACCTAACGGTGGTTCGGTTTGGTTTGGATCGCGAACACCCAAAGGCTAACGGCCTTCTTTTGCTGAAGAAGAGTTACGTGCGACTTGCCAACTGCAGTAAAGTTTGTAATCAAATGGTGAAGAAGAGAAATGTTTTAAGTATCGATCAAAAGGATGGATGTGATGATGATGACAACGTGCTAATGGGCTTCACCTGTAGCTTCATACAAACGAACATTATTGGTGGCAGCAATTTGCATTCGGAATGAAAGCTGACCATAATAGTACGGACTTTGTAGGTTAAGTGTACACACAGTTCAAATTAGTGTTAGTATGGAACGGGTATTTCTCACTTACCTAAATTTGTACACTATTTCACATTACGGTTCCATTTTTATGCACTAACCTCAAAAAACCCTCTTCCGTTTTAAAAAAGAATCTTCCGTCCTAACACATGTCGATTAGTAATAGTAATAACTCATCCTCGTTTCGCTTGTGTATCATAAACATTTGTATGTTTAATATGGAAATGTAACTATTTGTACATCTTCATCATCCGGCTTTTAATTCTCGTATAATTTTGCATTAAATTCTGACGCGTCGGCTCCATCAAATTACAAATGATCGTATTAAAATACCACCGAAATGGATACAGAAAATTCATTCAACTCTTAACGTCACCGTTCAAAGTAAATTATGATAATGTTAAAATTAGCTCAACCGTTCGACACACGCGCAGAAGGCACTGGTCCGACAGCGAAACAATAAAAATTACATGTCCTTGAAATATGAAAACACCATTTCCATGAAGACAGCTGCGAACCCTCCCTGCTTAAGTCATCTATTGCTCTTGATCGCTTGTAACATTCCACTATTAAGCGATCGAGTGTGATCGCATCGATGTTGCGTTTTATTAGCGTTAACATACACACACATTCACTGCTGTATTGCGCGTTACAACCGAGAAGGCTGAGAAATGGTAACGTTCGGCGATGAGCCTCCAAAAAAACCCATTAAAGGCCTTTAGGTAGATCTGGTGGCCTCTAAAACCGTACTGCGGGTCTAGATGCTCACCGAATCTGATGCTGTGTCGGATGCACACTACACCATTCGTTCGTTGGGTGTGCACGAGAAAAACAATTCCGAGCACCTTGGTTCTCGGGTTTGACATTTTGGTTACACAAATATTGTGCCGCCAAAACCGTAAGATGTCTATTAAGGTGCCACCTCTAACCCAGGTGGGAGCGACTGATGTGGTTACAATGAGAAATAAAAAATCGAAAACCTGTACGCTGCAGCTACAATGTTGCAGTTGGTTTTCGCATTGGTGGGAGTTCTGGAGAATGCTAATGTCAGTTGGATCGTTGGAGTTTGCTGTACAAACGAACAAGGGTAACCACATTCGGATCTCTTAGTGTAAGTCCAGAATGAAGTAGATGCGCCGTGGTGGCGGCAGTGATGAGCCGAGGAATCTCCAATGACATTCTGAGCTAGTTGTCCAATGCACCATCCGTACGGACGAGAATTCTAACGTTCCTTCGCACCCACATTCTCACGATGTCTCGATCACAGCCCGGAGACTAGAGAATCACATCTCTGGGTGATTTGTTTTCCTTTCCCGTACCCATCACCAACGGGACTTGCTACTAATTTGCCACCTCTGCCGACATACGGCCGACTATCTGCTGTGAAGCTGCCCAGTACGTTTGTACGTGGCACTCTAGCCCGTAGAGTACATGAATCGAAGGTGAAACCTGTTTCCAATTTGCCCCACTGACATTTGTGAAAAATAGCAGGTACATATCCTCCAACACCATACTACAAACGCCAGCCCAGTGACGCCTCCGTAGGTTCGTGATGTTTGGAGAATTGATCGTTAAGGCATCATCATTGTCATCATTGCTTCGCTGCATCGCTTGTATATGATGCATCGGCGTCTGGCGCGAAATTGACATTTAACGATCGGAAGGCACTCTGCCGGAGGGTTCTGATCGAGAATTTGGCAAGAGTTCTTTGCCGCCCCAGAACACGGAAAAGGCAGGGCATGCCAAATGGCACGATCTATCGACAACGGACCTTTGGTACATGCTGACGATCGAGAACGATCGTTGGAGGGGAAGATGTGCAAAACAGTACGGGTACAATTGTTGTCAATCGTGAGTGTTTCAGAAGTTCCTGTCAGTTCGAATTTTATTTGCCACCCCTCGCAAATCTGTGTGAACTACTTTCAAATAAATCATATTAAGATAACAAGCACCCTGAAGGACGCAGTCTTGTGCAATCAAGAATCTGTCAGTTTCGTGTGTTGTGAAATGTCATGCAGAACATGCTTCTTTTGTGTGGAAGATGTTCTCCTAGTGTCTCGTGTTCCAAAACAAAATCTTAAATGCCGTTGGCAAAAAGCCGTCACTAGATACCAATTTCATATGTTATAACGATCTAAATGAATTGTATGTGTGCGGTTGAAGCTATTATCTTGGGCCACGAAAACCACACGTCACGCTAGCTGGCCAGCTGATTTGCCGTCGCCGAGCGATCCACTGGTTTCGTTTTCATTCGAGTGAACGGATTCCTTAGTGTAGTAACACCAAGCAGTGGATCGCAGCAAGAAGCCGTTAGGCGTTTAGAGATGCTCACTTAACGGTTGTTGGTGTAATCGAAAGCGTCACGATAGCGAACGGAATAGAAAACGAAATTTAGATGTTTGAAGATGCTCAGCGTAGAATTAGGTATTAAGAAAAATACATTGAGAGTATGTTCTTTAGGTATTTTATGAATATGTAACGAATACAGTAGAAGATAACTCAAAGACTTAAGCTCTAAGATAAACAAACTTATAAAGTGTAGAAACCTGTACCTTAATTCCAAGATACAGAAGGGATAGGCCAAAAAAGTAAGAGTAAAACTCAATCACCTGCATAATACACCATGGGCTTAAATCTTACTTTCGATGTCCTATATCCAAAACACCCAACAACATGTTGGAACTCCTCACCGATGGCGTCATGCGTTGGTAGTGGCTTTAAAAGAGCCCAACATCCAAATCACGTGGGCCGCTACTCACGATCCTTAAACTGTCAATCGGCGTAAGCGCTGGAACACCCATGGGAGGATGTAATAGTACTATACCACCGTGTGCTGTCACCGACGATTGAACGATAGAGAAAACGGAGCACATGTATCCGCATCACACCAGTATTAAAAATTGACTTCTACCGTGATATATATTTCTACGAAAGTGATCGTGTCTCGGCGAAGTTCCTCCCAGATACCTCGGGAGATTCGATCACACGTTCCGATGTCTCGTTGGTGTAACATTTCAGTTACGACAGACGGAGCCCGATTCAATTGAAATGTAGCGTGGCACCAAACGGCACGGGGAAAGTTAATTGAAGTTATTGCAACACACATCTAAAAGAACCACACGAAAAATGCCTTGTAACTCGTGCCCGGGCCCGTGGGCTTCATTTATCAAACTGCCTTAAACGCAAACATTCCATCGCAATCACAGCTAGGCGTGCGCCAAATTGGGTCAACTCACAAATCCGGACAATTGGGAGCGCTTCTGAGCTTTTGTTGGAATTCCTCAAAGCGGTTCGGCGTAACGACACATTTAAAAGGCGCCTGCTAGCCCTACGCACACACTAATCGCTTCCATCCCATTTTCCATTTCGATCAAAATGGCGATAATTCACGATTGAAATGTTTCACCCTCGTTTCCGATTTCACTACACTTTCTATCACACGGACAGTTCATTAGATTGTCCCACTAAAGTGTGTGTGGCGGCGATGTTTGCGTGAAGCCTGCATGGCGGCTATGATTTATGAGCGTACGCGACGGTTCACCACGTTGGCCCGTTCCAGCGTTCCGACAGGCTTTCTTCCGGGATTCCAAACTGTCTCCCAATGCTAATCCACCACCACGATACGTTCGTATTTCCGGACTTTGATGCCAAGCGTACGGGGCAAGAAGAGAGCCTTCGGTAGACGGTCATAACTTTCCCTTTTTTTCGGTTTTCCAATGCTGGTGTTTTTTTTATTTTTTTCGTTGCTGTTCGCTCTCTCAGATCCGGTCTCCAACGTCACAAGCCTACGAATCCTCCAAAAATGCTCCGTAAACACCGCGATAACCACACCGCACTCCAAAACAGGCACGTGGACTCCATATACTTTCGCTCGATTCCGGTGGCTTCGAACGCTCCGTCATCGATTTGGCGATCGATCGTTCCATTGCGTCGCCGAAGATCTTGCATTGGTTCAACCGATCGAAGCGGTTTGGAATGTGCGTCTGCTTCCAAACCGCAATCGCTTTCATACCAGGCGAATGATTGATCGGTATCTTCCTGCCGCGCCATGTCTTTTATTCGCCCATTACTGCGCACAAGGGCCGACCAGGCAATGGCAGATGAGATAAAATTGTCACTGCGATTGCGCAATGACAGGGACGAAAATTGAAGCTGAGCATTGCGTAAGCCGAACTCCAACGAGCGACAACGACGAAGTAATTGAGCCGATAAATGGAATCACCCAAGAAAAAGCAAGAGAGCAAACAGACATCCGTCTGTCGGGATGTATGAGATGTACGTGAACTTGAGAATCGCCGAAAGGGAAAGTAGTCCTTCTGTCATTCGGGAGGCATGGTGCACAAATGGCGCAATTTCAGTGATCGAGAAAGTGCAAAATAAAGGCACGCTCTGCCCAGTTCCGCGGCAACAATGGAACCGTTTCAGGCTGGAAATTGTCACCATCTTCGCGGTGTTGACGCGCTTCGTTGCATAAAAATGAATGAAAGTGGTAGGTAATTTCGCTCACTTTCGCTGCTTTAGGAAATGGATGAACGTTTAGCAGAAATTGCGAATGAACTATTCGAACATGATGAATTGTGTGCCATTTGTGGGCTGCGTGAGGAAATTACCAATGATGGGTTTTATGTTAAATTGGAAAGTTATTTAAATACTATCCATTCACCTGCTCGTGAAGGTGCTTGACTCCTGATGGAACGTGTCATCGCGTGCCATACACTATCAAGACTGTGTACTCATTGATTTCATTTGGAAGTATTTATCATTTTTTGACAACGCGATTACGCTTTACATATGAATAATATCTCTGATTATCACTAAGTTCACTATCGTTCACTAAAAAAATAGCAAACAACCACAAAAAACTCCTGAACAAAATTGTTTTCTCTCCATCCAACACGATTACTGCCAGGCTCTGAGTAGTTGCAAAAAGATTGCGTGAATAAATAAATAAACAAAATCAATCACGCAGAAAGTGCACAAGTATACGCAGAGTCATTTGCATGCTAATATGTAGTCGTCAGGTCGACTCCACACTAGACACCCCAAGATGTGCTGTTGGAAGGAAATTCCAACTCACAACCGCGAGAGAAACGATACGCTCGTAACACCTTGCTTTGTTTTGAGGTGGGCATGTTTGCATTACAAGCATCACCCCGATTCGGATCTTACCGTGGCGTAATGCAGAAGTCATCCTCGAACGATCGTTGAAGCGAAATGTCAAAGCATCTTGTCGGATTCATCTCCCTGCGAGTTGTTTGAGTAATAGACTTTTTTTTCTTGCTTGCAACCCCTCAATATATCAAGAAGCACAGCCTGATGATGATTAAAAGTGACCCACACCAATAGAAAAAAAACCCACCGGTGTAGGTCATTCATAATACAAAACCCTTCCAAAAATCCCCAAACTGCAACACCAATTAACTATCCGGTGTCCCTCGGATCAGCTAAAGCAGACAGAGACTAAGGTGCGCGAGATGTCCATACGCGTGGTCGCTTCATTCTTTACGGGTCATCCTCGATTGAATGAAGTGCGTTGAGGCTTTTTTTGTTGCTTCTCTCGCTTCGAATCCATTGATGCGTTCCAGCGAGGTGCCGTTAGTTGCGCGATCATTTATTTCCGCAGCCTCTTCGGACACGCGGTGGCTTTGCGTAAACTTCGTCATGCTTGGCCATACAGCAACACCTTACCGAGCCCACCGAAGCCATGCGGTGACCTATCGAATATGGGCCAGGGAGGTCGTAAAGGTGTTGAGTTTTGAAGTAGGTAAATGATCAAACCGTACGACGAGGAACATCATTATCTTACAGCAGCGCGAGGAAAAAAAAAAAGAAACCCCCCTCACGCAGACACTTATTGCCGACGATGCGCAAAGTGCCGGAGACTCCCCACTGGGCACCATCTCCGTATCGGTTACCACGATGGTACGGGAGGAACGAACGGTGGAGGAACTAATCAACGGTACGCAACCGCATGCACCCCAACAAGCTATTAATATTAGCAGGCAGGCTTGAAACGAAAGCGAAAACTCGTCCTCCACCTCGAGAACTGGTATGCGCGGCAGGTCCTCCCTGGGTTGTACCGGTCAGATATGAGAAGACTTCCCCCACTAACCTAGTGACTCTCGGTTTCTATACTGATCGGACGTTCTAGATTATTAGACGTCCAATTGTAGCTTCCTTCGCGCACGTAACGCTACAGAACTATTAATTTTCGTACACTCTTCTCCTTCGACGAATTAATTGCGTAATGACAGCTTCTGATATGGTCGGCGATGGCGCTACCAGTGTTAGCGTACCACGCGTGCCGATCGTGACTCTGGTCTGCCGTCACAGCCCGAAGCGGAGATTTAATTCTTGTTCTTACACTCACACTTCGCAATTCGATCTGAACGATTGATTTATTGCGTTAGAATGTGAATCAAAGCTGGCGATCTCGCTCGATTTACATCTGCCCCTTTGGTGGATGTTGTTCATCTTGGACACGATATGTGCACGAGGCGGCAAGTCGTTGCCAATCGGATCGATTCCCTACTATAATTAGTGTGTTCATCGTACATATTTATGAACAATAAATCCGATCACGCGTGCAACTATTTCCTGCCAGTTATTTGAAGCTACTAGACAAGGTGCACTACTTGAGAAGGAGGTTCGCGTAGGAGGAAATTACAAGATTTATTGGGAGCATTTAGTGATGACGGAAAATTGACGCCAAACACCTGTAGCACAAAGACGCACACCCTACCGCAGCTGGCGGCTGTATCGATTACTTCGGGCGCATGCCTTTTAGCGTCCAATTTCTGTGAGGTAATTGTGGCGAAAAGCCCAGATTGTGTGTAGTAAAACGTTCACGTGAACATGGCACCTCGTGACGAATCGTCACCGATAGTCAATTCGCAAGGTGTGCGAAGGAACCCGATCAGATTGAGTAACCTTCCGAGCTCAACCTGTCATGTCCAGTCCGGGCTAGCTGATGGGCCAACCGGGCGACTTGTGGCTGACATGTGAAAAGCTCACTTTAGCTATAACACCGTTATTTCTTCACCGTTTTCGAACATGATCGGCTGTTAATAGTGGCAGTTTCTTTCCCCCCAATCAAACGAACCTTCGCAAGCTGTACGGTCGGTGTGGAAGGAATTGATGAGATACGGGGTAAAATAAAGCGTTCGACCAGTGAAGCGAACGAAGCTGTAGCTAAAATGGTGTACGCCCGAACAAGGAAATAAAGGCCGGAGAAAGCGCAAGGCGAAGCGTTCGGAAGCATGATTTGAATACGTAAACAAACAAGCCGCTGGAAAGACAGTTTCGGAATTCGTGGTGTTGATTTCATTGACACTCGACTGTTTCAGGCTCCCAAAAACCAAACCGACAATCCCGAATTAGACGAGCAAGCGTTATCTAACATCACCGACGCCATTGATTTTACAGCGCGCAACGCCCGTGTTAACTAATCGACCGATAACAAATTGGCGCCATCTGCCGGAACTACTCAAAACCTGCCCAGCTGTCATCATCAACTTCTCAACTTCGAAGTCATAAACAGCTCATAATAATAGTAATTCGAATTCTATACGCAATGTCGGCTGGAGACTTTTTTTGCTTTCATAATTTACATTTAATTACTACCTCTGGGATGTGTATATGAGTTTCTATGTAAATCGAGTACGAGATATAAATAAATTTATCTAATCATTACCTCTAGAGGTATTATTGCACTCTTAATTTATTGGTTTCACAGCATGTCTTGCTTATTTATGTGCTCAATAAATAACGCACCCCTAACAAGATGCGTTCCGCTTATGCGTCGCATAAAATGTACATAAAGCATATTGCCGTTAATTGATTTCATTAGTAGGAGTAACTGTTTTCGAAAAGTTTATATTATTTCCCCACCCATAATGCCACTTACCTTGTAGAGCTTCTCCTTCTGATACCATACGTCCTCCTCCTCCTCCTGTGTGATGTAGGACTGGTCCAGGTTGAGGTCGTCCCGCGAGCGGGACAATATTTTGCGTCGTGACACCATTTCACGCGGCAGTGTGGCCTCTAGGGATCCCAAGCTGCGGTAGACGGGTGCGAAAAAGAAAGAGTGAAGAAGGAACCAACTTAGTATTTGCTTGCCGATATAATTGGATAGATATAATTTTAATTTTAAACACGATTAATGTGTGACACGGTTTTGCACATTCGTTGTGCAATTTTGGTTTTTCGGGTAGGTTTTCCTTCATTTTTTGTTTGTCTATTCAATGTTGCTGTGTATGATGGATTCTTTGCTTATTTTTATGCTGTATCTGTCAGCTGTACTCAGCCACTCAGTATACGCACTTTGAATCGACGAATATCTAACCGCTGGACAACCATCGGGTCTCTTTGGGGTGGCGTAATCGAGGCGAACGATCGAAAGCAAGAAAAAAATCTCACCCCAAAGCCGGTTCGGTGCAGGTGCAGTTGTACAGAGTAACCCTCCTCACAATGACGACGATGAGGACGGTGTCTAGCTCACCCACTATGCTGTTGGAGCGTCTGATGTTGCGTATGTGTCGATCGTTCCAATGCCTCGCGGATGATTGTGGCAGCCAAGGGAGTTGCGTAAACTGTTAACTGGCGTCTACCGCCGAGGGGTCTTGAGGTCATCAACGAGGGCATTTTCAAACAATGCTATGGATTAACTTCCGATAAGCATATCTTCAACATATTTTACCAATCTCGGTAGACAATCGATCGCCTGTAAATTGAATCCTTTCTCCAATTTAAAACCCCCTCAAATCAATCTCATCCCGTGGGATTGATTACGTCCTACTTTACTCACTAGAGAGCGATAAAGAAAGTCCTGTTTCCATCAGACATGCGATTAATTTTTCCACCGGTCCAATATGCGCCTAATGGAGTTTTCGAGTTGGTACGCCAAAAAACTGATTTCCATGTGCCTTCCAACGGAACGCGATCAACCGGTACTCGGTCACCTCGGGTAGCGGATCTCTGCTTTGGAGATTAATAAATGAGCTCCAATGTGGGAAAGAAGCTGCCGACCGGTGGTGCATCGAACTGAGAGTGGGGAAAAAAAATAAAATTCCACCACCTTCCAATGGTTTTGTGTCGAACGGTTTCGCTTGGTCAACCGAGGCAGCCGCTTCAACCATCATCTAAAACCACCTGTTCGCGTTTCCATCTTGCGCCAGGCACAGAGGCCCGATCCAACGGTCTGCGCAATACGTGGGAAATGAAGTTTTCAAATGGCGTTGCTTCATCCAGACGTCGACGCCCATCGTGTGGTAGAGTGTTGCGGGTGCGATCGAAAGCAAAAATTAGTTGAGAAATCTCCATTTCGCAAAACCAAAACGACACAAACCAACACCTTCAGCAGAGAGGGAAGCGGTCGGTCGGTTGCTTATTGCGAGGAAAAATGGAAAAGATTTCGATCAAAACATAGCTCACTGGACCGCACACCAATATTTGCACAGTCACTCGTCAACCATCAAAGGGTATTCCCTTGATCGTGTATCAAAACAAACGCAGTGTTCAATTAATATTTATCTGTGTTAAAAGCTTCGCCATGACATGTTTGCATCAGATATTATACAGCACGTGTGCGGGTTTTTAACACACTTAATGAGGATGCAATTAACGGATAAATACCAAACCGAAATTATCGGAAGATCCAGCTAAAGTAAAACCCCATCGGAGGAGACATCAGCGCACAGTGTGTTAACGCCATTCGCTTTAATATCTTCTCCATATTCTTCACTTGAGATTGCAAAAATGAGTAGCTGTGCCGTCGATACATTGTCTAGCGTTTTTGCATTTACAGATTAACATACTCGTTGTGGAGAAGCAAAAGCGCGTCCGTGGGTGAGCCTAGAAACGATTGTTATTACCCTTTCCAACACTCGACTTCGATATCTGCATACCTGCAGCTCAAGACTTTGCTTACGGACCATATAGGGATATTATCAACGCATGTGCACAACTCCACATGGGTCCAATTTGTGTTCTAGCTTCTTCTAAGGGAAGCTATCGGGAAAGCGTTCTGAGTGTATTGTTACCGTAAAGATGGTAAAGGCTAGGCTTAAACCATCTGCGTCTGTATGGCAGGACCTCCAGAGTTGTCACCTCATCTGGAGGTTAGAATCGTGTTATCTTAGGACCGCGAGATATCGACTGATAGATCCCGGTTGTCCAATCTCCGGTGGAAGGTGTGTTACATAACTTCATAAGCAAGGGCAGTTCGACCTTGGAATGGGTTCCAGAGCATTGCGTCCTAATTGGACATTAGTTCTAGCCATCTCAACCACCTAACTATCATTCCAGAACCAACACAAACAACACAATGCACAGGACTACATACTAGTTCCCATGGTAGCATGTCCACTGCGCTCAATCTACCGATCCGATCCGATCCTCAATTTGGCTATCGTGCACACAGAATACGCAGAAGCGTAAACAAACGACAACGAAACAATTAGCCAACGTGGCGGTTTTGTCCACCATTTAAGGGTGCCCACAAAAGGGAACGCTACCCATAATGGATGGATGCTGCATGTTGTTGCAAGGGCGTATGCAAAGTTAAAAGAGTTGTTAGCGTACATTATTGCTTCCCTTTCGCCGCGCATCTCAATGGGGCGACCTCTGGGAGTGCACATGCAATGTTCTAGGATTACATTCTGGGAACACACCAATCTGCATCGGACGATGTGCTGGAACGCGTCTCTAAGGGAACGGTACCACGCAACCAAGCCGTTGTTCCTCTACGTGACATTATTCCCTGAACTTGCCAGGCTGTACAGTTTCTCGAGTGAGCCTCAAGAATTTGCGACCTCACTGAGCATAATGTTTTCTGAACAAACACCGTTAGAAATGTACCGACGAGCAACAGCAATCCAAGGAACGTGGCAGATATTTGAGACTAATTAATTTCCACCTTCCCAACGAACATCCTTTTTTTTTGCTACGTAGGGAGCATCCTCAGAAGTGGGTGATAACTTCCTCTAAATAAACCACCGTCAACGGAATGTACCGTGAAAGCGCGGCGAATGTCAACGGGTGAGATAAGTTACTCAGTGCCCGATAGCATGTAGCGGTGCAAGATGTTCAGAAATTTAGTCTCCCGTGTTGGGCACGTTTGCGTGCTGACAGGAGACATTTTATTACTCTGTCAAATGCAGTAAAACATGCAGATAACAACGGTTGGTGTATCATGTTTTCAAACGTGTAGGACATACGTTTCGCGAACTCTGTGCCCGTCAAAGTTGGGGTGGTGGATATTAACTTACCAAACCCACCTTTTCGGGTTTGGGGCTAGGGTGCCCAATTAGGATTCGGATTATTAATATTCGAGTTATGATTAATGTCCCCGGGTCCCTTGTGGGAAACAATGGAGCACACGTTTTGTCGTTTAGACGAAGTAATTCTATACCCTTCGGTATAGATGCCTGTGGCTCGTATTAACGCTAATTGGTGGTATTAATTTGGTGGATCATAAATCAGAATTCTAGTTCCAAAGAAAAATACTAGTTTCACATTTTGTACCAATATTTTACAGTATCTCAGGGGAAAACCCAAAGTATCTATAGGACCTCCATCAAGGTTCGACAAAATGGCAAGCTAATTGCACCTGACTGAAAACGATACTACCTTCGGTGGAAAAATCGAGAGTGAAAACCTTGTCATTCTAATCCGCTGGGAACTTAAAACAGCGCTTGGGAAGATACGAAGAGTCGACCCCCGCGAAGCAAACAATTACATCGAGGCCATCCACCGCGGAATGTCACAATGGCCAACGGCGTCTCAAGGCGACCGGTTTGTCCCGTTCAGGGCCAGATCGCTCTTGCAGATCTCTAGTGCGGTCCACAATGCCACTGGAGGGTCGCACTAACGCCACCAAACACTCTCGGTTGTCGATTGTCCATTGAATGTCTGTACCTGCTAGCGAGGCGGCTGCAGTGAAGCGTGATCGGTTCGGTTCCGGTGTCATCGGGCGGGGATCGATCGATCTTCCATCTTGAAATTTCCACCACATCCGGCACGATTCGGCGTTAGATTTGCGAGTCAAGGTTCGTGCTGGAACCTGGAGCCCCGTTACCGGTTGGCAGGGAATGGAGGAGAATTCAATTGATTCTCTCTATTGTTTTGCCCTTCGCCAGGCACACCAGCAGTGTTTCTATGCACTCGTTTCAATTATGTTCGATACGGTCTTTCACTGCGGTGTGCGCCAGCAGGACCGTTGAATGGATGGCTGGTGCATATCCGTCGTGTTTTTTTTTCGTGGTCTATGTCTTTCAGACCACCAACTCATATGCATAATGGAAATGCATGCGTTCATCTTCAAGCCGTTGGGTTGCTGTCGTTGCGCAATACAGGCAGCCATTGTGAAGTCGTTATACTAAGCTTGTAGATTTTGTATGCTTATGTTGTGAGGGCGCACGATCGATTTGGACCTTAAAGTGCATCATAAATCACGTTCATAACTTGCCCAATATATATCCGTACCTACGGGAACCTCAATGCGATAGGGGTTTCGGGAAACGCTTTTCATAAATCATAGCGCCTACCGTGAGGCAGTTTGGACTTGTTCCGGTATTCCAGCACCAAACTGACCGGAAGCTTCGGTTCCGGCATGTGTGTGCATGCCCTCCATCGACGTCGTGATTCATGCCTTCCGTTAAACAACCGTAAGCTCCCTCGCGTTAAGTTGCGGGGAGTACCTAAACAAGATGCAAACATCAAACCCACCCGTACCCAATCGAAATCGATGATCATTTGCATAGTCTTCTGTAAAAAAAACGAAGTTTGTGTGATTGCCGAGGGAGTGTACTTCTACTTCAACGGATCCCTACTAATGGAAACACCTCACGTCGTCGCGACTCGGTGAAAGATCACTATCTGCAAGCACACACATAAACGCACGAAAAGATCACCGATGCCCCGATTGCCATCGCTGGAAGAAGTTGTGGTGCGTGTTCTAGCAACCGAAACATTCCACCAGAATGTTGACTATATGGGCCTGATTTCCCAGTTCTCTGCACAGGTTTTGGGGCGGAGGGCACATATGTATCGTGTACGTTAGATCACCATTTGAATGCATAATTAGCAACAAGACCCCGTATGTGTATGCGGTACGCCATGGTACGTCGGCAGAGATGCATCTTCACTCGCGGGTTAAACATTACGAAATGGGACCTTAGACGTGGGGAGAAAAACGATGACGCCTCCAACGATGAGCCAACCACTTGAAACCACACGACCGCATTCAGTAGTCATCTCCCGAGAAGAATTGTGAGAATGTGACTCCGAGGTAATGGGGGTTCTTCCAACAGCCTTGGTTCTTCTTGAAACCACTCAGAACTTCCCGTCCAAACAATGCATTCGGGTCGCTTCGGTCAGCTAAAGTACCTCCGCGAGTTGCATTCTTGGCCACGTTCGGTTCGTAAACTTCCCTCCCAGCTTAGCCCACACAAACCAACAAAAAGAATATGGATAAATTTTGACACACAAGAGCTTATTTTACGCACACTCAATATACTCCTCGGGTGTCTACGGTGAAGTTCTCACTCGTAAACATTTCCCCAGCATTTTGACGCACCAGTGCTAAAACCAAAGGTTGGCCCCGGTAATGCTGGTGACGCTGAATGTCAAGAACGTGGCAGCCGCGTTTGTCGTTAAAAAGCCGGGAAACGGATCCACAACGAGCGAAACGAGAAAGGTCGACGCTTGGGTACGGTTGGCTTTCCGTTCGGCGCTAGAAGTCTCCGGCTCGAGGTTGAATTTCTGATCTTGATCGAGTCGCGCGCGCACTAGCCCTCACGTCGATTTTGAGGATCGTCGAGGTTTTAAGGGTGTGTGAATTCGTTCGATTGACATTCACAACGCTAGATGCCGATTTGTTTCGACAGCTGTTAGATTCGCTTGTGTTCTTGTATTTTTTTTTCGGTGTGTTTCATTACATTTGCGACTGCTTAATGTGTCAATGGGTTCTATTTGGTTTATCGATGAATCATAACACGCAAAAGGTCACGTGCTGTGCAAAAAGTAACATCTCTTTTAAATGAATAATAGCCCTCTGGATCGTCAGACAGCTTGAGAACTGACACTATTATGTGAAAACCAGAGGTAATAGTACTCTGATTTCATTTCTTGGTGTATTTACCGCTTAAACACCATAGCTTAGAAGCAAGAATATAGGAACAATTATCACTTGGCCATATTTATAATCTGAAATTATCGTAATGAAAGTCCAAAATAAAAATATCACCCACATGTGACGGAGATAATATTTGTTCTTGCTCAACGATTTACCAAGGTTACTTCTCTGTATGGTTGTGAGCACTGCACATTATTTCTCCCAACGTATTCACCAACCTCACCTAAGATATGCTTTTAAGTGCATCCACAACTCCATTTGAGCTCCTACGTACCATTTTTGTCTCAGTTGTTTCTGTTCTGCATCTGGGCAGTGATCTTAGTGAGCATCAATAGCATCACCGCATACCGAAGAGGCGTCAACATTCGAATCTCCCACACTGTTTGTATATGGACGCAAGAAGTCTACGGAGTCCACGATTACCATTCGTCTTGCGACAGTGCAAAACGCTACGATACGGACACCTCCCATTATGACACCCAAGACACCGGCGTGCTGAATCCCACCTAATGGATGCTTCTTCTAAGTGAGCTCATTAATAATGCGAGCAATTTGCCGTTCGCGTGCCATCGCTTTATTGTACTGTCAGGGTGCAAGAAAGTGATGTTTACTCTGTGAACCATTGTAGATAAACGTTCCGGTGGAAGATCTCTTAATTCAGAACACCTCCAAGTGCTCGTCTAAAAGGTTGCTAATTGTGGCCGCTTGCGGGCTCTAATGGTGTCATCCAGACGCCCACAAAAGGGGAGCCTGCGCCGGGTTCAATTAATTACAGATCGTGCCATGCTAGCCACCCTCGGGGCATGTCATGGATAGATAGTTCTGGGTTCGCTTCACATCCTGAAGGTTCCTTTTCTTAGTTCGTGTCTAAGCACCTGGTAGTCTGGCAGGTTGCCACTTGCCTGGTCGGGAAGAATTATCGTCACCCGAGCCTGAAGGTGTGAACACATTCCAACCGCTTCTCGGTGGGAAACTAATGATGTTAATCAACCTTCCGTCAATTCTATTGACGTTTACTGGAATCGAACACTGATAAAATGCTTCCTGCTTCGAAGAGTACGAACAAACGAATATCTCGCAAAAGCCGGACCTGCGTGATCGAAGGACAGCGGTGTTGCAAATTATCAACACAAATAATCTTCCACCAGACAAAACTTACCTCACAGATTCGTGGTAGTTTTGCCGAAGATGTTGGCACAAAAAAAGAACTATTATTAACCTAAATGACTTAGAAATATAAGCGAAAACTTCTTTCAGTACGGGCTTAAATAGACATCATATCTTAAAGATGTCTTCTCAACAAGTTCTGCTAAGTAAAGCGCACCATTTCTTTATATTTGCACTAACCAACAAAGAATAAGAGTGCCAACCTCCCGGTACCGGATCTTATTTGCACATGCGCTATTTGCCGAGAAATTGAATAGCAAACACAATGTGCAAACTTCGCTGACACACAGGAAATACCGATCCATTTATTTCAAATCGCCATGTTGATTCTTCTTTACTGTCCCGTCGCCGGGGATTCTTGCTGGGATGCTAAATCTGGTTTCGCACAATTTACGCCTTTCACGGATGGCGGTATGATTGAATCAAGGTATGCCATTACGTAGAGTTCCAAACGGATTCTGTTACTCTTGAGAAAGACTAGAAGAGCAAAACCTCGCATCGTTTGCTCCTCCATCCGAGTCGTTTTGTTCTTGATGTGGGCTGTTACAACACCGTAAGTTCAACGACAAGTGTAAATTTTGTTTGACAACAACACTGTACAGCCATTCTGAACTGAAAGGTAAAAGTTGCATCTCAAGTATCTATTTCTGTTCCTATACCACATTTTCTTTGCAGGTCAACAAGTATTCTAAAAATACCTCCCGTTACTCGCTTCAATTCTTATTCCAGAGATTTAATTTGCGTTTGACATCCGTCTGGAGACCTGGGACCTGCTCTAACTTTCAGGTTTTACATCCGGGTGCACACCTCTTCTTTGTAGAATTTTTAAATGCACTAGCAATTAGAGACTTGCGCCATAGGAAATCAATCACCTGACATCGGTCAAGTGCACTACGGGTGCATACCGTCCTAACGGTAGCTGACACATTAGCAAACAACGACCCATTCACAAAGCACTTCCATCGCTTTCATCATGACAGCGCAGTATGAATCACGGGCATTCTCTGACGACACAGGAGTTATTCTGTACCACTGTGGGGTTCTACTGCGGTAGCTTCCACTGGACGAAGAAAGCAATTTTCCTCATGAGTAATGATTCGTATGACCTAATAATGCGAAACATCCCACTGCGGACGGTGACGAATTTGCCTTAATCACAGCATTCTTTGTTCTTCCTACCGATTGGTTGGGAAAAAAATGATGTAATGCAAGTCTCCATCCTGCCGCTGGGTCACATTCGATACCCCAAATTCTCGCACACCACCGGCAGAAACATTAAAACTCGAAAAACAAATCACCCCTTAAATGGCGTCGTCACGCTTTATGTTAATGATTCCATTACCGCCGATAGTCTGGACCGTAGGCCTATTAGCACCCACTTGCAGTGCGTATCGACTTAAGGGTAAGTTCGTTTATTCCCAATCGAAAAAACTGAGCTATAAACACATCCCTCTCTGCAACGACATCTCGTTAAAGTGGTTCTTGTGTGGCTTTTATTATTGTGTTGTTTCTGCTCAAAAACAAGCATTTTGGGAGCAAAGACCTTACACTCAGAACCGGAGATCCATCCCGGGTATCCGGTCAGCCTTGCGTCCCTTGTGGTGACTTTCTTCGACCTTCCCGCAGACATCTGGTGACAATTAGTGTGCTCAGTATGGGCGGATAATTTTATTGACGATCTACCACCCACCCGGCACTTTCCAGGGGGTTTTGCAGTTTATCTTTTTCTGCGAAGGATTGACCGGCGTGAACCGTCCTACGTGGAATGATGGTGGCAGGAGAACTAGAATAAATTGCTCGAGTAGGTAGATGGGGATTTTTCAAGTTCATCGGCACGTGTGAACTTTGCCTTATATTGTAAAGTTAAAAACAGAGCACGATCGTGATGGTAGGCTTTAAAGAACTCCATTTTGGTGATAACAACTTATGAATAGTCCGAAGTAATAATCAGGCATTAGAGACAACGTACCACCCAAAAGACAATAACATGATTGTACCAGCAAAACAGACTTTCCACTCCTCATGAAGAAAACAAACTCTTTCTAGCAGACACGATTATGACAATCATCATCCTCATATGATTGTATATTCCTGCAGAAAAAGAGAAGCGCTAACGCCATCTATAATTCAAATAAGTGTGATTAATTAACACCTACCAAAGGGTTGACTCGTCCGGTAGGATCTTGCAATACTTCAACATCTCCAGCCTGAAGGCAGATGCTCTTCAACTGTACCCTCTCCGGCCATGTTTATCTACCGAACAACGACATTTCGGTGAGTTACGAAAGCACACTGCGAGAGTGTGAGAGTGTCACAAAAGGTTATTGAGCTGCACAGGCGACATTGGAGCTTGATTAGCAAATACTCATCGGATACGGTCAGACATTCAACGGTGGAGAGAAATTGAAGTTACTCTGAACAAAAATTTACATTTTCATACTGATTTGAGTATACATTTTTTTAAAGATAACTTATAATTGATTGTCTACTCATTCCACTCCTAGGAAGACGATGAACTCCAGCAACCTCTATTGCATATATCTCATCCAAACCTCCACCTCGACGCATCCGAAAGCACCTACCAAAGATTACAAATACCCCCACGTTTTGCCAATTGCGTAACAATCAACCCAAAGATGATGGCTAACGCTTAACAATGTGCGCACGTTGAGTTTCGTCATCGACGATTGCGGGAGAGCTTCTACCGAAGATGATGCTGCAGGCGGGGTGTGCTAACCCGATCGATGTCGGTGAGGCCTTCCTGTTTGACTGCTGGCGGCGGGTGTTGGTGACGCGATCTCCACAATCTCGACACATCTCTCGAGACTTCGCAATCCGATCCGAGTTACCGGAACCGAAGACCTCCAAATTGACGCCTTCGCGAATGGGAGATCGCATCGGGTGGGTTCGTCGCTTACGGCCAACGGTGTGTGTACGGGATTACAGACCAGCTTGTTATTGTTGCCCGAACAGATCAACAGAAACAACAACTAATCTTAGACTTTACGTCCAAATGTGTGCCTGTGTGCGTGTTTCAGTACATGTTTTTAATGCTGCCCAACATTGCATTGTATTCAAATTGCATTTACCATGATAAGTTCCTCTCGGTGTACACTCATACCCGACTCGTTTCTTCAAGCAGGAGGTAGAAGGCAAAACAAAAATGGCAATGGCCCTGGTCGCAAATCGCAGCCTAGATCCGCGATCGCTCTCTTCATCTCACTCTCTCTCTCTTCATACAACTGCAAAACCGCATACGAACGCCATTTGGTGATTGATTAGCGGTAATTGAAACCAAAATTGAAACACACCGTCACTCGTCACGGTGAGTGACGCTGGGGTTGAATGGTTTGGGTTAGCGCGGCTATTAACGGTCTGGGCCTCCGCTACGTGGTACGTGACCACACGTGCATGCCTCGGGGGAGGTGGTATAGATGCGCCGATGATTGAACAGCCGTTCATGATCGAAATCACGACGGTACGTGTAACGCATCTCGTGAAGATGTGTTCCTCTATGCAAAGAGACCAAGTCTCCCATCAACACCACATCGTTTGTTTTTCTCCAGTCCTTCTACGGGCATGGTAAATAGCCGTGCTAGATCCAAATTTAAAATTCTAACATTCGATATAACTGACCACCGGAAATGGCGGCTTTTAAAGAGAAGGCTCTGACACACACACTCGCACACACGAAGGACACAGGGTAGTCACAACAAAACAAAAGCTACCTAGACTAAACATTTCCGGTCCGGAACCGGCCGTCACTTCCGAACCAAGCAGTTACTTTTTCGGGCACTTTTGTTTAATTTCTCATACAACCCTTCATTTTGCAGGCTGTAATGCGTACAGAGAACTTCGCAATGGACAGTAGCGTTCGTACTTTTTTCTGAAATAACAGAGATCGGTCTCGACCTCCACAATGCATTCATCGCTCACAAGGGAGATGAGTTTGTTGTGGGCGATTGGGTGTTATGATCAATTTTGAGTAAATTTAATGTTTCCTCATACTTCAAGTCAAGGATATTTTGTTGGTAAGGTTTCCATTCATATTGCAGTTCTACGAAATCAACTATATCTGATGTCTATGTCTATTCGAATAATACTAAAAGTCTTTCAAGGGATGCTTCTTTTTTCTTTTTTTTTTTGAGAATTGGTTTAAAGAAAAGATTCTACAAATTGATTTCACATTAATCCATCTTCGATGAGGTTACAATCGACCACAAGCAGACGAATTTTCGAACTTCCCGCTCAGCCGGGTCATGATCCCAGACAGGTGAAATTAGATTTCACTTTGCCTACAGCAAACTTCAACACCTCGAATCTCCGGCATCGATTTTCCACTTTGCGGTCCGTCGATAACCTCAGGTGAACTATACGACACGGGTGATAGCAGTACCCGATGGTGGTGGTGATGGATCTTATTAAATTCTATCATATCCACGCGAACCACCAAGTACGATCCAGATCGTAATCGGATGATCGCAAATGATGTTTTGATCAGTCCCCGCATAGAAACCCCTTAGGGCAGCGGCAGGTTGTGATGCTGCCGCACATCACATCGGTCAGCGTGTCAGCGCCGGTAGGTAATTGAGATGCAGTTTTTCTATCTTCTAAGTCATTACGGTGGGTGATTTATATCCCCCGGTGGAAAAGGTCACCCCAGGAACGGTACAACAATCGCCCGAAGGATACATTGGCCTCACCGCGGGAATCGATTGCAAGTCGTGACTGCCGGGACTCGTTGACTAATCAATCTCGTTTTCCGATCAAACGATCGATATCATTCTTTCGCACCTCGACGACTTCATTAGAATATGTGGAGGTATGGAGCTTGGGTTTTTGTGATGAGTGAAAACCTGTTGTTTGACCTTTCATAAGCGGGAATAAGTTCTCAGGATCATATTTCCATAGCATGCGAATGTTTCTGAGCATACAAACCGAAGAACGTATTGTTCTTGTTGATGAATGTGACAGAGTCCACTGGTATTCAAATTTGGCTCTTTATCTTCCAAAATGATTTGTTGCTTACCTGGAATGACAGTAAAAAAATGAAAGAATCAGTATCACGTCCTAATAAAGAGTACTTATTTTGACAGTGGTGAAATTTATCTGTTTTTGCTATAATACATCAAGGCTTGGACATCTTTAACGTTTTTCGATGTTTTACGAACAACCCTATACAGCTGTAACGAATTTCAACTTACATAAGCTGAGTGAATGTAATGCTGTAACTATTACACTCCTCATTTGGAATGTGTGAACAAAATGCATTTCTCCGGAATAGATCGTAACTTGCTAAACCATTTTGCTTATGCGAGATAAAGTCATTAGTAATTCTTAAGAAGCACACGGGCGGGATAGTATGCTTCAATGCGGTACCGCTTTCACTTCACCCAGTACAGCTGCATTTAGCACCTAATGAAACGACTTTCATCCCACCGTCTAAGCCCAATCATATTGTTTTCCGCGATCGCCGTTTGAGGAAACATCAAGGTTGAACACTTCAACATAATACGCCTTGTAGAGCGAAACCTTAAAACGCTGCTGCTGCTTTTCCGCTTAAGCGTTTGAACCAAACTACCGAAACAAAAGCCACGGAACGATCCTACACGAATGTGTTCCATCGTGAACAATCACGACCGGATGTGGACGTGAAGCACGATCGTTTCCGCCATCGGTGGAATTGCTCCGAATTCCGCTATCGTCATCGGGCGCACCATTGTCTTTCCGACGCGCAATCTTTGCGTCCATTTCACTGTGGATAAAAAAAACACTCACACAACCCTTTTTCCGACCAACCGTGCAGGAGGTGGTGCATGCGTTTCACACAACCCAACACGCATAATTAACTCGGTGGTCGATTGTAAAAGTCGAGCATGTACATACGACCAAACACACGAAATCGGTGCGTGCAACACAGACACAAGACAAGCTAGGAGTTGAGTAGTAATTAAAAACCACACACTCACTCACACTCCTGTTGGAGTTTTGACATACGGAACAGATGTTGTGTGGAGCACCAACACCACTGCCAGTGCAGTAAAAGTTGCATTAAGTTGCATTTCCAACCACCATTACTGACACCACCAGCAGCGTTGGAGTTTGCGAAGGATAATGATCACAAAACACGAGCCAATGGCCACCGAAGTTGTGGGGCGGTAAAGTCTTCACGAAAAACAATGCAAACAAATGGAGTAAAACAAAAACAATAACGCAGACCAGCTGAATGACCGAGCAAGGGCGCGGTTTTCCTTGGTTATGATTTCACGGAAGTGAGGAAATTGTTGGCGTGTTTTTATACATTTGTACGTCTTCAATCAACAAAAATTCCAACCTTTTAGTTTCGCTATAGTGAAGGCGCTACAACACGAAATCTACGCGTGGTGGCTGGTGCAATCGCTAAGACACGCGCTTGAATGGAGAGAACGAGGGGAGAGGCGAAGTTTGGCAAGGTCACAATATGTTACGGATTCAGTGAGGTGGTGGACGATCGACGGCAATAGCCTTTGTTTGCCGATGAGGATTTAAAGCTCAAAAAAAAAATCTTTCGAACATTAATGTAAATCCTTCTATTTTTTAAGATTCGTTCCCTGACCTACACCAAGAAAGAATGATCCATATCCGAAGGCGATGTTATGAAGATGTAAACAATATTGTTCTCTTAAAACACTTTGGAGATGTTCATTAAAGTTCTACGATACATTTGGAACTTGTCAGACTCTGATATTTTTTGTAGAGGAATTCAAATCTCACCACCAATAACTTTGCTCCCAATGTTGAGGTTGTAAACAGCATCTCAACAAGAGCAGTAGAAACAATGCACTCATAATACCCACCGACCACATCTTCTTCGTAGGCCACACTCAATGGAAGGAAATTATAAATTTTTCCCACCTGCACCATTATGCCATCGCTTACGGTTGCCTCAGACGGGAAACTTGCGGACGATGGTTTCGGAATGGATTCGTGTTGCATTCGCGCGCAACGGATTACGCCAGAAGAATGCTCCCTTGCCCCGCAGTGACCAAAAATAGAAACAATTGCGCGATGACGCAGAAAACTGAGCCGAACTGAACTTCAGCAAGATGTCAGTCGACCTCTGGTCGGCAGCCAAATTATTATTCTTGAGCTTTTTCTTCCAGCCGGGGTTTGTGTATTTAAACGAAGGTACTTTCCCTTTCGTTTCATTGAGCAAAGGGGGAGCAACGAAACCTCGCTCGATGACATCATTTGAGGAACATAAGGTCAACAGTAGTGAGTTGTTGGTTGTTCTGTGTGTGATCTTCTCCCTCTAGCTGTGCGTTTATTATTGTTCACGCTTCGCTGATTTTGTTCCCTTTCTTTGGACGGCCGTTTAATTTCTACGCCCTCTTTCGGACATTCTCAACAACCTCAAAGCTTGAAAGCTACCACACATCAGCGAAAAAAATCACAATTTCAAGCCGGCCACTTTAAAACTCCTCCTTGAAGCTAACTGGGTGAACTTCTGAGAGCGGTTTTAATTATAGCCACCGGGCATCTCAAAATTTGAATGACCTGTGGAGCAAAATTAACCTGCCATCAACATTGCCAGCTGACACCCGACGTTGACCTCAATTTTTAACGCTCCGTGCCAAGTGTCCAACAACATATCGCTGCGAGGTTCTGGTCGCGGTGATATGCGTGAGCTGTACATGATTCAACTAATCGCAGCTAAAGGCATTTTGTTTGACGTTTTGAGGGGAATTCTGCCAACTCCTCGTTTTCGATTATATCAGCGTGATGGCGGAACAATGCTGCTAGTCTTTGCGCTTCTGTCGTTCATTCGTGCCGCCCAAATTGAGAGTGCGTTTTTATTGTAGCCCTTGACCAAACCAAACCGATTAAAAATGGCTCCATCCAGATGAGCCATGCGCGCGATCTAGATGGTGAAGTTGGCAACGGAACTCCTCGCGCGTACCCCGTTGCAGAATGCTGAACCCCCCTGACAGCGCTCCCTTGACGGCAGGGCGAGCGGGCCTCGAATGACAGGCGGTGCGCATTCCCTTTCACTTTTCAGTAACGGCGCGGTACTGCTTCAGTTTCGTTTGACTCGCGTATCTCTCGCGCCTACCGTCACCGCAACGATGCGTTGCTGCATGTGAGTGTGAGTGCGTAGTGTATGACTACCTGACACAGGCTCTCCCTTGTTGCTACTAACACCACCAACGTGGCGGCAAGAGCGCGTGCACTTCGTGCTCTCGAAAGTAAGTGAACGGGTTTTCGCATTCGCCCTGCTGCCCTTTTGCATCCAAGTGGCCGTAGTCCACCGACCACTGAGTACCTTATACCGAGCACACAATTAAACCCTCTCAGAAAGCCACATGCGCCATTTACCTGGGCAGCAGGATGGTTTGGAGAGTTACTGCAGCCCTGAGAAACCCCCCGCTAGAGGGAGCGAGTGAAAAACGTCCATAAGAGTTTAGAGCACCCGCGCGTCATGTTAATGTCAAACCCCAAAGTGTTGTCAATACAAACAAACAATCGAACAAGCCATGCTCAAGACCCTGGCGTCGTGATGAATCGTGCCACAAAATCGCTGCGAAAAACCAACCACAAACAATAACGACTCATTGGGGCACTGAATCGGGACTGAGAAACCTGCCACACTTGCGGCACCCTACTCATACCGGAGCACGGGTTTGGCCTTTCCGAGTCTCAAGAATAACTACTTAATTGGGTGTTCTACCTCCACTCCGGTAGACTTCAGGTCTGGTAGAACCACTACTGGAGCGCAAAGCAAGTTGTCGAAGTCCTCGAAGGTGTACCGCCGTCGTCACACCTTCCGACACTACCACGAACCATGACCACTACACTGCACGGTCATTGAAAGGTACATTCTGCATGGCTCTTTGTATGAAACGGAGCGCGTCAAAGCGCGTGCTCTATCGGTGTATCCATTGTGGAAGAACCAAGCACCCAGAAGGCAGTCCAAGATCCGAATCCAGATTGTTCTAAAATGCATTCCTGCCCCCCACATGGACTACATTCTTGGGACGTACAATATATGCACATACATTGTCACCGATCAACTTGACACGGACCGTTGATGATCGGGGTGCAATATTTGAGGAATGTCCGACTACAGATAAGCTGCTGACAGGACTGATGCAACTGATAGGTGCCACTTGCATTTGCCATTAAAATCCGTTGAACTCATTGCGTCTCGGGCTTTGACTTATGCATTAGCAATCATTCTACTAACCGCCCAATTAATCAATCCTACCAAGAAGCCGACGTTGATGTCCTTGTTTGTCCACGAAGATACACACACGCGCGCTCGCTGGGTGCACGGTTTCGCGTAAGGTAAGCGGCTTCATTATCCGAACAGCGTCACAAGAGTGGACAAATTAAAATTTTATTCATTAGTAGCTTTGCAGCATCGGAACTGGTTTGGACAGTGTGTCCACATACCGGTGCCAACTGTTGGTAATTTTCGTTGATTAGTGCCAACGTAGACATAGACGTGAGGCAATCCACCGTGAGGACAGAGACCCTCGAGGAGCAGTTTCGAAATTTGAATGTCAAACTCGTTCCGCTGCAACTACTCGGTCGCGTGTTCTTATCTGGACTGGGTCAGATGATCGTCTGACATTATCTCTGTGACCCTCCGACTCTGAGACTTTGCACTGCTGACAGTTTTTGACCTACAGTACTGGTAGCGAAGTAATTATGTTTTGTCCCAAAACGCTACTTGCCCGGAAATGGTTAGAATCCTCTTCCTGTATTACACAGGAACAAGTTTTTTTTCTGGGTGTTTTGTTCGTACCCAACCTGTTCCGGCTAGTTTGGCCTAATCTTCCATTTTTGGCTCAATTCCGTTTGCAATGCGTTACTGTTACGGCACACATTGGACGCGCGAAACATTTATGATAGTTGTCATTCCTGCCTTTCACACCTGCCAACGACGCGGGACGATCGTTAACGAGGAAGTGCTCCAGCTAGCATAAATGTCGACAACCACAACTCGTCACGGAACCACAAAATCCCCATAAGCCCCGATACGTTGATGCCAACGACTCGGTTACGTGAAGAGCGGAAGGAAGAATCTTATGTCCAGTGCATTTGGCATTTAAAAAATGCCATATTTTTGCCCCACGACTCTACTGGAGCTGACCGGGCTTGTCGTCTGAATGCGTCCCCTTTTCGGGGGGAGACCCTCTTTTGAACTGAACCTGGAGGGGGGATGAAAATGTTCGATGAAAATTTCTGCTACTGCTTAATGCTGGCAACTTTATGATCTTGACGACGATGCTGGTGGATCGTTGGACGACTTGCGCTACGGTAGACATGAAACCCGTTTTAGTTCGCCGCTCGTTGTTGTTGTCTTCCTGTTGTTGCAATAAATCGTTGAATAAATGATACAGCGAGACACAGACATAGTGTGGTAGGAAAATATAGCGAAGGAAACTGGTCCGTCCGGACCTGACGTACACCAACTTTGGCGGAATGGATCAGAGATGGAGAAGAGCGATAGGCTTTCTTTCGGTTTGCCTCCATGCACATGCAACAGCGCGGTTGAGTTGGATCAATGTGTGAGTGTGAGAGTGTATGGCGTACTATACAGAAAAGCAGGACTTTTTATGCTATGCTGCAAAAAAAATGCATTTCACTTTCGTTGGCAGATCGTATGCACCGAGGTCAGTTTTTTCTGGATCTCCCAAGCATATTTGTAAAGGGAAGTA
Source organism: Anopheles minimus (assembly GCA_000349025.1). Taxonomy (NCBI): domain Eukaryota; kingdom Metazoa; phylum Arthropoda; class Insecta; order Diptera; family Culicidae; genus Anopheles; species Anopheles minimus. The sequence goes on from KB663721.1 coordinate 2,615,267, forward strand.
TTATTTAACTAAACCAAGTTAAAACGAGCAATCCCAGTATCTAATGTCCCAGGAGTATTACATTACTTAAAAGTACATAAAGAGCACAGGTTAATAATGATGACATTTATCAGCTAACATCTTCACACCGTTTGACCTTTAGTTTGATGTTCTTAAAAGGATCGTTTTTGAGCAAATGGTAGAAGAGTTTTGTCATAAAATTGGAAGATTCTACCTACATTAGCATACTAATCAATACAGAGATGGATAACCTTGAACCAGACTCATTAGTGTGACATTTGACATTTGCATAATGAATTCGCGTGTTTTTAGTGAAGAATCTTCTATATTCTTCTCTACCAAAAACCGTGCCATCGAATGGCTTTGAAAACAACTTCAAACTCACACATTTTACGGAACAACAATCGATGAACGACCAATCGATCGCTTTCGGGTTGAACTCATTTTACCGAACCGAACACACAATTTGGCATGAATTTCCAAAGATGGAAATCGTACAAATTTTGCAAACCAACTCCTTGCATAATTGTGTCTCGGTATGCAGCAAGAGAAAGAGGTCGCCAAATTTGATCGATTCGTTCACATTGCCGTGGAATTGGAATTTGGATTTTAGAAAATACTTCAACATTCAGTCACCTATTAATTGGAGCATATTATCGAAATTTGACAGAAACGTTTAAAAATTGAAGGAAACGTGAGAAATCTGATTTCGTCATTTTTTGACGACTATAAGAAAACTTCCATTCATACAAAGCTCCCTGTAGCAAGTGCCACCGTGCGTGCACCAACGGAAGAAGAAATATTCCATTGCCAGTCGATGTATGTTTCTTATTCGCACTTTGCTCAGCATTTCTTCTTTCTCTCAACCAACGATCTCCGCTGCCCATTCCAAACCGATCGGTGGTGTAGTGGTAACGTGTTCGTGGTCGGTAGTAACGAGGGCAAAAGCATCGACGTAAGATCCCTCCACCGGTAGGCCCCAAACAAGACACCGCTCGCAGTGGAAAGCCACCGGCTGTTTCTTCGCTCACGCTGTCTACCTTCGCTACTACTACTTTCACGGTTCTGGCAACCGAAATACACACGCAAAAAATACGAATACCTCACCACGAGGTTTCAGCTCCTCGCATATGTAACACCGGAGTCTACTCCGAATCGAAACAGGCAAAAAAATCCACGAATTGCGCACACCGACGGCACGTTATGTGAATACAAATTGGTTACTCTCGCGCGCTTGAAGCTGCCGTCGTATTCGTGTCTTGGTTGACCATTCGCACAAGGGGAAACATTTTCTTCCTCGGTCAACATGATCGTGATCGTGGCTGTGATCCCGCAGCGTTTCCCCAATCCAAGGCCCCCCGTCCTGGGGAGGGAGTGACTTTGTTGACCAAAAACCAACCCTCCAGACACCTTCTCCGGAGGCACCCAACCGTATGCAAATGAAATTCGGTAATAATCGAGCACAAAAAAAAGGCACAACCAAAACAGATAAAACTAAAACAAAAGGAAACGAACAGCGGGAGATTGTGCACTGGGAGGGGAGGGAGGCGACCGCCTACAACATACGACGGGCTCGGCGTACATTAGCATACCTGCCGACCGCCAACCAACCAAGGTAGTGAAATCATAAGAAATTGTATCATATCGAATCGTGGCAGAAAAAAACTAAAGGAAATTGAGCATGCAAAAACACGACGCAAGAAGAAAAGATATAAGTGAAACAAAACCAGTACCACTAAATGTTGGTGGACTTGTTTTCACTCGGTTCCACCACTACTACCACTACTACTTCTTTAGCTGTTACCATGCTAGTAGCATTTAGCTGATTTTCGCCAATTGCTGGATCGTACGAAACCGGACACGAATGCAAGCGTAATTTGCAAAAAGCAATAAAAATGCGCATGATCCCGAGCGATGATATAATTCATCAATTTTAATTCATAATGTGCAAGATGACGTTGTGCAGATAATATTGCTAGCTGATCTAGCCAGATCACTCCCGCAATCATTAGTAATAGAGCCAATTTGTCTTTCTGACATTCCAATTTAATTCTTCGCTTTATTTGGTACCGAAAACAGGGTCCATGTCTGTTCATCCAATAAATGAATCCAGCTCCAGAGGAGATCCAGAACCTCCAACTATAAAGTTATCCTCCTACTGATGAGAGCGATTTTTAAATCATCATCTCAAGTATGATTCATGTTTTCGGTTGTATTCTCCAGTACGAAGCTAATTGGAGACGATCGCTCTATTGCCCGGTTGGTTTGGTTACATCTGGAACCTCTTACCAAAGTGCTAACCGGGACGTCCAAAACTCTAAAAGTGACGTCCAGATGGATGGTGTCACATATACCGGTGTACCGTTAGGTTCGCAGTCTAGCAATACATTCTCCCAAGTTCTACGGTTACTCACTAAATTCAAGCCCACTCCTACACAAACACTCCCACACGCAAGATCGAACTGTACATCATTTCGCACCGTCACCATAACGCCACCGGAGGAACGAACTGTGGGGATCCATTTTTGGAGATAAACAACTGGTCCCTGTCGACTAGTTCCGTTCCAGTGTGAACCATCTGGAACTTGAGAACTTCTTCCGAGCGTGGTGTGTTGCAAAATGCGTACTTCGCTCACATTCGACAAGGTCATTTACATCGGGTCTTCCATATTCGCCTACACAGATTTCAAGATTTCAAAGAAATCAGTCTCCTTGAAACCGAGGGATTGCGTTTGTACTCAGAAGTTTACTAAGCGGGTTATGAGTGCAGAATTGAATGGAAGTAGATTAATGATAGTTACGGTACAAAACGTCATTGAATCGTTTAATGCTGACACCGAGAGATGAATTGGATCTTCTATCAGATGCTATAAATCATCTTCTAAATTATGTTTTGAATGATACAATACAATCTAACATTGGATCAATGTTTTCGACCATACCAAGAATATGACAATGTCCGCGTTACGAATATTACGAATGATTCGATGCAACGAACCTTTTGAGCAAGAACACGCTAAAATTCTATCAAAACACCCACTCAGGAAAAAAATATCATACATTTATATCCCTGTCGCACATTGCGAACCTGTCGACGGCAATGCCAAATCACATTTAAAACAAAGACCACAATGCTCTGAGCAGATTGTTTTGTGCTGATATGAACGCTTGCTTTGAACGGCACAACACAAAACCGACCCGGCAGGAGACGTGCCGTGTGAAGCGATGAAGTATGGCCAACTTCGCATGTTCTGGACATCCGGTTTGTCTTTGCTTGAAAGTTCTCGTTCCGTAATATACTTTTTCATAAGAAATAAAGCAGATTCTCCAAGAGGATCACGTTTTTTTTGTCAGCTTTCATCGACTCTTGGAAAAGGTCACGGAGTCTTGCAATCGGATCAGTCTGGGGTGAAATATGTCCGTAAGCGCTTTTATAGCTGACTGCGGTTGGTTCTTAATTTAATTTATGGTCCTTGAACGATTGAATGATCTTTGATTTTTTTTTACCTACTGGTATCTTGTGAGGTGCCACACCTTTGCTTGAAAGTGATACTATCAGCTGAGGTAGGTGCTAGATATTAGGAAAATGTATTGGATACGCTTAATCTCGACTTGGTGTGAAACTGAACTAAACCCTGAACAATTAAAAGGGCGCCACACGAAACTTTGGGTTGAAGTAATAAAAATAAAGGTCATTCTTTACGACCGATAAACGATTCTAGATAAGAAAGCTACTCTTAACCTTTTGATATTGAAGAACTTTTGATGGACAACAAATCAAGTTTCATCATTTACTGAAACCCTCCTCCGTTCGGCGTGTTATTTTGGATTTCAATTATTTTCCAACAAACTGGGCATGGTGTTGAACTTTATTTGAAGATAATTGTAAGCCTCTCTAAAATTGCTTCTCCAACATCGAAAGCAATCAGAAAAACAAGAACATTTCTTACGATCGTTAAATAAATTGACTCAAAGTGAAATCGTTCGTTGTCTTCTTTACCTCCACGTTTTTCCTTTAAGCACAACATTTGCATCGTTAATCCTTACCAAAAGTGCCCTGAAATGCCACAACCTGCCAAATTTTTCTCAACTTCTACCCTTAAAGCTGTCGTGCTTTGAACCCGAGATGAAGGATCTCCGTTAAGGAGCCAACAACATTGCCGCAATTTCCTTCAGTAATAAACGTCAAAACCGTTCAACCAAACAATTGGCAGTGGAAACAGTTGCCACGGGTTTGTCCCATCCTTTTGGGGTTTAGTTTGCATTTGCGTAGAGAACAAGGGCTGCAGAGATAAATCATTCGCCAGAGCACAAACCCCGGAGGCATTGGAGTTTGGGAAAACGACCTCCAAAAAATTAGACCTGTTTACATGTTTCACTCTTCCTCCTAAATACCCAACAAGCCCGTCATGCGGGACAACTCGCAAGATCAGCTGAACCATCCACCATCACACCCTTGCCGTGTTAAAATGAGCCCCTCATAAATCAAACGGGAAACAAATTTGAGGTTTTCTGCGCAATCATTACCGAGACCCGGCGATAAAAGGTTCGAGCCATTCGAGGGTCTTGCACGCTTTTCTGTGTTTGTAGGCTACGCGTCTGACGAGGTTCATCATTTGCGTTGCGATCGTTGCACCTGGATGTGGAAACAAAAATTAGCCAACGCTCTAAGCAAGGCATCGGCACAATCGGAAACAGAAAAGCAAATTTAGCTGTAAGTAATATAATCACAGCCTGAAAACAGGAAATTATCGTGAATGAATCAATCCTCCTGCAGCCTTATCACACCGTACGATGCGATCGTGCGATCGTGTGCCAAATCTAAAACAAAAAAAGAAATCGAGGGCTTGCAAATGAAGATCGTAAATATAATTTGATTTTCTTCTTTAGCTACAGCGCACCAACAGCGCTAAACAGAGCGGCATTCGTTTTCATCTCCAAAGTGCTGCAGACCAGACCGTTTCAACCCATTCCCTTGCCTTGGTTGTTTGATAAAATTTGAAAGACCGTTTCTTCGCAGTGGTTAATTGGTCGTTGAAGATAAACATCTTTATTGCTGTGTTTCATTTCACACTTTGCATCTCTTCGATACACTTCCACTCGTTACACTGTTCCTTTCGCAGTCTTTTTTATCCATACGATAAAAATAAAATGATCTTTTTTAAGAAAGAATGCAGTTTGTTTTATCTAATGCAACTTAAATTGCTTTTGGTAAAATAAATAGACCTTTCTGCTTGAATGTAAATTGCGTGTCCATAGACAAAGGTCGAATTATTTCGCGAAGAAAGTTGATAGAAAGGGCAACATGCAAAAGAAAGCATATTGGAACGGCCGCAGGCATTCGATCGATAGGTTTCCCCCTGACTCAATGGAACATACCGCTCAATGCAAGTGAAAGTATTTGTATAGACCACCCGATTGTATTTGAACCGGTGGTAATTTCTTGCTGGTTAAACCATTCAAAGTCGCACTCCCAAGGGTTACAGCTTCCTTTACGTCCTTGTCCAAGGTAAGGCGGTATTTTGCATTATCTTCTCCCAACCCCGGACCAAGGCAAAGTCTCAAATCGAAACGTCACGAAGACGAATCACCGGCGGACAAATGCATTCTTCTGTCACAATCACCATGCTTTACTTGCTTGTCCAATGACAGCTTCAAGTCTTTTTTGCACCCATTTGACTGTACCACCATTACCTTGCACGAACCATTCATCTTGCCCGCATATCTTAATTAGGTTTTTTTAGGTGCGCACTTTTTTGATAAATTTTAAACGTCTTGCACTTCACGGCAAGTAATGTGACTTGATGTGGCTTCATGCACCTTCCTAGATTTTCGGTTGGGCGACACATTTGCCAAAAAAAGCAGGTCTTACACCACACACCGCGGTGAGTGCGAATCTTCGACAGTTGGCGTCAAGGACGGTGCCATTTCCATGATGATTATCACCTTCCCTGCAGCAGTTTGACAAACTCTACACGAACGGTGCTTTTTGGAGGCCACAGGATACGAAATGGAGTGTTAATCATGATGCAAGGGAGGGTTCACGCGTTTTTTTTATGGACTTCTTTCGGAATTACTCGAAACGAAGAACGAGATGGAGAGTTATGAATTGCACTTATCAATGCCAACCACTTTGGGGGATTTTTTCCCACCCAGATGCTTTGCTATCCTCATCATCACAGCCATAATCATTATCATCTGCATTGTGGCGTGTATTCCCAAAAGGTGCTAATTTTTAGTTTATCTACCATCATCCTCTTCATTCCTAGTGCTGGGTATTTCACAACACGGAGCTAACGATTTGAAACGAAAGTGAATTCAGATGAACTCCCGTCATAGACACTATAAAGAAGTATTTTTCCCTCTTCTATAAGCACTCCCAACGAAGCCCGTGGTGAATGAAGCAAATGCTAAAGGCAACAACACATCCGCAACGAACGGAGAGCAACGAACAAGAGAGGAAGCCCCCATAGTGACGCCAGCCAAGAATAACAGGTACTATCGGTCTAACCTTCTTCCCGGGAACGTCTCTCGTGGTTTCACGCTGTACGGCGACGTTCCTCTTCGTTAAGCACAAACGATAAAAAAGGAAACCGAATTGCCATTTTCCTCCTGCTCAGCCACACACAGATAGAAAAGAGCGATCGGGTTCGTCGGGCTTGCCGGGAGTCTTTCGTTCCGTTTTTTTTTTGTTGCACTCCCAGGGCACAGCTCGCAATCGAAAACGAAAAGCGAGGCACCGATGAAATGGAAACGCCTGAAATTGTTCCGACAATTGAAATCGAAAGTTGACAGATCCATCGTCATCGTCGAGACTGATTGCGGTCTCTCGCTGGAGTGACCTCGATTCTGTACTGCCGGTCGAATTGGAATTGTGCTGGAGAAAATGCACGAGAAAGCGTACTTGCGTGCGTTGCAGAGGGATATTAACGAATTGATTGCAACGGCAATTGTCACCGCTACACTTTCTGCCCTACGCTCGACTGACAAGAGTGACAAACAAAGGGTGTCACTGCAATTACTGCATCTACTAATGATGATCATCAAGTCGTAAGTGTGTAAGAGATGTAAATAACTTGTACGTATCGAGCTACATTATTGAGTCATCAATCGTTACATTTTCTGCTGGAAGATATCGAGCACCAAGCGACAGAAACATTTTATCCATTTCCTTTCATCACGTACTTCAGGTGTTAATGTGTAAAAAAATGCCAAATTATTTCATTTCATTGTAACAAAAATCATACATTCGGATTTGAAGAATCCTTATAAATATTTTTCCAGCGTGCTATTCACACAAAAACAGACAAACCATGCAGAATGTTTTGCCGACGCACGAGAATATCTTCAAGGATGAGAACCTGTGTCTCTAGAACAGTGGCACCAAAGCACATTGCACGTCAATTAAGAATGAAAAATGTTTTGCTAAATGCTTGTTCCATTTCAATGTGTGCTCTTGTTGTTCCGAAGAAGGAATGTGCTATCCTGAAAGTAAGTTTTTTTTATCTCACAAAAAATCATGGAACAAAAATCATCAAAAAGAAATTTGCCAAAAATCCACACACCAACACTTCAAATCATTTAACTCAACTGTCTAATAACTGTTCAAGCATATGTGACACTTTTTTGAAGAAAACACAAGTGATAAGCTTTACAATCTTCTCTTAATTAAAAAGTAACCTCCAAAATAGCCTTTTCTGATACCAGCCCATATAAATGGGGTTCGTCGCTTACTTTCTCATATAACCATCGTTCAAGTCTTTCAATTTATTTCTCACTTAAAAGGTTTCTTTGTCCCATTAAAATATTCTGTAAATATTTTCTAAGCAACTTCTACGACTCGATGTAAATAATCCTTTTGCAATACATCTTCTTTGTAGTGTTAACTTAAAAAAAAACCACCCAACTAAACAATCTATCTAACCACACATTTTCAGACTTTTCTGGTTTCGCTTACCTTCAACTCGTTTCTCCATTTTATCTCACTTAATTCTTGCCTTACCGTGGCTCATTATTTATTCTAACGTTCTAAAGTGCACTCGGGCAACTGATCCCGATTCACACAACATCAACAACACAACGGAAAGAGGAGGGGCGAAGAGAAAAAACATCGAAAATCCTTTGCTGATATATCTACCGTCATCTGCTGACATTTCGGTGCAGAATACGAATACAACAACTCGTGCCAAACAAGCAGCACAGATTCGCGACCATTAAGAAAGTTTCGAACGTTCCAGAGGTGTAGGGGACAGGTATATTTGGCAGTATCTTGAAAATATTGCACTAATGCCTCCCCACCAATGCCTGATCCTGCCGTATCGGGCAACTTCAATGCCACATTAGCGTCGATAGAACCACAACCTGTGTCCGATGATAAACAATCACCCCGAAAATAATATATCCAACCACATCCTTACTTGAGGCGGCGAAGGTGAGGTTGGCGTTCGACCAGATCTTAAGTTTCTTAAGACATCTCAAAGCCTGTCAGCTCATGTACATTCTCCCAAGCCAAGCGCTCGAATGGGATTTTCGAACCAACGCAAAGTAAAAGATAGCAAGGCTGATCGGTTCTACCGTTTTTCCTTCCAGTTTAATCGTCACCTGTGTGTGTCCGAGGCGGTTTCGATTAATATATGCCTCCTCTTTTACGTGCCACACCGTGCACCAACCTTCGGTGTGTGTATCTTGTACGAGAGACCTCAAAACAAAATCTGGATATCCTTGACGCAACCAAACTGGTCAATACTGGACGTGTGCATGGTGTGTATCACGCCGGCACCGAAAACTGGTACCTGGTGAAGGATTGGACCGTATCTTGGGGATTTTGCGAAACAACAAAAAGCCAAGAGGTGATCGTAAGAAATTCGTCCAACCTTTCGTCCAACTTCGTCACGGTTGGATCAATCCCTTTTTATAAGTACACACAGGAGGATATTAAATCCGGCCCTTTAGCTATTCGACATGAGAATGTCTGGACACATAAATCCTTCCACCAAACCACATTCCGCGATGCTTAAAGACAGAAGGTTTAGAAGCACCAAATCTAACAGGGATGTGGTTTGGACACCGATAAGATGCGGAATTGATTCGCCTTTTGTTCGGTCTTGATCCATACCGATAAAACGGGGATGTATTGTCCGAAAAAAAAACAACACCTTTCCGTTTATCTCCCCTTCTCGTATGAATTTGTCCGATACGCGGGTGCTTTTATTATGCAGATTACATACGAAAATCGAAACTTGTCAAACCTGCTTCGGGCCAAGATGGTGATAATATCAATGCTGTGCTACGGGCGCTAAGCCCGCCGATAGACTTCGAACGGTATGTGTAGGCAAGCTGTTTGCATAGTTAATAATATTCACAGGTAAGGTTGGAATCTTTTCTTTTTTTTCTCAAATGAACCAGGGAAGAGAATTATGAAACAGCATGAAGCACATCTTTACGTGTGTAAGTCGATTAGAAGAAGCATAAAATACTTGGCTTGGCTTCTTACATCCTGTTTTACGCGAAGCTGGTTTTAACATTCCAAAAAGCAAATCATCAAAAAAAATCTTCCGGATTTAAGAAAAATAATTAAAATTTTAAACATCCAATAGCAATGACTCAGTGTATCACCACTTCTTCATAACGAAATATTATCAAAGATCAAGCTCTTATCCACTGCCACTGCTAGCATAATGATCAACCGGTCATTTGTCATTTCTCACTTTTCATAAGATAAAAAACACATCATCATAATCTGGTAGGGATCCCGGTAGCAGGGCTTGGATTTATTTCATAACACTTTCATTCTCCGTGTACGATCCAGTGTGGATGAGAAAAGTTAAATAAAACCATTAACAGTTGACACCGAACCGGTGCCAACCGAAAAAAAACCACCCGACGTGCCTTAAAACTTCCAACATTCTTCTGTTTCTGCAGTTTCTGCAGATTTTTTATCTCATTTCCAATGCACCGCTGAATGGTGACGAACAATCTAGGCTAAGGAACGGGTGGATTCTTTTTTTCTTGTGTTTCTTGCCCTCTTCTCTTTCCCAGTGTGTTTGCATTCCCACCTTAGTGCATTGTGTTTATGTACTGTGTGAGGTGTTTTTGATGTTTTTCCATCCATAATTTCAACGCTTGATTAAATCATCTCAACCAGCCGTGGTTTAGGAGGGAGAGAGAGAGAGGAAAAAACACCCAAAAAGTGAAACTGAGAGTGAAAAGTACAACACAAACACACGTCCACCGGCCAAGGGAAAAGCACAAAAACACACCGACTAGACCTTCAATGGTGAGTTGTTAAATATTGTCATACATAACCGTCTTTCGGGGGGCAGAAGAAAAACGCCGCCAACGGGCAATCGTTAAAATAAAAATGAAAAACACTTGCTCAAAATTCAAAATGATAACGTTACGATCTCCCACTCCCGTCACATCCCGCCGCTGTCACGAGACGGTTGCTTTGTGACAGTTCTTCTCACGCCGTGTTGCGTGATCGGTCCGCAACGTGTTGATGCTGCAACAATTCACTCGAATTCGCACATTTGAGCAGGTTGCAAAAAAAACTAAAATTATAAAATCGGAAACGGGGTCGAAAAATGCACTTTTCACAGCGAATTTTATCGGTCACAAAACTATGCCATTCACGCGAAGCACGTTCTCACGTAGAAGCTTTCGCAACACTTTTATCCCGTTTTATGTCACCTTTATTTTGGGTTAGTTTGTCCCTTCTCCTTGCATTGATTTGCATTCGAGAGTGGTCAAATATTAATGCTTATTTCGTTTTTTATTTAACCAGAAACACGCCTAGTTGATCGTGTCTTTTTTTTCTTTTAGCTAATGAATTTTAAGCGAATTCAATTTTGTAACCTAATCTCTCCCTCCCGGTTTGCCTTACGTCAGATGTGATGCAGGGAGAAAAAAACGACACGGAACGCTTTTCACCAGATCGCCATCAAATTACGTACGAAAATGGATTTCTTTTTCGAAAACTCGCCACGGTACACTCGAAAGTCACCTTCCATTGCGCGCGAAGGTACTCGAGGTTGAAGACTGAACCGCAACTCGCCCGGGTATTTCGTTTGCACCTGTGTGTGCTTCTTTTAAAAAAAAACACACACAAAACCACAAACCGAAGGTCGTTCCATGTTCCGGTGTGGATGGAAAATGGACAATTGCAGGGTGGGGAAGTGCCAAAATTTCTCCAACGGGTGTTATGACCGATTGAAGGCGTGAGAAAGAAATGATCGTGCGTTACGTACGTTTCGGCGTATGAAAAGCTAAAAAAAAAGCTGAAGACAAATGAGGCAACACCCCTGAGAGAAAAACCGACGCCAAAATTAATAGGAAACACCCTCCGGTGGGTGAAACCATCGACCGAAATCAATTGATTCGGGGAATACCCGTTTGGAAGGAGAGAAAAAACCACAAACGACCAGTTCCGTTGTGTTTTTGGGCTCATTATTTGATTTTTCCTTCCATGAAAAAGTTCGTGCGTTTTTTTAGAAAGTTTTGCGCCCTCACGCTTATGTCTAAACAAAACCCAAACATGATAACGTGAAAACACTACCACAAGCACTTTGAGGACCGGAAAACAAAACCCATCTACTAACGATGCAGGATGTGCCAAAGATTTCTCGTGGTTTATATATATTTGCAAGCTGCAAAAACATTGAGAGAAACGGCCACCCATGCAACCAATTAAAGTGTTCAACTAAATTGAAATATGAAAAATGCAATGTCAACGTAAAAACCGCCACAATTTTCCAATCCACACACATCATTTGAACGTTTCAAATCAGATGGTGCGTTCCTCGCCATCGAAGCGTTGAAGTCTTTCGTTTCTTTCGTTCCAGTACAACTGCATACAATTGTTACCACGCAATGGCAAGGCTTAGCTGCCACTTTTCTTCGGCAGGTTTCATACAGACGTTAGCTTGCGTGACAAACGGAAGCCCAGCATGAGCTTTTGAGCATCTTCAGGAGGAGAAAAAAATAGTAAGGCGGAAAACCATCACAACTCGTCCACGCCATATCTAGCGAACCATTTCTTCCCCCATCCACTCCTTATCGTCTTCTTCACACATACGCACACACACACTCGTGTTGTGCTTTCTCTGCGTCTATCTCACTTCGTTTCACTTCGGCCAGCGGATTAGATGACGCACTCGCGGGTAGTATTGGTGTGCGCCTTTTTACATGTCTTTCGCTTTCTTCGAGTACACGATCCTCGTTGCGAGGTAATCATTGCCGCATTGCTCAAAGCTGCATTTCGCAGTGCGGCGTACACCGGACTGGTCTATTATTTCCTTTTGAACACACATAGAAACATGGCTTTTTGCTTCACCCCGTTGAGCTTGTATGTGATGGTCAGTGTGCGATTTGTGGTACTACTGCTCGTCCACTTGTCTGCAGACTATCTGCCCGCCAGGGGAAACGTGTTTCACTTCACTTACATTTTCACTCTTTATCTTTTTTTTTAACTATCGGTCGCTAACAACTACAGCGTGATTGTTTGCTTTGCTACGATCGGTGGATTGATTGTACAATGTTGTGCTGTTCATCTACTGTTTTAAAGTACACTAACATATCACTTGAATTTTCTTCTTGTGGAGAGTTGAGTAACACAAAATAGCAAAAAATAAACCTTTTTTTAATTTTTAGTATTTAAAATTAATTTTCTCACCTGTATATTGCAGATTTCAAAATGAGTTACACACTTGGTACTGTGTAACGATCAATTCAATGCTTTGATGACGAAGGCTTTGATTTTTTTCTCTCCCAAAAAAGTGCTTTTTTCGGATTTTTTTCTAATTTGCCGCTTTTACTCAAATGCTGTTTTCACTTGCTTCGAAATGCTAATTCGACCATCGGGTTCAGCGCACGCACGCACGGTGACAATTTTTCTACTTCATCAATTTTTCTCTCCAATTTCAATTCGGGTTTTCCACTCTTATTTTCCCACGTCTTCTTCCACTTCACACTTGTTTTGTTGGCAACTTTTTTTCTTCCTCGTACCGGCTGCTACGGATGCATCCACCGCACACTACAATCATGCACCTGCACTCCTGCTACACCGATTCCTGCAAACACTTTCACATTCGTTTCTGCTGTGGAACACCGCACACGGTTCTACCGCTTTCCAGGTGCCGATCGGAGGCTCACACTGTTTGCACATTCACTCACATCCACGCACTGGAACCTCCCGATGTCCTGCAGGACCTTTTGGCAGAAGTAGAACGGAACAAATCGCAGCAGCACTCCACAGCACGCAAAATTCCCGGGACGTCGAATAGGAGAAACTCTAGCGAACAAGCCAACCTCAAACACACCCAAAACTGGTGGTGGTGGTGAAACTGTGCGTTCGAAAAACCGTGTGCACCGGCTGAGCGTGCGCCTTCGATAGCTTTCGCGAGTGAACTAGTCGCGCAATCGGTTGGCCCGTGCTGCGCAACCTTAAGCGGTTCGGTTCCCTCAAGAGGCCACCCCGTGGTTGCCCGCCGCGCTGGGATCACGTCTCGCCAAGACGTCAAGAAAGTGAGCTTTGCGCTTTACCTTGGTGAGTCAAAACGAGACGCCAACAAGCTTTGTGGAATGCTCAAGCAGGGGTTTTCTGGTAGTACATAATTCCCAGATTAAGTAAAGATATAATAATTCGCAGATCAAATTTTGTATTTTACCTACTTTAAAGGTGTTAATAAATTTAATGTGAAAAAATAAAAACAGTAATTAAGCTCATCTATAGAACAAGAACATAGAGCAAGAACAAAAATTTCGATGTGTAGTAAAAATATGATGGAGAAACGGCAGCCTTAGAGTTCTTGAGTTTGAAGAGCCATTCAAGAATACGAAGAAAAAATATCTATTAGAATAATAAGCCATTATACAGAAAACATTTTCCAGTATATTATTAAGCCAAATTAAATTTTATATGTCTGGTTGAAATATTTAATTAAGAAGTTATACTTTCCGAATAATTTATTTTTTATCATTTTCATTAAATAGACAAATAAACACTTATGTTCTATTGTGCCAAACCGTAGTTCCATTAATTTTGATTCTATTTTGTCCTTAGCTGACGAACCCTGCAAAACTGAGAGAGATTCAAGAGAGATTCAAGCCAACGAAAAAGCTCTTTACAGACCATTCGAGATGATGAGAAATATAGAGCTGCAACGGTGAGAAGAGAGTACAACTTTTCTCACTTCGTTAAGAAATTACTCTCTGCTTTTCTTGGTTACTATATAATATTGGTTTATATATTGTGAACATCTGAACTATGAACAAAATATAATTATATATTAAATTAACAATTATTTGAACTTTGTAAAACAAATACGAAAGAGAAACTTGTCTTTACAGTAGAATAATTAAAATTCCATTTAATGGAAATTCTTATAGAATTATTCTTTTTTAAATTGAATGTTAACTAATATTGGGAACATCCTGTGAGCAAACAAAACGTTTCAACCTCGGTGCTTCCAATTGTCACATTCATTTCAACTACATTTCACACAACATTTTCTCATCCTTCTCGTGCCGTTGAATGAATGAATTTCCCAAAACCGAAAACTCACATCCTGGATTTACGATCTATGAATAACCACCGGCGAAGGACACCTTTAATTGCACGAAAACGTTTGACCATGGTGGGTTTCCTTCGCCGGAGAAGTGGCGATGCAAATAATGTTCCCCCGGACGATTCATGCCATTATCACAAACTACGGCTTCTGTCTCCAAGAACCCAAGCTGTTGGTCACTGCCACCGATTGAGTTCACGTAACATTACGTAGACACTTACTCATCAAACTCAGACTGCAGCTATTCGGTATCGAGAAGCGTCATCGTGGCAAAGTAGGCCACAGTCAAGATGCATTGACCCCTAGTAAGCTAGTGACATCGCTGACATTGACACGGTATAGTGGCAGGGATTTCCCAAACTATTTGGCTCGATTAACTTCCCCCTGCTTGATCAGAGCAGTTGAGCTGGAATTATCATCACTACTCACGATCTGAATCATTCGCACAGGGTTATTAATAGCATGAACCGAATTCAAGGGCGTACATGGATCCGCTTCTTTCCCTTTTTCCTCGATGCAGCAAATGATAGAGTACGCAGAAAATCGCTTCAATCCATACCTGCAAAAGGGTAAAACGTAGAAAAAAGGGAAAAATGTTAAATTTTACATTACAAACTCATCATTAGTTCGGTGGATCGTGTGCAAATTCCAAAAATAGCATTCTACTGCTACACTTGGCCTATTAGTGATCCAATAAGCGCTTGGAAGTAGGTGATGAAATAATTTCGAGCTACCAATTTCACTACAAAATGAGGATGCATGGTGCGTCACCCACACATGTCAGGGACACGATCACACTACTTCGCCGCATCGTGCGACGTGATGTCCTTGGAGTGCAACTAGTGCACGCACCTGAACTTCGTACGAAGAAGGGTTTGGGAATGATGCGGCGGTGGTATGAAAATGGTTTTGATAGTAAATCTTTCGAAGTCTTACGAAATCTTGCCATCGTCCCCACGGTTGTCCCACGATGGAATGTAAATCGACGCTTCATTTCAATGTCGCGATGACGTTGGTGACGACGGCGATGCCGAATGCACCTTGCAAACAGTTGTGCGATTGGAGCATTGAAACGTAGCCATTCTTGAGGGTCATCAAAGTGGTATTTTACAACAAAACGAAGAAGAGAAGGAGACTTCAGCAAATACCAACTCCAAAAACGCCGCTCGGAAAAATTCCACAGGAATTGCGGGTGGAAATTGGACGACCGCAAGGTGGCGCGAAGGTTTACGGTTGGGGACATATAAACGATTGTCATACTCGTCGCATTTGCGAGGTGCGTTGCTGGGACGCTTTTAATAATCCGCTTTAAAACTTGCGCATCGATCGTGCAATTGTTGTGAAGCTTTTAGATAAAAGGAAGGAAGCACTAGGAAGTTCGTTCGAGGAAGCGGTACAGCCACAGTGAATAAGGCCAATAACAGTTTCAGGTGCAAAGCGCTTTATGGGTCCATCATCATCATCATCGCGTGGTGGCAATTGGAATATTTGATCGAAACGATCCGATAAATATTATTCAGTTTTAAAGGACATTGCACAATAAAATATTTTACGAGCGGTAAGACACTCGAAAGGAATTCTGGATGCATATTCTGCATTGGGGTTTTTTTTTTTAACAAGTTGACGATTGTTTCCAAGAAAGATTTATGATCAGAAGAATTATTTTGCATAAATGTCGTCAATGGACAAAGCCCTTTTGCTGGGTGGTTTTGTTAACAATTGTATCTCCGACTCTACTACTTTAAGTCCTCATATTTCTTTTCGAAAAACTTCAACTGTCTTGGGAGTACTATCAAAATTCTTTGAATTCCTCAATACACTGAAGTTGGTTAATAATTATAAGCCTAGCGTTTCAATATATCTCTCCTATCGGAAGTCGCCATTTCAGGCAGCTTGATTCCAAAAGCTCGCCCCCAATCCAATCTAAACCAACCACACGTACTACTATGACATCAACCCACCGATTATCGAACCAAAACCCATAACCTTGGCTACTTTCAAACACTCAGTCCTCCCAGTAAGCTTCCATTCCGTGCCCTGATTTTAAGACCTTCACGCACCCGTTTCCTTCCTGTCCTCACTTCGCCACACCTATTCTCGACACGAACTCAAACACACATACACACAGTGGAATGGCACGTGCTTTGACCAACCTATCGATCAAAGAGAAAAAAATTATTCACCCGAAAAACCCTTCCCAAAACCTAAAGCAGCAGGAAATTGTGGAACACGCCAACACGCCACGAAGCTTTCATTTATAAAATTGAGAGCTTGGGAGCGTCTCAAGATCAATAAACCGAACCGAAACACTGGCGCGGATTTAGATTGGCTCACCCAGGCCTTACCCTCGATTTATACACACTGCCACTGCTTCTTGCTCGGTACTAAAACAATAATATTTACCCGAATGTGCAACATATATACATATTGGCTGCAACATAAGCGCGCATGCCACGCTCGCCGTCTTTTCGTTTGCTTAACAACCGTTATGTGTTTAGCGTTGGCAAAGAGTAACTGTTGCAGGATTCGTCTCCAACGGAGGTGGAGGAAAGGGTGGTGGGCTGTAGATCAATTAGCACCCCACCCAAAATTAACATGGCTAATTCCACACGAGCTGGTTCGCTGGTGAGCTGTACGATGGAAACAGTATGCAACTGAAAGACTGCTGCAACGTATCGTAGTAGTAAGTAGTAAGACACTTGGGTACCGTGTCTTGCATGTATGAGTGTTTGCTAATGGAAAAGGGGTCGATCGAATCAAAATAAAATCATCCACTAAGAAAGGGAGCAAACAAACAATCGTACAATGTGAGTAATTGTTCGTAACGTAAGCCGTCAATGCAGGTGATCGGTTGTTTAGGGTCCCCACTTAACCTAACAACGCGTTGCTGCAATGATCAATCGCGATCTGATAATACTTTTAGACAAATGCAACAACGAAAGGGATTTCTAAGCGCTAAGGGCATCGTCGTAAAGGATGAAAAAGTACGTTAAATTATAACAGCACTCGTAAATAAATGACTCCCACTTTTAATCGCGGCTAATTCAATCGAACGACATAAGCCACCAACCCTAATGATCGTGCTGATGCAACAATCGCTTTACACGCGGGAGGTCCACTAATTCGTCGTAGTGCACCGTGTGCGAACTCTGTGTCCGCGGTGGAATTGTTTTCGGCATGATTGTGCAGCTGGAATTCGGTCCTAAAGGTCGTTCCGACTGTTTTGTTTTCTGGTTCGTTTCGTTTCATTTCAATTCATCGTGCGCGGTATTCACTCAATCATAACGTCTGTTTTGTTGTTTTACGGACGTTTTTTTCTGTATTGGAGAACGAGCTGTTAACGTGATTGTACATAAGCTGATGGGTTTAAAAGTGTACGGGGAAACGAAATAAATTTACTTCCTTCCGGAGTGTTAAATTGGAGTGGTATGACTTTAAAGCTATTTCTTAGATAATTCTAAAACGTGGATTGTGTATGTATCTTTCTAGAACTGTTTCCACAATGACAAGACGCTTAAAACTACCAAATTAAGATTATATCCTCAACTAAATGTTCAACAATAGGAGCAGTGACGTCACAGATAAAAGGTAACAAGAACTATTATGTCTTACTAAAATCCTTTCCTCCCCAGATAAAAGACCAAACTATGACAAGCGAATATGTTTTATTGTAGGTCAGTTCCAATACAGACGAACTCTCCGTTTCCCTCTGTTTACTTTCAGCTTATTTGTAAAATTACAGTGTTTTTTGTGCCCCGTGCTTCATTGTGCTTTGTTGTTACCGTTCTTCTTTCTTACAACAACAGCAAAAAACCTTTTCTTCTTTCGCATGTCTGTCCCGCGGCCAGATACACGCTTTGTGCTGCAGATATCAACAGCATGATTCCGCGATACTATTGAAAATTGGCCACAAACAGAAGCATCTCGTCTATGCACCCCCAACCGAAGGTTCGTCGTCTATGCGGTCGGTTGAGTTTTGCGTTTTTTTACGGTACGATGGTTTCTTTCCCATTTTAGACGTGTGGTTTTTTTTCTCCCGTGCACACAAAACGAAACCTTTAAAACGCTTTCCAGTGGCTTTTTCTGGTGGGAGTTTGCATCTCAAGGTCGGGATTTAGGAGTTCTGAATTCTGTTGAGAAATATTAACCTTGAGAGGCAAAAGTTGCAGGAAACAATTGCTCCGAGACAGTCCAATGTATATGAGACTTCTATTTCATTAACAACCGGGAGTTGGAGTGCGCTCAGCTCCACCTCTTCGTTACGCATCTAAATCGTAACCGTGAGGGGAAGAGGAACTTACGGTGCACCAAATAAATAAACTAAGCCCAATAAATAAAGGACTTTAATTGATTCTTGCTTTTGCATAAACTTAATTTCATTGCTCGTTTCCTTGCGTTCTTAAAATAAAAAAAACTCTTTTTTTTCTACAACCAGTTACTTCTTTCGATTTCATTTACCTATGCGACTCATTGTGTTAAGAATGAGCGTGCCACGATTGCACGACAGGCCGATTCTTGCATCTCGTTCTCTTGGACTTCCAATATCTTTGTCCGTCGTATCATAAATATTGATCGTCCAATGGATGCAACCGGGAACGGGAGCACAATCCCACCACTCGGAATCGTATCGGATGTTATTTATGTTGTAATACAATAGCTAAACATCATAGACTGATCGTACTGAGCAGGGAGAAGAAAAAACGGAACGTACGCACGAACTGCAAAAACCGATCGAAAAACGCATCTCTGTTGGCCCTTTTGCTTTAGTTGCATGAAACGAATAAGGCAAGAATGTTAATAACTCTCCTGCGTTGCACATAAAGCGCAACAATTCGAATACATCGATTAAGACACGGACGCGACACACGATTGAAACACTCCGGGCTGGGTTGTTTGGTAGAAAGTTCCTTCGGCGGGAGGCGAGCGTTCCATCCGTTCCGAATGGTAAGCTTTTACCGCCCGCTTTATGTACAATGAAGCTGTAAATTCTGGAATGCTTCCAAAGTCGCTCTGTCGTGTCTGCTGCTTTGCAGATACATTTATAGACTCCGGGTGGACTCTGCGAGGTTTTGCCGAGCGTGTAGTAGCTAGTCCCAAGCGATTAAGCACGGAATGGAAATGCTAATCTTTATTCATAGCTACAGATTTTACCTTCCCAATCGGGGGTTTATTTCTTCATGATAAAGTACAACCAAAAAGGGGTTCGTCGCTTACTCATCGGTGGTCAAGTCTAATGCATCCCAGCCGATGGTCAACACTACCCGATAGTACTAATTGGTCACTGTCGGGAGGATGCGGATTTCTTTATAAGGACACCCATCCAAGGTTCTTGCACCGAGAAGGCAGGAGGGTCCGAAGCACTTCAAAGGATCTGTCACTATTTGAAATTCCTTAAATTCAACTGTCAATACAAAACGTAACGCATGATAAATCGTTCAATTGAAAGTGTTTTCAAAGAACCTAAAATCTGGTTCCCCTCACGTAAAATTTCCTCCTCAATACATCAAATCCATCTGAATACACAATTGCTACTTTGTACGCGATGGGTAATTGCAACGACGGATGTCTGCATCGTTCACCCCCAACAGTTTTTTTTTCGTTTCGTCGGTCAATAAATTCTCTGTCCAGACGGTTGTTTTGCATTTCAATAAACCATTGCATCGATTCTTAGGACCGTACGCACTCAAAACGATTGCAGGTAAGTTATTCCCGCACCTTCATAAATTTCTATCAATCGGAAAGCCATCGCAAAGGGATGGTTCGATCGACAACGCGTAGAAGGAACGGAAAAAAATCTCCTTTATCATCGAGTATCGTATTTCAACAAACTAGTGGGGAATTTTTTTTCAAACGAAGAATCGTTAGAGAGACACGACAGATCCGCGATCGATTTGTCGGAACACCACTGGTACGTCTTTGCCGATCTGCTGATGATTGGTAGCTACCCGATCGAAGAGGCGTGATCCAGACACAGCAAAATAAGGAAGGAAACACCCTAAGCAGAACCTTTTATCATCCTCCCGACCGATGTAAGCGTGCTTACCACTTCGATTCTTGTTTTCTCTCCGTCTGCGTTTGTTTCGTTTTCTCGCACTTCTGCACAACAGTAATCAAAACAACATTTTAATTAGAAATTAATAAATTACGACTACCCCGATATCGATGTCCAGCGGCGTCGAAGCAACACGAATGGAAAGAAAAGACAGCGTAACGTTCCTCTCCCTTTTTTTATTGTTCGCCTGATTCCACACTGCACGCATATGCATTCACATCCGATGCGATCGTTGACACGATGAGATCGCACATTCCTCCGTACTTTGCCGATCGCGAGCCTTCCGTCAAGGACATATGTGCTAAGATATCCCGTGGTCAAAATCATGCTGATTAAACTCACTACCACTGCACCTTGCCGACAAGGGTAGCAAAGTGTGAGGTGTAGTATGAGCGTTACGGTGATCACAGTGAGCGCGCACCAAACAACTCACCACTCACGGTGCAGTCTGTGAAAAGTAAGCGTGCCCAAAGGCGAAGACTCACCACGCTCACGAGTAAAACACGGCGTTCACTCTCGCTGCACGCACGACAGTAAACAATATTCATCGGCGCCTAAATGTATGCTCTTTAGTGCAGAATACATCGTGAAATTCGAGCAACCATTTCGTTTTTTCACGTTATGATTTATAAAATGTCTTTATTAATAAACTAAACACAAATTTTGATATTTTATTCATTATATCAGTTTGAAATTTTATAATTTATACATGTCTCGCTGCTGCAATTTCTGACATGTTTCGAAAAGTAAACCCTTACATAATAATGTCATAATAAATTATGATCACACGATTGCGGTGGGAACGATTAAGTACTTACAAAAATTAGGCACATATGGCAAATAATTCCAGAAAACCAAATTTAATACCCAACATAACATTTCGAAAAGTTTAAAAGATAATTTGTGACTTACTTACGTGCAGCTAATGAAAAGGTAAATACTTTAGTTTATAGCATGCCAAACGTATTCAAAAGGTGTTCTTTCAAAGCTGTTTTATTTATCGATTACTTTCTTTTGCACATCCAGCTGCTTTGAGCAACTTAATTTGACATAAAATACGATACCACCCAAAAACCGCGATTGGTGGACTTTCCCTTTCGGGACTACACATCCCTCCAATGCACTGGACAGACGACCGCAGGAATCGAACAAACCGTTCAAACGTTCTCAAAATAAAGAAGCCTCTGCGATTATTCTCTCACTAACGAGCCGAACGTCAAACAAACGATCGACAAATCCCTCCTCATGGCGGTTAATCCTACAACGTCACAAACGCACAAACCCCAGCCTCTCTCTCTTTCACTCACCGTTCTAAACCCAATTTTAATCACGTAAAACTGTCGAAAAGCGCACACAATTTATTGGACGATCGATGAGCAAACGTAAAAGGGCTCGCTGCACTGCATGATGCCGATAGGCGCGTCGATCGCACACGTGCGGGACTTTATTCGTCCGCGTTAGAGTTTGGTGTGCAAAAAATAAGATGCCAACTCCGAAAGATTGCGCTCAATGGTACCGTGTGCTGATTTATATGCTCGCCAACGACGCCTGTGCCCAGGAGAGCACACGATCATTGTGCACCACCAGGCGACGTTGGACGTGCTGGGATTGAAAAATCGAATTTTAATTTGCTTATACGCCCGAACGATGTTTTTATGTGTGTGTTTTTTTTTCAAGCGTGTGATACACATTATACTATTGTGAAAGGGAATATTGGCGCATTTGGGAGGTTTTCGTATAAGAAGAAAAAACTGAGATGAAAAATCCTTCCAAAGATCCAGTGTGGAAACAGAACCACATGGCGTACGGGAATCAATTAAGCTGCAGTTCAGGAAGCGATAAAATGTCCAAAAAAATGGTTACCATTATTTATATCCACAAACCCCTCGGAACATACAGGGTTAGGCGGGTGTGTATTTGGGCTGCTACACGGACAACGACCGATCGAACAGATTACCGACGTAGGAGTTTAACAAATGACACTGTTGCTGTATTTGATTCCATATCTAGAGGGCAAATTCGTCCGGGTTAAATATTTTGCTGCAGTTCAGATGCTGATCGATGGGTGCAATTTGCATGAATTTGGTGCAGCATTGCGGTTTACAAATGCATTTTGGGGGCAGTTGACAAATTTGGCTAATTTTTATGGTGGTTGTGATTAATTTTCGTGCATTTAAAATGATTTAAAGCGGATGACGAATCAAGAGCTAGCAATAATTTTTTGAGTAATCAGATAAATTTCAATTAGGTTGTTTTTTCGGTAGAACAATTCATTTTTTGACAATGGTGTTCATTTTTTTGTACACGCCTAAATGTATGCAATGTATGCATCGAAACGAAGCACGGATCCGAATGACATTTTTTTAAGTGCAGCTTTTATATGTTTGTCTGTTTCAAGGATTTATTAAAATAATTATCATATATTCTTCCCAAGCACTACAATATAGACAACCATTTTTATGACTCTATTGCCATGTTTCACACCCATCAACCAAGTGCAACTGTGAATTTACTCGTAAATCAATAAACCAGAGCTCATCCCTACCGCCATTGTGCCACAATGTTGCAAATCGTTCGCTATCGATCCACCATTAAACGGTTATCAGCCTCGGCACACCTTCGTACCCTATTCAATGTATTCAACCGATTGCAATTAGGCGTCATTAGAACGATTTTTATTGCCATCATTTTACCATTAGCGACAGTAGGAGCTATTTGTAAAGATGGTATACATATGCTGTCAAGTCTGGAGTCTGAACGCTGCCAAGAATGCATTCCGTTCCGTTAGAAGATAACAAAAGCGATGGATTATTTATGTGGATAAGGTATGATCTGGTTGGGTACCGTTGAACCATTTTTGATGTTTTCTTTTTTTGTTGTAGGAAATCATGACGGACATATATTGTATGCAGCTAACGGTTTTAATGCAGCGTGTTCTAAAAACTCACTAAAATGGAATTATAGAATTCTATTCCAATTTATTTATTTAATATATTCGTTTTACAGCGTTTGCATAATTTACCCTGAAGGAACATGACGGGCGGAAGTGAAGTTCTTCAGATTGTGCCAATGTTCCTGACATAGGTGGTCAAGTCGTGACTCACACGTCACCATGGACCACCCTTTGCCAATGTCCATTACGCTAACCTCTGTCGAATCGTTCGTTGTCGTTACAGTTGCGAACCATAACTGTCCATATCTTCCGACATTGACCAGGCACAATTTATGAATCATGCGTCACAAGTCACCGTTCTGCACTGCGAGTCTTAAATTGTCAGCAAGAATTCGGTTCAAACATGACAGAATGCGCCAGTGGTGGCTTGGCAGTTTCTCAATTACGGAAACACAATACGAAAGGGTAACACATGGTTAGCATTTCACCTCCAGCCATTCTTACCATAAGGTACAATAATTGATTTCTTGATTCAATCTCTCGAGAGATGTCAAACGTTCGCTGGGGCGCTTAATGCTGACAGACTCGACCCGCACGGAGATACTTCAGTACAAATTGCATAGTCCAGTATTGCTGCCTGGGACGACGATGCGGGCAAACGGTAATAAATTTAAAAACGCATGCGATACGATTAGATTACTCCATTGTAAAAGAATAGGTAGCAGTGAAAATACTGCACGTGGGTTGATCTTAGACAGCATTCTTTTTTTTATTATTTCCACATAACTTTTTTTGAGAAAATAATGATATTCCCGCTTTAGTCTGGTGTTTTTATTTTTCAGAAATTCTAAAAACCCTTTTAACGGATAGCAACAATAAGCAAAAATCGTTATCAAGCTACGAACACAGCCCGTTATCGCTTGCGCCGCTTTATCACACATTAACGACGTTATCCGTTATCATATTTGGGACCTAACTGCTCGTGTTAACGGTTCGAGATTTTACAGTAGCAACAATGTCTAGATGGTACTTAATCACCGTTTAATCTTATCAAAATCGTTAACGTCACCAAGAAAGAAAACAATTTAGAGAATCCGTTTTCGTATAAATAGTGACCCAAGAGGAGCATTATTTCAGTTCGAACATTTTGCAAATTCTTAACGGACGCCCGAACCAAAGATTTTTTTGTCAGAATGGTAAGTTGTCAATATTTCTTTTCATTCAAATAATAATTCAATCTTTTCTTCACATCTAGAAATTCCTACCAATCATCTTGGGGTTCCTCTGCACTGGACTTGCCACTGCGGCAACCCTGCGTGAAGAATTCGATCAGCTTCTTCCCTATCTCAACATGGAACAGGTGCGTGCCATCTACAATCGCTACATCGAAACCGACGCACAAGTGGGCGAAATCTACGCTTTCCTCCAAACTGAGGAAGTCGATCTGGCTTGGAGAGTCCTGATCAGTCAGCCGGAGCTTCGCACCATAACCGATTTCACGGAGGAACGTGGAGTCAGCATTCGCGACTACCTAAATCGCATTGCGGCCATGTTGGGACTGACACCGATCGTTCCCAGTCGTGCTGTGGGCGCTCGTTCCTGGTCCGCCATGATGGACGAGATCCGTGCGGTTACTGATATAGATGGAGCATACCAACTGGCCCAACAGTTCATCGCTACGCCCGGCAGCGAATTTGCCGAGCTGCACCAGATGGTTGGAGAGCTACACGATGTACTCCACGAGGTAGCGGAACATCCGGACGTGCTACGTGTTTCGAACCAGTTGCGTGCGTTCGGTGTCGACGTCGACCGAATTCTGGAGGTGATCTACATGTTTTTCGGCTGGCACGATCACTAGATGTCGGCTGCTGGTACCCATTTTCCACAACCTCGGACAAGGTCTTCCAAGATGCACAATAAACACATAACAGCGTTGTTCGCTTGGTAGCACAAAAGGCACACAACACAAACGAACTATTTTTCATATATCTCCCTAATCGTGCTCGGGGATGTGTTGGAACTTTACAACGCTTCACACGCCACAAACATCAGCCTACACCCGCACAAAACAAAAAACGAAACCAAATCGCACTCGTTTATCGAACCCGTCGCTAATTGCTTCCAAGGGCTTCTACGCGTTCTTGAGTATCCGCTTCGGGGAGGGGCCTCAACTTCACTGACGAAAGCCGGCGATACTGTTGTGCGTCACGATTTTCACGGTGCGACCCACGGAAAGACAACCGCTTGGGACCGTTCGTGTGCACGATGGGTAGATTGATTCCCGATATCTTCGTTCTAGCACTTCTAGCGCAACACACCTTACCGTGTCTGCATGACTCAGCATGCGAACATGCAATACGTCAGCAGGATACTCCACGCGGGTCCATCAGGATGGGCCATCAGGATATCTTGATGGCTGCCGTGTTTCGAGAAGCGCGTTGGCTCAAAGTCAAACAACCAGCCACGGACCGGCAATTCGTCACGTTAGTCGATCGTGGGCCGTATGTCTGGAGTGTCTCGGATCCGTTCGTGATCCGCAAGTGATTGACTGTGGACCATGACCGTCAACGAGGCAAGGTAGTACACCCGACGGGCATGGGCGATTCGTTAAGGATTTCATGAAAGCCCACCGAGCAACACTGGCAAGTCTTGCGGGAGCAACAGCATAATGTCTATTTGTTCTAATTCTACCTTGGTACCGAGGGTGAAGGTGATCTGCATCGTAAAAATCATAAAATCCATAAAACCAAACGATTCCCTCAGGCTGTTGGAGCGGACAACAATGGAATGATATGGGAGTTCCTACTTTTGGTTTTACTATTCACATTTTTATAGCTTTTGAAGAGTACTGTAATTACTTTTGATATAAAATCATATTGAATATTTCAGAATAAAAACATCATACAACTCTTTCCGTCGTAATTAGTGACATATCAAGTATCTTACATCTCCTAAAAGAATCAAAACTCTGTATCCCACAAAACATCAGCAATGGCACGTGCTCTAGATGCATTTCGTTGTTGATATTCAAACAGAATCTTAAGATCGAAACATGCCTGTAAAAAAACGCTACATTCATACGCTTGCACGCTCGTAACGTGTGCAACTAGACAAGCGCACCGGAAACCTCAAACACGAAAAAAAACACTGGTCGAACAGTGCGACCCATCGACCCGCCGTCTTGTAACGATTTATTTAAAATAATAAAAACATAAAACTTGTGCCAACTTCATCGGGGGATGTTGGGACAGGGAAAGAAAGAGAGAGCAACCAAATCGACAACCCAACGCAAGATCAATAAACATGCAAAAGGCGCCTGACACACCCACGGGAAGGGGACATACGGCTTTCTTCCATTACCACCAGGGTAGTGGTCTACTGCTTGTGTGCGAGGTATCGTAGGCAGCACGCCAAGAAAGGACACCGAACGGGTTGAATAAGGGCGAACGATAGGACCCGCTACTGACCGTTCGCTTCTGACCGTGCCCATAGTTGCGGTCCTAACGTTCCGGACCTTTGCCGGAAAGGTCGTGAGCGTGTCGTGCCGGGTGGTGTCTTCTGCGGAATTACCGGAAGGTGGCAAGCGAAGGGAGCAATGCAGGACGTACATACATATTGAATTATCCACTCCACTATCGAAGTGTAGTGAGTTATGCTAGGCTCGATAATTTATGTTTCATTGCTCCGGACTGTGACTCACTTTGGAGTTCGTTCGCTTCAGCTTTTTTTTGTTTTCTTCTCCTCAAGCACTTCACTTGACTCCCTTTTCCGGCCAGTAAGGGTTTTGTCAAAGGCGCCCTATTCGAATGATGGTCATTATTTTTCCAAGTCTCGGGAGAAGTCTCTAGTGAGCAACAGGTCCCCACGAAAACATTCCGAGCGATTCTACTCCCCCGATAACCTCAGACTGGTCAAAAGTAAGAAGAGCACAAATGTCGCTAACCTTCGTGAAGCTATTTCTACCTCCCAATAGATCGTATAGGTTATGCACATGTCGGCGGGTCAGCTTGGGGTGATATCGAATGGTCTTCTTGGGTAATTTATGGTCACAAAGCGAATTTTTTGTTGCATTCCAGAATGAAACATTAAACGGTACGCAATTTATACGCATATTGCTCAAGAACGTTATCGTGCCCCAAGACCAAGAAGACTAAATAAAGAAGAGTCCAAAAGGGGAACCTTTCGACATTCCAATAGATTTAAGAAATGCTGGAGCATCTTCATTCTACTCTACAAACGATGCAACGATCCAACGGTTACAACGATCAAGCCCAAGATCACAAATACGAGTATTTTGTTCCGATATTTGTTACTCCAAGCCGCACTACAAAGCACTTGAATATTTATCCAATAAATCGACTTACACACATGGACCGAACGTGGATGACAAAGAATGTTACTAACGTCAACCGGGTATTCAACTCCCAACAACAACGAAATCCTTCCAGTACGCTCCGTGTCCACATATCCTTAGGGCAATGTCTTTGTCTCGTGGGACTCGACGAGCGTCCCGACGGCGCCTCTCACCTTTGACTTCAATCAAAATGAAATTAATTAAATCCCCATACGGACCACCATTGTTTCGTCCGGCTCGGTGCGCGATAGACTGCAACCCTGCAAGCGAGGAACCCCCATTATTTTCACGGTAATATACGATGGCGACTATTAGTTTTGTAGCATGTTTGCTTTTATTAACCCCAACGGGAACAGCTGCCCAGCTCCAGGTTGGCAGCGCCAAGTGTGCTAGATTGCATGATTAATCACTTTCGCCGGTCCAACGTCTACGTTGGCAAAACGATTAAAAAGCGTACCTCTGGTGTGTCCCACACACCCTCACCTGGCTGGAATTTCTGCGGTAGAAGTTTATTTTCGAGTGGACGTATGTGTACAAGACTTTATTGAGTGCCAGATCGAGCGTGTCGGATCATAAGAAGCCGCCGCACTCGAAATATAATCCCAAGCGCGGAATAAAACGGGGAAGCTTTTAAGGGCGGCTGTCATTTATCTTAAGCTTATTTTGTGCGCCACACCCCCTAACGTGGTAGCATGGTTTGCTGAGGGGTGGGGAGGTTATTTCTCGATCGAAAGTGTTTCCATTGTGAAGGGATTGACATAATCCCTTTTAAGGAAAGTTCGTTTATGTATCGCAAAAATTAAATAGCATTATGTACTTGATTTTTGTATGCTAATTCTATTTGTGCATAGGCGTGTAGGCACTTCTACTTCCCAAACATTATTTCCTCCACGAAGAGCACCGCAACCAGAAACCACAACCTTTGTTCGCGTTATTTGCTCACGTCAGGACAATAATCTATTGGATTGCATGCGACACGGAGCATGGAACCCGTGGTGCGCTTGGTAAAACAAAAAAGAACACATGCCCACTCTATATTTCACAGCGGGACACATTTTTATAGCTTCAAAAACAAGTAGCGCACCCAACTCCCTGGCAACACAAGCGACGAACCTCGTTGCATCATATCGAAGTGCAAGCGCCCAAACTAGTGAAAGCGCCCAGAATAAATTCCACTCCAAAAAGGGAAATCGATGATGGGGATGGCGATATACCCTTTTGTTCTGGTCAGTGTCCAGCTTCGGTAGCATATTGGAAGCCTTTATTCTCCGGCCATTTACAGCATTGCAGGAGGTCCAACACACACACGCAACCAGTGGAAAAGGAATCATCCAATCTACATGTGACCTTTCATTTAAAAGTGCACCAGAGTTGCTTCTGCCTTCAATAAGACGATGAGGGGCATCTGCTAGATATTTAGCACTTAAACTGCATATCATAAACGACCCCTTTCAGGACAATAATTGCTTTGGTAGACTGCAATTAAATTCACTGCTTAGTGTCATGTACTAAGCGATAGCATCCAATCGAGCAAAGCGATCATTACTCGTTGCCATTAAAGCAATTATCGGCACAAGAATTTAAATCTTCATGTAAAATCTCAATAAAACAAATACATTTGCAGATTATACCAACGAAGAAGACGTAGTAGAACCTCTTCAAGGAAAAAGGTGCAATGGAACTGATAGGTAGGTAGTGAATAAAAGTTGAGCTATTTTTACTTTAAATTCCATCATCAAGGGTCTCTCCATCTTTATGTGTGCAAATGAAACGCTTCATCACATGAGATTGATTGCATTGGTACTTGATGCAGTTTGTATTGATCGATTTCTTGGCATTAATACTACTGCTCGGTGCTCTTCTACAAGCTCCTACAATCCAGGAAAAGGTTGGGATTGTAAATCTTGAAGGGATTGAAAGGAACAAGTAAATTCTTAATGTTTGTGTCTAGAAAAATCAGCACCTGCTTTATACCTCACAGCGTTACCTTCTTGGGCTCTAAAAAAGGACTTCTTTTAATGCAATGGCGTCAATGAAGCACACTCATCTGTCAGGAACGTCCAGTAATTCCATCATCAATTTGAGCATAATCTCTGGACAAAGATCACGAAGACTAAGTTTAATTGAGTCACAGTTTTATGTGTCAATTTGGACACGAGTAATCGCTACCTTTACAAGAACCCCCTTTTTGTTAAGTGTCCCTGATGACCCTAAATGTTCCTGAATTCTAACCGACCCGTTTCGCACATCTCAGTACTACAATTTAGTAGCATTCTTTACCACGTACCAGAGCTTGTTCACGACATCCATCACGATCTGGAGAATAAACTCCTCTTAATGAACTTCCATTATTTGCGTTCCTGACGCTTCTCCACTGTATTCAATAATACAAAAATACCGCACACCGCCACCAAAGATTGACGCATTCTCGCAGGGGATTCAGATCAATCAGACTCAGCAGAATGCATCGCGGTCGAGTGCATCCTTCTTGAAAGAGCCTCGATAAAAAAAACAGCAAGGTCGTATACTGTTTGCTACTCTTTTTTTTTTGCTTTGGCGTCCCCGATTGTAAACGTCAATATCGAAAGTCTTCCCGAGGGATTTCCACCCCGGATGCACCGCGTCGTCGGAAAGGCATTCACCGGGGAGTGTTTTGTTCTCGTGTAGAAATTTTTAATGTCTATTGTAAATCCCACTTCAAAGCCCGCTACATGGCACCAATCGATCGGTTCGATCCGTAGGCTCTTCGTTCTCCCCGAACGTAGGAGAGCTCTTTAAAAAGAATCAATCGACAATGCGCGATCCACCGTGGTACAGATGATGAGGCTTTGTTGGTGTACTCGCACGCTCAAGGATTAGCCTGCAGTGGAAGCGCGGAAAAATTGCTGATAAATGGTGAAAAATCATCCACTCCCGCACGTTCTTGTGAATGTTGGGCTTTGTGTGCGCTTCTCGTTCTACCGAGGCAAGCTCCACAGAGACGTCGCTATTAGGAATATTTTTAAACCAGCGATAAAAATACAACTTCCCGCACCCGTTGCACCGTTGTCGGCTACTTGCCATTACAGAATGTGTGGTATGTTTTTATTGTGTCGCGAACAGTGGATCGCTTTCGCAACAAACGCGAACTCTGGTACTAATTTATCGCACATCGCCCATAAGAGTGTTGGGGCCATCGGCCTTTTGGTAGCGCTTAGATCGAAGATAGGAACCAGGCTTCGCTCCTTTGGCTAGCAGGAAGAATCTGAAGAAGGAACTCACTCACACCGGGGAGCGAACAATTTAATTAAGTACAATTAAACAATTTACATTACCCACTCCTTGCTGGGGGGATGTTCGGTTGGTGTCGATGCCGATTCGTCTCCGATTTGCCGGCACCATTGACGGTACCAATGCATCACACGATGCATCTTCCGTAAGCGGGTGTGTTTTGTTTTATCGCGTATTGAATTTCGTACCATCAAGCTTCCTCTTCGCAGTGGTGGCTAAAGATCGATGTTGTTGTACCGCAGAATTCAACAGAAGTGCTCAATCGAATGGAAAAGGCGACGCGGAAAAAAGGGGAAGAATTTTCCACTTAATCGCTACCTATCTTTTTCCGTTCCGTCTAATTATTTATCGCACAGCCAAGATCTCAATCCGGGCGCTTCCAATCTGTACCCGCTAAGTTGCTTACATTTGTAAGCTTAATTGCAGCACGGGGTGCATCCCTCGGTGCATCGGTGCGAAGAATGTAGCGACAATAAATAACACGCTACTTGTCACCTGCGCAAACTGCTGGCCAGCCCTTGTTCCTTCGCGAAAAAGATTGTTCACAGTTTTTTCCCTTCCTTCTTGCGATCGGTAATAAAAAACTGCTTTGATTTATGTGCTTGTTCCAATAAACTGCTTCATCTTCAGCTAGGGGTTGTTTTAAAAGGAAAAAAAATATGTTCAGTTACCACATCGGGATTGGTGGTTGTATAAATGTGTCGTGCCAACCACAAATTCGCAAAACTTTCACTTCTGATTCGCCAATCAAATAAATCACAAATCGATGATCCCGCTCGAAACCGCAGACCTGGAATACTGATTGAATTTTACGAGTATGGTCTCGCTTCTTGCTGTGTCCCATAATTTGATGCCCATTACCATCAGTTCGACACCCATCTTCACGGAGAGAACCTCAGCTCAGCCCAGATTGAATCGGCATGGACGGCGGATGTTGTGTGCCGCTTCGCATTACGAAGAAGTTTTTTATATTGCCTCTTGCGTCATACAGGTGGCGTTTTGATTTGTCCTCGATTTCAGACATTTGCAACGAAATGTATACATATGTAAATTACATAACTTTTGCAAGTGTTTAGAAGAAGTGTAAAGTTTTATTTACAGATGCAGTTAATGTTTTATTATCAGGTCATGTTAATGTTTGTAAATGACTTCTATAATTGCGACCTATTATTCATAATCGTTTGTTTGATTTAGATAAATCTCTCCAGTTTTATCGCATTCCTTGACCCGTATTTTGGTGATACAATTTGTAAATATGTAAATCTGGTTTTTGACCAATCTCACCAAATTTGATTGCATGAACGGTGGATTATATCCTGCTCACCTCCGAAAATGTCCCCTAATAACGTTCGCAAACACAAACGCATATTCGAATGTGATGATTTCATCTACCAAACCGACTGCCTTCCCTTGTTTCGGTTCTTTCCCGACACAAACAGGTCCTACCTGCCCAGTGGCATTGCGTTTGACCTTACCCGAATGCCGTACCTCACTTTCATGCTCGTTGACGGCATACGTGCGCAATTTTCCGAAACTGCTTCACCCGACCCGATCGATCGAGAGTGTGACCTGACCCGTCGGCCTTGTTTCGGTGCATTTGCACTGGCCAGTTTGGTAAGGTTCACCAGCAAACAATACCCCACCCCTGTTCGAAGTGATGATCGAGGGTGATGATCATCCCCCCCCCCCTCCCCATGCGCGAACAATTTGTCCCACTCGAAAGAGAAGACTTTCACGCGAAGACGTAATCTCAGGAGAACAAAAAACTGCAAGCGACGAACCCCACGTTGTAGGATGGCGTATGTACCAGTGAGTATAAGTGAGCTAATGCAACCGATCAACGCAACAAAAAAAGAGTGTTTAAATAATTATCACACCACAATCATCGTTCGGGTGTAGTCAACCACAATGGACAAATTATGTACATTGTGTATTTATTTTTTTGGTCCCGAGGAAATACGGGTCGATCGAGTATGGTCGAGTTGATGTGGTCCTCTGACATATGAATCACCCCGTACGACCTTCTTCGAATTATGTCCGCAATGATGGTTTACTTGTTTGTACTTCACGCTACCAATATTGACATTAACAAGCACGAACAAACGCGCACTGTTGGCATGCATTTTGTGTGATTTAGTTTCTTGTCGACCTTGCCGAATTGCATAAATAAATTTGTGAAGCATTTCCAAAAATGCAATGATGTTTTCTTGTCGTCTGTTTAAATTTAAAAAAATTGTCAAGAAGTATAAAAAAAGTGAAAAGTCGGAGAAGCGAATTACATGCGTAATATGTCCATTTTATATGAATATTAGTGTATACACTATGATATTGGAGACTAATTTTGAGGTCTATGTTTTATTTTTTTTATATAGTAGCTTTTTGAATTTTGAACATAATCAACATTATTGCCATACCATCATCATTACGCCATCACATCTTCGTCGTTCTCGCCACCTCGTAGTAAAAGCATCACCCGAAGCTACTATTTACAAATGTAGTACAGCAACCATTCATATAATAGTGGCCAGCTTCTGGAACAGTACCCGTCAAAGCAACATTCACCATCGACCACCGTAGATGCAAGATGGGTCGGTCGAAAATTACCCTCAATTATCGTAAACGTCGACCAACACCTGGTATGAGATAAGGACGGGGGTACGAAAATTGACCGAATGGTTAAGAGCGTCACTGTAGAGAGTGCCCATCCCTACCCTATCCGACGATGTATGCGCGTGGTAAATGAAAATATTAAACCTCAAAAGCACGTGTCGATTGATTAGTGATGATGCGAAATGGGGTTCGTTTCTTGGGCATTCATTTAAATCACCGTGCACCAATGGTACACGATAGGATGCGTTTACGTAACATTGGGCTATGTAATTTGAGGCAGCTCAGGCTAATTGAATCATCTCGTGACGAAGTGAGAGACATAAAACCAACGATGTAAAATTATGATGAAAGATAATTCGTTAACTTCAAAAAACTACTATTGAACTCTAAATTTTTCCGCACTACAAAATGGAACAAACGATCAAAACTATAATTAACGGAGAAAGTAATTTCAGTAAACCATCAAAGAGCAACCATCTGCGACACACGGAAATGTTGGACTGCTGTCATTTGTTTCGCTGCACTTATTGCCCTCCACGGTGCATCGCTGGGTGCTCCAGACATAACTTCGTTATGCATGCAACTATTCGGTTCCGTTTGAAAAGTTAGAAAATTGAAATTGATGGTCCAAAACAATCGATACGCTTTTCCGAAGGGTGCGAATTAAAACCCGAAAAAAATTGTTTCCGTGTCGTGACTCAACCGAACGCTGATTTGGAATTTCCAGTGCACACAGACACGATTAATGTGGTTTTAATCGTTGCTTGAGGAAAATCCCTTCCCCTACCGATCGCTTCAAAACAAGGAAATCATTTCGAAAGGAAAACTCTGTCGCTAACGATCGTGGAGGCAGCTGTAAACACCCTTCAGCGGATGGAAATGTATGATCGAAAGGAAAGCGATGTCCATGTAGGGGGGTTCCAGATGTTCGTAAAGATGACACGATCATGCTACGCAATCTCAAATGGTCAGATCTTATAATTGTGAGTTTGATAATGATAACTGGCTGGCGTTAATGAGCTTCAATATTTTCACCCCGATCGCGATCTGATATCGAATGGTGCGCGATGTGTTTTTCCTCACAACGACGACACGCTCGTTCACTTTACAAAATTGCTATAAAACGCTACACTGATTATGGAAACAGCGAATTATTACTTTTATCTTTAGAAACCACCCCAAGCAAACGAATGCACCTATTAGAGGAATTTGAAAATGATACACGATCATCATTTTTCATCCAAAATTTGAGTGCCACTTTCGGTTCGGATTCGGTTCGAAGGCTTTGATGAAACCCTTTTTACGAGCCCGTTAAAAGCCTTTTATCGCCCACACAAAACTGCAACATAACGAGATTCGTAATATTCGGTGATGCAAAAGTGCACCGGTGCAGGGTTGATTGTAAAGCATGCTCCAGCAAACGCGCTTCACAGAAAAAATGGAAAATATGAAGTAAAAAACCAAAACGTATCAAAACCATTTTTCTAAACGGATAAAGATAGTTAAAAGATTGAAAGATTGTCCGCGCGGTGACAGAAATTAACGAACGGTGACAGAAAGCTTCAGGTTTTATGGCCTGCGAATGGGAGATTCTTCAATATGTAAGGTGATATGAAGAAGTAATGTGTGTTTCAACATCGCATAATCATTTTATTAAATATGTAAAATATCTATTCAATTTGAGTGATGTCCATCATAAAACCCGTTTTAGCTTTTATTTTCATAACTAGAAAAGATGCTTCTTTTGTATATTTTTTTTCTCTAGTTATTTCACAAAAAATCACCGTCAAACCATTATAATGAGCAAATAATTTGCTTAGATAACATTCCTACCCCACAAACCGTCACAATGCTCCCAACTATCAAACGATTCCAATCATCTGGCCGAATAATTGAGCAGATGTAAACGAAGGCTCCCGGTTGCAGCAAAAGGAAAAGTAAATGTTAATTAAAACAACACCGTTCCCTTTTTTGCCGAGCTCGGCAGCATCTCATTTTGGCGATTGTTGCGAACCGTGCGAAATCTGTGTGCGATGAACTCACCGTCTTGGGGTTGCATGTTGCGGTCAGACGACATCCCGAGCTTTGTGTTTCATGTTTTTCTCTATGCTTATCGTGTTGCCTCTTCCTTTTGCTTCTGCTCTCTTACCATTCCTCGTGTTCGAATGCACTCGAATCAATTCATACTTGTTGACCAGATCTCCACAGTTTGACTTTGGTCGCGAAGCCGTTTTATCTATCCAACCTAAAACCTGGTCAATGACACCGTCATCCATTTGCCTGCCAGCCTGAGAGCTCGACACTAGCCACCTACCTGGCACCGAAGTTCAAAGCAAATCGAAAGCCAATTAAATTTTCATCAAAACAGACAAAATGCAGCGCCCATGCGAAAGGTTGTAAATCAGTTTCTGGACCACTCGTGGCAGTGGGTGTAGTGTACAACCCGAGGGGGTAAACAAAACACAAGTCCTAACAGGCCAATACAGCTAGAACCTTTTTTTTTTTGATAAGTCAACCCACGATGTCTAGAACCTGCCGAGCACACCCCGACTGTGAGCTGCAATCTTCTAGTTCCAAACGCACGCCCCAAGCGGACATTGAAGGTTCGTTCGATGCAGAACAGCACAATCGATGTTGTGCGGGAAGTCACCACGGCGGTCTGGAGGTGAAATTTCTACCAGATACGACGCCACTGATAAGACAGTGCGCGCGACGTTGTAAAGTACGAATGTCGTACCACGTACACACACCCCGCTCCAGAATTTCCCGGGAGTGGACACACACCTCTTAGGAGAGATTCCGTGTTTTCGTTTTCGTTTGTCTACCCCCAGCTTCCATATTCATGTCAGCCATTGATTCTGATCCCGATGTTGTTACAGGGCCAAAGACCCGACTGTACAGTGGATTCTTTCGCCTTCAATTAGAACCGAAGAGAAGACAGTTGAAACCGAGATACGACTCCTACTCGCTCTCGTAGAACGGGCGCCTGATTTTGTCACCCACCAGGTGGAGTGGATATTTTTAAATACGTTCGTTACTGACTCGTGACTACGCTTGTCCATCAGCGGGACGTCTTCAAGTCGAGCTGTCTGTCGTTGTCGAGCTTCTTTCATTCGACGATTAAATCCACCTTCGTTTGCACTCCCCCATACAAAGGGGTCGGAACATTTACCACGGATTCGGCACGTCTATCACGCAGCAACATGACAAAACACGATCGCGAAGTAATCATAAGCCTACTAATTGGCAACACTGATACTTTACAGAAGTTTGACAGCGTCAGTGGCTCCATCTATCGAGTGCGCGATTCTACTGTCAATCATAATTCACCACAAGCTATGGGAGGAGAAGTTGACAGCAACACTAACCACTCTGCTATCGCCCTATCAACCAGAAGCGGTAGGATCTTCCAAGAGTTCCTCACAGTTTGCCTCACGGTGTACAGATTACAATCACGAACAAATCAGTACACAAACAAACCGGCACTAATTTGCTTCTCCTATTACATGGCAATTTAGCTTTAAATCTCTGCCCACAATAAGCCAACTCTTTAACAGTGCCATCTCGGCAGCCCTTTTGCTATTTCCGTCAAGAACTTCCAAGAACTGGAGCAACCACGAAGCGGGGTGAAATCGGCTTCCAATGTGCGTGTCCACTTCAGGGTGGCCTTGAAATTCGAAAGCCCTATAATCGATTCTTGCCGACACTTGGTCGGCTGACGACACCGCGAATAAATAAGGCCGGTCGTTTCGTTTACCGTACCGTATCGTTGTAACGACTCGTCCAAAAAGCCCTTCTTTATCGTCACACTTCCTCCCGTTCACTTTTGCCACCTTGCCCGAACACGGCGAGGCATGAAATATTGCGCATAATTAGCATTACAAATCTTCGGGTATGTAAAACACGCAACAAGCACACACCGGTCCCTGTGTCATGTACGTTACTGCCCTTCCTTTACCCCTGGCTGGAGGTATGGTACGGTCAATTTTTCTAGTCTGCGCCCAATAATGGAAGCCCGATCGAATGGGTGAATTAATATTCAATTTCAAACTGTTTATTAATGGAAACTTACGGTAGCAAAATAGACAACAATGAAAAAACAACACACACACATCATGCTATACGTTACAAGTGCTTTCGTTACGCAAGTTTAGTAGTTGAAATTGATTCGCGTTAAATATTCATGACGATTAACCCTTGATGGTATACGTTTCAACTGTTGCCTGATTTGAGTTCAAAAAAGTGAGATCACGACGCTTAACCGGAAAGAACAAGACTTCAATGGAGATCAATAGCAAAGATCTCGAGTTGATAGAAAAGTGTTGCATGCTTCGGACTCCAAAAACTATTGTGATTCAGAATGCGGTGCAGATATCCTGTCTAAGGTCTCCACAAACTCCTGGGTTCTAGAAGACTCCAAGAAGACTTTTACGAAGCGGAAGTTAAATAAGAAGGCGGAACTGTTGGTGGTACAAAATCGAAATGTTTTAAAGATTTTTGCTAAATATGGAATCCAGAAACTCCTACGTTCCAGAAGTCTCCAATCGAATGAAAACATCCTGACGGTAACCAAAGCATATCTTATTCAGGTGCTCAGTAATACAGCCTATATGATTTTGGTCATACAATGTTCTTGGTTGCTATTTAAAATTGCCTTTTTCTGAACAAGTCTTATTATAGTCCATAATTCTTCAAGCTACATTGATAAAAAAGATTGATAGCTAAATTTACCTCATCATAATCATCTTATCGATACAGATCATCAACAAAACGACTTCAAACTATTAATGAAAACTAATGGCCATCTGCACAAGTCCATGTCAATCTTCATCAGTGCTACCATTCATACCAGCCGCCCTCCAAAAGCACGTTGGACCACTTCCAAAGATCGTCTTACAAAGCCTAACTGCTTCAGTAAAGGCACTTTTCGCACAAATTCCTCACATCATCTTCACCGCACGATCGGCCTTGATCGCGAGTGCACACTCTCCTGCTGTACCATTTGTGCGCTACACTTAATTATCTTTCGGAACGGTTCGAATCACAAGCAATTACGCGGGTGATCGCCGCCGTTACGATCGTTTAGAACACTCGATCAGACATCACGACACGACACGTTATGCTAATAATAAAAACGAGCCATTGCACCGCGATGCCACCAGTCGGTGCAACATTGTAAGCGAGGCGCGAAGCAATAGCTCTACGAGCCAGATGTCCGTTGCATTGAGTATGTAATGTCTAACCGTGGATGATCCTCGGCGAGTTACCCCCATTCAGCGCAGCGAAATCAAGTGTCGCATCGATTCCTCCTCTCAGGTATGTCAATTTTATTTATTATCCTTTGACCAGATCAAGTGATGTGTGGAGCACGTTGTAAATATTACACCGAGTAGGTAAGCGATGAACCTTCTTTTTCTTTCTATTAGGCTATTGATGTTCATGTTGAACAATGTCACAGTGGGAGAAGGTCATACCGAGCCCAGTAAGATCGATCAGGGGAGTGCCAAAGTAACTAAGCTCAGTTTCTTCAGAACAAAACACGGTGATATTCTGCTAATTGAGCTAATCAAATGACGTTAAGGTTAAGGGTGGAAAATAAAATTGAAAAAAGTATAATAATCATCAATTACCGATTTGTGAGTGAAGCCTACACACAAAACAAGTTCTTTATAGGCTTTCAACTCACCCTGATCCGATTTACTTTATGCTTAACTCCCGCCCCGACAGCAGACACAATCAAGTTTAACGGTTGCAATAATACACACTGTAAAAGTGAGCTAATACCTATTTGAAAGTCTTATACAACAGGTCTTTGGTGGCTAGCAATTTGGTATTAAAATGCAAACGGCCTGCTAATCTAGGTGAGCCAATGTGGCGCATTAAAGGGAAAGGAAACTAAGCACCCTGATCCTCCCCTGTGAAGTTGACGCTTCGCTAATAAACAATATGCAATTGAACATGAGCCGGAGAGCTTGTTTTACTTCGAACGCAACGGATTGTTTACGACGACAGCCAGAATGTTGGCGCAAATTGTCAACTGAAAGCCTATCCTTCCTTCTCGAGCAAAAAATATGTGTGTGCTCTTGCATAATCAGAACGTTTTACGATTCGTCTTGAGACGCGTGCTGAGTCGCCGTTAATCAAATAGAGCTTCAGATAGAGATTTATAACATATCTTATTTTATGCACCTGTTATGATCACTTTATTTCATTAGATTAGTGTAAATATTTATCTTCTTAAATGTTGTCAATTGACATAATTATTGCTGCTTGTAATGATCAAACAAAATTCAAGAGACTGTTTTTAGCACAATGAGTACAAACGACGAACTTTTCGTGTTTTGTTTTCGTTTTGAGCTTCACAATATATTTTTCTCTCTCACACACGTTTTCTTCGTTACACGCAAATCAACAATGCACCTAAATTCCGTTTAAACAATTTAGTTTGTTTCAATTATGACGCCGCATTTGAAAGTCTGTTATCTATCGTTTTGAGAAGAGAACGATCGTTAAGACAACCATAAATTGATGGAATGCTAAAATGAAACGAATCGATACCGATCAGCACCGTTAATGCCTAGCTTCGGATCTACAGAAATGCATACAAACCGCCCTAACTAAACGTGAAATTCTTCCCTTGTATGTATAACCCACAAGCCACCGTTGGAAAGATCACGCCGTCAATAGCAATTTCGCTCGTAACACCACTGTCGATAATAGCTGTTCCGGCTCGAAATTGGATCGTCGTTAATAGATACTCTCCTCTGTTTTGCTCTTTCTGTGCCGGCTTCCGAAAACGTTCCGCAAACTAAACACACAACGAACGAGGGGGTAGAAATTTCCCCTCGAAGGCTTTGAGCATTCAGCACCGTAGCAAAGAATTCATCCCCCATAAAGCATGGTGGGAGAAACACAGCGCACTACACAATCGCCAATCACCAGATTGGCATCGTTTCCGTTGG
Source organism: Anopheles minimus (assembly GCA_000349025.1). Lineage (NCBI taxonomy): Eukaryota > Metazoa > Arthropoda > Insecta > Diptera > Culicidae > Anopheles > Anopheles minimus. The sequence goes on from KB663721.1 coordinate 2,655,972, forward strand.
CTGATTTTTTTTTGTTTCTCCATTTGATAGCGAGAGCCACCGAATGGCGCGAAACTCTCACTCCACGTTCCAGCCTGCACGTCGTGTATGCAAACGGAAGCAAGGAACTGAGATATTTAAATCGTTTTCTAAATGCAATGCTTTCAGCTCCAGTTCCAACTATGTCTTATCGCGCTTCTTGGCTGTGGAGAGAAATCGCTTCAAGCAGTGTGCAAGCCACGGTTTTTTTTACCGTCGTTTGTGTGATCTGTATTATCGTCAAACGACTTACGGGAGGAGGCAACTTATTTGAAACTATTAGCGCTCCATTAGCGACCAAATAAATGTTCGGCAGTAACGCCTGGGTGTTTTGATGAAAACGTGACGGGGTTTCTTCGTTCACAACACACAAACGGCCACTCAATTTCAGCGAAAACGGAACGTTTCGCCCCAATCGAGCGTTAAATTGACCACTCATTACGAGAAGGAAGTGTAATCATCAGCAAAGGAGGAGCGAAAAAGAACGAGGACAATGCACTCGATCGTGTCGATAGAGACATTTTCTTTCGGCACCGAGAGCATCAATTTTGTTGAGCAATCATTCGACACCACCATACAACCTCTGGTTGATGATTATGACATTTGCATCTTGCTGAGTCAAGTGCCGCCTCCGCACGCATCTGCATTGCACACATGCAGTCACCTGACTCGAAGAACAAAAAATTACACCCAATTGGTGTTGGTCTGTAGGTGTTTCGTGCACCCGAAACAGTGTGTACACCGTACTGTATGACGTTCGTCGCTTCCGACGCGTTGAAGTCTTTCATCGTGGCCTTGATGAGTAATACCAGCATATCATATTGAACGGATTTGAGTGGGTGCTGGTGGCTCGATCACAATGAAAAGAAGATATTTACGGCAGCGTATGTTGAACAAATAAACATGTCAGTATGGCATCAACCAACTGTGGAAGACTCAGAGCATATGAAGTCACTTGATATTTTTTTCTCATTCATCTAGCAAAACAAAACAGCTACAGAGTAATATTTGAACGACACGATCATATTGTTGAGCACAGTGCATGACTGCGTCATATAATCCTCCCAAATCACGACATGCGGGATTTAGATACTTGCCATCCCTCGACGACATGACATTATGTGGAACCGTATCGTAAATTTGTCTACTCGAGAAAATTCCTTCCTGTTTAGCAAGCAGCATTCTTCCCCAGCGTGCCGTGGATGTCGTTCGATTTAGGAAGCGATAAAATTTGGAATATTTCCCTTGACATTCCCTAATCGTTCGGTAGTGGAAGGACACGTACGGATGGCCCACATCTTCCACACAACTCCCCAAGATGCACCGTTGCGAAGGGAAATGGGTTTGTTGACCGACATGTTTCAAGTCGTGAGCAGCACATTCAGCGGTCGGAACTACATCGAGCGCGTTCCGTTACCTCATCGATATACCATAAAGATCTAGATCTACACATTTCAATAGGCATTCGCCTTAACGTAAGCATGCTGCGCAGGCATGTTGATTCTTCGAGATCTAAACATTGTCACACAGATCGTTGTCTCTCAGGTGGCAATGGGGGGAGTTTTGTAAGAATTTGTACAGTACTCTCTCGCTTGGTGTTGTATGCGGAACAAAGCGATGTAAGTATTCAATTGGAATTTGTACCATTCACACTATTTTTCACAAGAACATCGGCTCAATAACTGCTACATGTTCTAATTGGAACGTAGGAATGTTCATTTTATAGATATTTTTAGAAACTCATAGATTCTAGATGGAAAATTCTAATGCACTTTCCACTCACCATCATGGAGTGTTGAATAAATAAACAACAGCATCCAGTGAATACAAAACTCGCTTCGCCATGAAACGGACACCTGGAGCTAGAACTGAGGCTTCATTCGTTACGCCTATAGCCCCTCGATCTGACAGATCGCAACAGGCTCAAGTACCGTCAGCTCATCAGTTCCTGGACCACACATAATCTTGCTCTAGGATGGCAGAGCAAAACCACACACGATCTATTTATGGGCGCTTAGGCAACCCAACACCAGATTGGGTTGTCTCAGTGTGATTTTGTTTTTCCTCGGAAGTATTTAGTCGCTTGAGGAACTGCGCCATTTTCAAGTGAAAAAACATCTGTCGAGTTTACTTCCAACATTCCATCTGAAGAATTGCATAGAGTGAGATGAGCATGGGTGGCCTTAATATATTTTCTTTTCTGACATGATGATATTAGTAACAAATACATCTAGCTTACGTTTCCAAATAATTTATTGTTTGATGATTAAGACTGGACAGTTTAAATTATGACCTGACAAAAAAGTTCCAAAAACAATAAGCATAAAAATGACATTTCAAGAATGAATAAATCAATTGAAACCGAATTATACTAACATACAACCGTTACTATATTTCTCTTTAATGTCTTTCGTCAGCTTTTAGGATACGATCTGAATTTATTCACTCCTTTCAACACCTTCTTTCACTACATATACATTAAAGTCAACACGGTACAGTATTTTATTTGTATCACAACAACTGATCTTATCTCAAATGACATGTTGTTATTTAATGTTTCACTATTGTTCCACTCTCAACTGCGCAGATTAGAGGCACCGGATAACTAATACAAATTATTTGATTTAATCAAAAACCCATTACGAACAACTGCTACGTCTTCTGCCATCCTTCAAACACCGATGTTCACGATCGTGGTGAACGAGCATCCATTTCCACCCAACCGAAGTAAAGCGCAAAGTGAAAAGCTATGAAAAGCGTTTGAAACATTCATAAATGTACGTTGTAACTATTTAACTCTGCTACCAAGCTTTATTATTAGCCATTCCCAGTGGACGAACAATCACTCGCCCATACTTCGCGCACGGATGCTTCCATTCCGAAGACTCCGTGCAAACACACCCGAAAAACACCCCGTGCATAAAACTGGATGGATTTCGGAACCGAGCACCGGAAACACGTTCGCTTGGGAACTTTGCTTCGCCGGTGTTCATCACTAACGATCATAATTCGTCCGCTAAAATACACGCACGCGTTGTGGTCAGGTCGAGGGCCGAAAAATTCACATACTACTACTGGTGTGTTTGTGTGAGGCTTTCCCTTCGCATGATTATCCAACAACTGGCAGTCACGCCCTCTAACACCTTCTATTCACCAACGAATAAAAAAAAAACCTTCCACACGACTCAAATCGTGAGTATGTTTCCCCCTTTCAATAACAACCATTCCTTCCAACTAGCCTTCAATGCATTTTCAATTGATATTTTTTTCGAACTCATCTCGTTTGCTTAAGTGAAGATCAGATCGCATTCAAATTACCAGACATCCATAACCTACGCCACATGGTAACGCAATAATCGGATGAATACCGACCGGAAACGTCATACCTGAGACCTCAGGCTCACAACACTTCGGGAGGGGAATAAAAACTTTCACTTTCATGACTGTACTACATCTCCCGACAGATGTACGAACCCGGTAGGCCAGTTAAACAGTTCAATTGATATATCCCATATAGTTTAAATATAGAACTCACTTACCTTCTTTCTAGTTCGCGGTTCTTCCTCCGCTTGTACGTGCCCGTGTGGCCCTTAATAGTCCGGTACAGCGACATCACCATCTTGATCGCGAGGAGTGTTACTTTTCTACACCAAACGCAGGACGCACTCGATAAACGGTTTCCTCAATTTAAGCTACTACCCTTTTTCGTGCTCACACACTATAAAGACTTACACCGTATCAAACTGTGGAACACTGATCACTACCGTATCGCTTCCAAACCAAAGGGAAACTTTGAGATTTTTTGTCGCAACAAAAAGATCTCAAGGTGTACTCTACTATACGCACTTTAGATATTTTTCTTATTTCCTTTTTTAAATAACATGCATCCACTATGCCTTCCTTCTCTTCCTGCTGCGATACACTGCGCCAAAAACACTTGAAAGAAGCAATTTTTCTTACTGACACACTTCAACACAATTTACAAAGAAACTGAAAAAAAAGAATTATACTAATAACACTCTATCACAATGCACTTGTAAAACACAAAACAAAACATATAGAATCATTAAACAGAACACCAAAAGAACAAAGTACACTGCATACGCGACACAAAAGACTTCAACTGCCCAAACTCAAGCGACGAACCCCACTTTTGCACTGAATGCGATCGCACGAAGCAGTTCGGCACACTGTCGTCAGTCAAGCTCATAATTTCTGCCACGGGCACCGTTTTTTTCTCTTGTTACCAACGTCCAGCTTGCACCTGTATTTGGCCTTTACGCAAACCACTCTCGAACACCATCGATCGGGAACTACACACTGTTCTGTGTTCCGCTGATCCTGTTTTTGTGATTCGATTTATTTTTGTTCTTCTTCTTAACCTTCGTGGAACCGGATCAGTTTACCAGGCGAGTACGGTTGACAATGAAGAGCCTAAATATCCGATCCGCATCCGCTATCCTCGATGGCTGGAAATAAACAAGAAGTATAGAACACACATGAGCTGATCGGGCAGGATGTTGAATATCTCTTGTAAAACGGTGAGTAACGAAGAATGCAAAAATATTGCTTTGTCACTTGAATCTCTTGCAAGGTAGATGTGTTCCTCGATTTCGATCACTAGTGATCACTGCTACTAATGCTAATTGCGCACACACACTTCTCATCATTCCTTTCCAACAGTGCTTTCCAAGAAGGCGAACATTGGAATATTAATTAATTGACAGCGTTCAACCGTTTCAACGTCATAGTACTATGTCCATTATTGGTGAAGAAACCGTTAGTTTTGCAAATTAAAAATCACACAATATGAAACCTATCGTCATCGTGGTGTAGTGTACTATCATCATTTCCCTGGATGTGATTAACGATCGCAACCTTCCTGTCAGTAGCTCGTTGGACTTTGACTTTGCAATTGTTCTTCGAAAATTCTACTGTTTTCATCGCCTTGTACTGGATAGCTGTTGTTTAATGTCATTTGTCATAAAGTTTCATCAGCAAATAGTAATTACATTCTAGAATGATTAGTCATTTTAATATTGTTTAAGTTATTTGCAGTACTTAGATCTAATAGATCCAAACAAAAATGGTTTTAAAAAATTAGTTAGCATTATTAAATCATTACAAGATTTAACTCCCCATCATCCATCTCAGTTGCCAACCAAATCAAGACAAGATTCTTGCACAGCACTCTGCCATCCGCTCAGGTGCGAACCAATTCATCAACGAGCGTTCCAATGTCGTGCAGGTGGTGTCCGGTAGGGTTTGGGTTTGTTGAACCCGACGCAAACTACTTTCGAAATGGCAGGAAAAATATGAGACTTGCTATCGTAACAAAGCCGCCTAGCAGTAGCAACCGACAAATCTAAACCACTTTCGTAACCATCTCGCCTGACAGGATTGTGATTTCAGCCGAGCTCAAATGTCCGACCATGCTAAGATTGAGCCTCCGGTCGTACGGACATTTGGACGTCATATTTCTTTTTTTTTCATTCCGGGCCTTTACCGTAGATTAAACGAACCCGAGATGCTGGTGGACAGCAAATACACAGGAAATGCCATTAAGAATAAACATACACCAGTGGGTGGAACTCGTTGTGGAGAAGAATGATTTTTTGGTGGGAAATCCCTTCAAGAAAAAAGATATCATGAGCAGAAGTGTTACAAAAATCCCTCACATTACAGTAGATGATTCATGAATGACGTACGATTAATCAGTATTTTAAAAATTATTTACGACTGATGTCATTATAAATGTATTTTAAATTAACTTTAATGAATTTCAAAACCAATTTGCTTTATTTGTTTAGGAGTTAAAGCTTTTAAAAGATAAAATGTTGCTAAAAACCTTCTTTTTTTGGTGAATTGATTAAATCAATTCAATAGTGTACTCCCAAGAGACCCCACTGGATGATGCAAGTGAACAACATCATGCATATTTATAACGATCGTTTTGTCGTCATGTGGTTCTCTAAGCTGGCAAATGCCCAGACTTGCCCTGAGAGACCCAACCCAAACCTCAGGAGGAAGTTCCTTCCATTCCACTTGCAAGTGATTCTCATGACCTTACAACATCATCGCCATCAGCCCGGTCCACGATGAAACGAGAGTAACAATTAAGCGCCTTGTAAGACATGACCTTCTCCAACATCCCAGGCAACGTGCGTCAGCTCCGCCTCAGGCCCTCACCCTAGCCGCAACCGTATGCTGCACGCTGTCATCGCCTTCGTCCCCGGGGCTATCATTTTATATCGTCTCGAAATCGATATCGACGTGCGAATCGCCAAGCGAATGAGAAAACCGTCCATCCCATCGACAACATCGGTGGTTTTCGCAGTTCAAAGAAGCAAAAAAGCACACGCAGACTTCTCAACGTGCGATGGCATACGAAATGGAGAACATAATCGTAAAAAAAACACTGCTGTGACAAGAAACTATCGCCGCGCCAGCCAGCCACCTCGTGGCAGGCATCTAAAGGCTTGCGAATGTGTCCGATGGGTGGCGTATCACGTACACCGATCGGTAACAATCACATCACCGGACACTTTCAAACGACACATCTATGCTACATGTGCCGGATAGGTGACACCGATGCCAGTGTACCAGAACGATTTGTCCGCTGGAAAACCCAATGTCGACACCATTAAGAGAAAAATTAAAGGCATGTTAGGATATTCGAATTGTGTACAAGTTTATATCATGGTTAATGTTTCTTGTAAGCTTGAATGTCTTTTCGACAGAAAAGCAATACCAACTCTGAGGATCATCTTGTCTACTCTTATCAAACAGATCTCTTATTTTTGCTTTAGAGAAACAGCGAAGAGTATTTGATGGAATCACTTACACCCAGATGACAGTTGACAGCTGTCAAATTAGAACGATCATCTAAACGACAGCTTCAACTACCAATCAACGTGAGAAGTGTATCACAAATACTCCAAAAATAGAAACAAAAACGTTCTGTGTTAGTTTCTAGAATTCGACTGCAAACCCTCTTCTGCAGTGATGTGCCAACTGTCCTCACTTGTCGCCCAGTGAAGATTTTGACACACCCAGCCCGATATCTTCGTCTACCGAAGATAAACGCCGGGAGCAAATATGAACTTCCAATACACGAGGAACTGCAGCAAGTGAAGTAGAAAAACAAACCTCTACTTGCACAGCTATGTTGCAACCTGTCATGTTGCCCAACACACACTACCCCCTAAGAGGCTGTAACATTCCCATACAGTCACTTTCCGCTTTCCGCCCTCCAGCTCCCTGCTGCAGAAGCCTCAACGGTCAAACTGGTCCAAACGGTTCGAATTGCGTGAGCCCGCGTGTGCGTATCGTTCGGCTTTACGGCCATATCATCGGCGACCCTCCACCTATCCTATTCGCTGGTACTTCCCTGGGACGACTGGACGACCCTCTGGCGGCATGTGGAACAAATGGTAGCTCCAAGGGATTTTCAGTCCGATGCGTCAGCTTATCCGCGTACATAATCACCCCCGGGAGGTGACTTGAGCATTTGTCCCGGACCATTTGCCAAGGACGCCATATTAACTTTGTTTTTTTCGACGACCCAACTCCAACATCTGAGCGTCCTTACTTTCAACTTTTTCATCGAAAAACCATCCTCAATAACTGAGCCCGATTCGTTCGATTATTTGTGTCAATTTGAAGGGTCAATCAGAGACCGGTCCATCCAAATTATGGCGGGTCTTTTGTTGATGGTTTTTTGATGACATTTTGCAGCAGATGAGCCCCGTGTGGTAAGGTTCCCCAATTAATGAGATTGTTCCGAAAAACCGGCCCGTACACAACGACACCAAACACTGACGGCAAAGGGATGGCAAGAGGTGTTGGCTTACATGTTGCTCGCCTTACGTAATCGTCAGGTGAACATCGACGGGGTGGCCAATCGCGTCAACATCTGTATCAATCGACAAAAAAATAAAACTGAGAAAATGTGTTTGTTTGATTTATTTCGGAGCCCTTTAATTTAATGACTAATAAACCCTTCAACGTAATCGCAACAGCATAATGATGAGGAGCGTGTTTATTATTTGTTTGAAGTGATTTAATTTCGACGGCATCATTGATTTTCCACGATCGGAACCACGATCTCACGTCACGTTGATGGAAAATCGAAATTTTATATCACGCATTGCAAGGTGAAGATGTACGAGAAACAGCAACGGCTTCATCTCAGACGGCGATGGTGATGCATCGATACTGCCGGAAGGCGTTAGCACCGTGTGCAGACTCAATCTTCAAGCGGTTGCGAACATCCGTTCGGAAAATGCTTCACACCGCGAGCTGCCCTACCGGCAACAAGCGATATCCGATTCTGTTGCACAAACTCTTAACGCTTAACTCGTTGCCAGCTAAATGGACACCATCATCGTCGACATTAGCACCACCAGCCAATGAACCGTGTGGTGGACGGGAGAAGGTTGAGTGTGTTGTTTCAAAGAAAAAACAAAGCGAAATGAACCAAACAACCGTAAAAATTTTAACATTTGAGTCGGTCCCCACACAAGGCTTTGTTTCAGTTCAGTTTTTTTTCATTAATTAGTTTTAATTCGTTCATTTCGAAGCGCATCGAATAACTTGTGACCTTCAGACTGAGGCGTTACCAGGCTAACCATAGCATTCCGATCGCTAAACCCATTCCAATTTTGTCCTCAAGTTGTCTTATCTAGAATTTATGTAGATACATTTTGTGCCAAGAACTTTACGCTCTCCAGTGTCTAAAACTCCTCCAAAAAACTTTGCCTGATAAGAAGCTCTAAATTCTCGCTTTGAGGATACAGAATTAATGATTAATTAAGCAGAAAATGAAATCCACTCAAACAATCACACCCCACTAGTTCCATTGGAAAATTATTTAAATTCCCCAACAGGAAGAATGGCAAAGACCTGACGCCTTCCATCACAGTTCCATGTTCCACACCGTTTGCGGAATGCCTAATGGGTGTTGTCCGGCTGCCTTTCCGCGAAGGCTTTTCCGTTTTGCGGCTAAATAATGTTATGTTTATTTATTTTAGCACACCTCAAATCTTTTCAAATGACCTCGCCGGAGGTCAGCCTCTAAAGCTAACCTCAATTTTGGGACACCACGGAAAATGGAGTTGGTGTGGTATCAGAAAACGTGATTAGCAAGATGGTCGATGAATTGGAACGGTGTTGTTGGTGGGTACCACAACCCTGTGCCTTCCCCTGTATTCGTGGATGTGAGTGTGTGTGTTTTATTGGCGATTCAAGCAAGCGACAAGTTCGGTAGCTACATTTATTACCGTTGTTGATTTATGGCTTATGGTTTAGGTGCGGACTTCCTTCCTGCTCGTCTGATGGTGGTGCAATGAAACCTCCTCCTTCGCGTACATTGATGGGTATGGGTCGTAATTTGGTAGCGTGTAATTGGTGCCCTCTATACGTTGTGAACCATGAGTATCGGGGCAAGCAATAGTTTTTCCTCTTTGGTGGGTAATTTCTTTGAAACATTTTAATCGTGCTTCAAATGGTTGTAGTCTTCAAGAGATAGTGCAGTAAATACAAAATGATAGGTTATCTTATTTACTTCCTCATGTTTCAAACACTTCTACAGTATTCTCCTACAGTTAAAGTATCTTAAACTATTTCATTAAACTCGTATCTTTTCCGGTCAATGCCCTTTGAGTATTGTGAAAAGCTCAAAAGAATGCGAAGAAGTTGAGTCCATTTCTGGAGTCATTCCAAGCTAGGGAACTTTCCAGTGCCTAGATCTACTTCAAAATAACCCCTAACTTCGTAAAAATCTTTCTCAGAACTCTCAAATCTGCAATAGAATCGATGTCTCCTTGTAATCATCTCAAAACCCCGATGTCATTCACATGACATAACCAACCAACAGTATCTCACTAAGATCTAAGATCACTCTCAACAAACCTCTTTTTAACAAGAAAGATGAGCTACTTCATTCAAAATTTCATCGAACTCATGACGTTGGAGAAACTGACCTGCAGTTGAATAACAATTATAACTAATGATCACTTAAACATTCTACCTAACCTATCTTTTTTGTTGTGTGCGATATCTTTTCACGAAGGCAAGTGCAAAAATGCAGTCCATGCAGCTTTCAATCGCATTCCAACCTACGGCGGGCTCTTCCTCCACCTTCAAAGTTCTAACCTCAACAATATCGGTTTCACACGGTCACAACACCTTGCAGAGGTTGGGCAAACGTTTTAAATGCTTTAAATTAAAAGCAACCATACCAGCAAGCACATACAACCGGGCTGCACCCAACAGCGATGACAGTTGGCTTAGTAGTCGAGACACTTCGAACAACAATAATGATCGGAAGACACCGTCACACCGTAAGGGCTCCGGCGGGGAGTGCATTTTCTAATGCAACCACTCGTTTCCAGTCCCAAGACCATGCTAGCTGAGCGGAACCCACCACGGAAAAACCACCCACAGAACGTGGGCACCGTAGGAGCGGGAGCACTTGGATCGCACGAACTGTCGAAGGATGATCGATTGGTGTTTTTTTGGGCGCTTTTTGCAAAACACGCATCATCTTCGGCCCGTCCCATTAGTGGGGCAATTTTCAATTTTCGGTTTTCAAGGCGTTGTAAGCGCAAAACTTTCGGTCGGTTTCGAGACCGAAAGCAACAATCGGTTGCCAAAAGTACACAAAATTGACAGGTGGCCACAATGCGGCAATGCATGCTAACACGTTGTTGCATGCAGATAGCGGGGGTGTTTAAATGGTGATGACATGGGGTGGAGGGAAAAACCTGACCGCTGGGTAATGAAGCACCTTTTCCTTCGCTTCTCGGTAGGTTTTACTTTGTTTCGGTACCCACCATGCCGGAGAGCGTGTCCATTTTGTCTACCGATCAATTAAAGTGTGCCGTACGTGTGCGTTTGTTTGGCCATACGCCACAATCGATCGTGGTGAAGAATGGAGCACACATGTGAACCAACAATCATCATTCACAACAGCTAAGCAACTGCCGAAAAAAAAACCCAGACCCACATAATATGTAATCGCAAATGCAACTGCATACCTGCCCAGAAATGGCCACCAGACAGGTGTGTGGTTGTTGGGCAGCTTTTGTAAAGTGTGAAGAAAGCTTTTTTGCTCCTCTCCCAACGTGTGGTGCAGACGCGCATCCATGCAAAACCCATTCAAGCAAATCAGTCCAATTGGAGCCGTTGCAACATGACGGTCAATGTAAAGAAAAAAAACTAACGGCTACGTTCTTTCCACCGCAACCGATCGATTGCGCTTCAACGGGTGTGTATGTGCCTGTATTGAGTAGTTTGAATCTGCCTTGCCTAACGAATCAGTTTGTCCAAAAATACAATGTACACCATTTTCACAAGCTCACCAAATGGACACGATCGTGCACAAAATAGGAACATTTTAACGATTGATTACGTGCCAAATTAAATCATATTTATAACTCCCTGCTTACCTTCTAGCCGGTTGCAATCACTTTAAACATGACGTTTTGGTTTCCGTTGTTATTATTGTTTCAGCGATCACCGCCCAACGGAAGCGGCTGGTTGTATGATTAAAACTGATCGCCAGCGAGCGGAAATTCGGTTAGGTTCGGATAAAAGAACGGCTCGTATAAATTAGCTGCACCACGGAACACTTCATCACGCAAAAGGATTCGATGATATCAGTGCGGGAACAAAAATCAGAAAGTGAACATCCTCCGAAACTACCTTTTTTTTGTACGCTTAGCTGTCACGTTCTTTCGGGGAATTTTTTTCATTCACAACTACTCATTTCTCACAAATGACACATTTCATTACGCATAAGAATTACACACATTTGGGAACGATTGCTCGGAAGAACCACTACGACGATATAACACTAGTTGCAATGTATTTCGCAACAGGTTGATAACACCAAACGGCACCTTATTTGTTCGTCACGTTCCACTAGCTTACGTTTCACACACAGCAGAAATCCAGAATCTCACACAGCAATAGAGAAAAAAACGCAAAAGAAAGCAGACACCAACTAGAGCCCACACAAACCCGTAAGCACACGGAGCTCTTCCATCCGCCTGTGGGGTTCTCTTTTGATCACGAATCTATAGTGCAGGACACAAGGAAGTACACAGCCGAACGCACCTCACGCGTTCACAGCAGCGGAATGGTGTGTTTGAAAACAGACGGCCGATGATCGATCGAGCGCGCGCACACACATCACACACCGATCGTCGATTTCGGGTTGCTTTCGTCGACTCGCAGCCGTGTTGGTTCCCCTACTATGGAACTATTTCAGTACAACGGTAGTATACACCGTGCGAGAGGGAGAGGGACATTCGGTCTGCATAATATAGCAGACTGTCGGTGTAGGGGAGGCCAAGACCTCGTGCACGAGGTGCGTTATTCTCCCTCTCCTGCTCCGATCGACAGTGTGTCCATGCGGCACACCTTTCGCTCGCTGCACCGTCGTCATCGTCTGGTAAATAATTTCTTTTTTTTCTTCCCTACCGAACGCAAACATGAATTTTGATCAAAACGCGCTAACTGTTGGTGTATTGCCGCGTTTGGATGCTGCCGCTGTTAAACAGGCGTAAGAAAACACTACCGACTTTACGAGCGTGCCGAAGCACTTCCCGCTTCAACGCTGGAGAACACACAACTGGCTGTTGATAGGCAAGATAACGAGATTGATAACAGTCAGCTTCAAAATTTCGGTGTATGGAAGAAAGAGATCAAACTAGTGATCGTCGATCGGTTCGAACGAAACGACACACATATGATAGCATTGATACGCTTTTAATTCTAGGAGTTACTCTCACAAACGCTTATCCTGGTGACAAATGAAAGTGATCTGTTGGTTGTACTCCAACGCAAGATGTGTCTTACTAATTTGCGCAGTCATCAAGATGTCTCTTAAGTAATACTGCAATTATAATTGAAAAAAGTGTTGTTCTAAAGTATCCATGTCTTATCAATCACCATTAACGCCACAGATAACATTATGTCTTCCACATTCAACGAGGGAACGAGGTTTCTGGTTGACCTCGCTGCTTAGTGCACATTATGTCACCGAACATTTGGCAACATTTAGCAAACCGCGCTGGCATGCTTTCGATACGCAAAAGCTCGTCTGCGTACCCGAACTTCCAATACCCATACCCGGCGCAGGTTAACAACTTTCTTGTGAATCTACGAATTATGCAAATAGAAACATAAAACCGTACAATAAGCACCGAACAAAAACCTCCGAAATCCCTCCTAATACACACCCAATAAAAAATGACACAACACTCACCGGGCGACCGTGCGGCAAAATAATAATAATAATGATAATCGTCGGGAGAAGTCATCGGGCGGTGCTCGTTGCCGTGCGGAACTGGGTCAGCTGTGGTAGGCTGCGTAGAAATTTCGTCGCCGACACCAAACGTCACTTGCCTTTCCCGGACTGTTTGAGTAGAGAGAATCATCGTAAATTATTGCATGTTTGCAGGCCTGAAGGTTGGTCACCAGAGGTGGTGGCTCACTTGAGGGATGTTACCGACGCGAAACAAATGGATAACGCAAGGTCTCCCGGCTGGAGCAAGTTGAATGAATCATTTGGCATGCAACGTTTCAAGATGAATGGGCTGGCTTCAATCACTGCTGGTGGCAATTGTGAAAGGAAGATGCAAACTGTCGCGAAACGGAGCTGAGCAAGAACCTGAAGCAGCCAGCGTAACCGGATCTAAGTTGACGATCGAAGCGAGTAGTAACCACCTCTATTCTGGGGGTGTGCTTAACTTTTGGCAATACATCACTGACTGCGGAGCAGATAATCTAGATTGTGTTGCATAATATTCTAATCTTGTAAAGTAATATTCAAATCAACTCGAGACGTAAGAGATGATCTTAACAAATCATCCTTTCTCCAATTGATTCGTTTCAGGCTTGAAGATGTCATTAGTATCGTAGCGCCCACGGGAAGATGATCATACTCATTTTTTAACACAAAAAGGTCAAAGTACGGTAGCGAACTGGAAGTTGAAAGTATTCCAGTCTGAGGCAAACGAATTGAAGTTGTTTAACTTAACCTTTCGGCAGTCAAGTGAGTTTTGGACGTGCTTAAGGGTCGAACGTCATCAACCAGCTTCATCCACCAAAACGGTCTAACCAAGTATCTTTTCAAATGTATGTCATTTGAGTCGATTCATTTGCCGCTGTAGCATAATGAAGATGTGTACTTAGGTACGGGAATTGTTAAATATGCATGACAATTCGTTTTGTGTCCAACGTTTCACAATGCTTCACTTATTTTTGAACGTATCCGTAGTGTTCTAACATCTACATTGTCGATCCTCACACCATCCCCTCAAGCAGACTTTTATCGAAAAATCTTCCACATCAACGTCTGTTTGCAAACCGCCCAAAACAGACGGAAACATCCACGACAACCGAAATACCTGCCTGCCAGCAATGCCGTCTCAGCACCGTAAATGATGATCGTTTACCCTCTTCTTCTTTTAATCGATTATCCGAATCCGCAGCAGAAAACCGTTTACATAATTATACCCCACAAGGTGTCAGAAGAAAGGCAGGCAGCTTCTTATGCTGTCGTTTTATGCCACCAGAGAAGACCAGCGAAAGCGAAAGCGGCAACCGGGAGAACACCCTGAAAGATGCGGTTGCCACACCCTTGGGCGGCATACACCATCAAGTCGATCCTGGATCGCAGGGTGGTTGATAATGATATGGATTTTTTGGTGCAACTTGTTTCATAAATATTCACCCTTTTGATTGATTCTTAAACGGAGCGATCTTCCTTGGTGGTTTTACCGTACCGATCGGTGCATTTTCGTGCCAAGGTCGAATGAGGTAGAACAGAAAGGAAGCCGAAGATGATCGGTTAGGAAGGCGTTACTGTAAGCGGGGATTCCTTGAATGCACAGAGCGATAAACAAATCTTCAAAGAAAATACTGCATTTACCGGATTTGCGCACTCGGTGCCAACATCGCAGTCTGTTTTATATAGTAAGTTTTTTCCAAAACGATTCGTAAATTAACATAGTAACTTTTCAACTTGTACTTCACTTAATTTAAGGAACTTATAAAGAAGGATTATAATATTAGATGAGCAAAATTCTGCTTTTCGAGATCATTTGCATTCCTGCGGTGCACAAATAGTGCAATTCCTTGATCGTCAGACATGCGCATGCTGCTAAACACAACACAAACGCGCTTGTGTCACCCGGGCTTAAGCTCCATCTGACAGCTGCGTTTGACAGATTCAACCGTTTGGCTCAAAAGTGCTTCGGCGTCACGACCGGATTCCGTACGCCAGATTTATTACGCCTGTTTTTACGTGAACATTTTACCTCAAACATACGGAGAGAACATCTCGAGTTTTGCATAAGTAGAAAGTGTATAACGATGTCACGAATGTAACGAAAAGTTCATCTCGCATGTGTGATTAAATGAACGATCAGAAATAAACCCCAGCCCAAAAATGCAGCGGGTAATGTTAGGTCAAACAAGCGCCACTTTGTCGTCACCAAAGCAGAAACGGCTTTCCGTGGGTTACGGAGTGCATGCCTCGGTACAGATTCATAAAACTGCCACTCCACCCGCCATACAGCCACGGCTAGATGGCGCTACTTCCGCCACGTACGATGATGCCAACACTCCCGGTAGAAAGAAGGGGCTTCATGAGGCGCTTCTGATGCGTCTGCTATCGACACCAAGCGATGAGCCGCTGTTTGAGCAGAATGCATCCGACGTGCCTGAATCACAGCGCACGGAAGACGATTCCTTCGATAGTTGTCTGTCCGGCAGAAGCACGCCTGGCATCGAGCTGAACCTATTCAACCAAACTCCGGATGCTATGCGATGCACTACGCCACCGGTAGTAGCAGAATCGGGTGTCCCACCCAACCGCCACAAGCAGATGCTGATGCGTGATTTTAACAGCCCTTCGGCGACGGCAAGGTTGCGTGCGGTGCGTGCCTTAAATTCGGTTTCCAAGCGCAACGCGTACGGTAACTTTGATGTGTCGTACGCCGAGCAGGACATCATCACGGACGAGGAACGGCTTGCGCAGGAAAAGCGCACCATTCAGGATGTGATGCGGGACGTGTGTGTGTACGTGGAGGTACGATCCGGTACGGACAATCGCTCGGAAGGGATAAAGGAACATATTGCGTCCCTGGGAGCGAAGGTCAATGAACGATTGTTAAGGTAATTTCATGGCATTTAAATCGTTTGTTTATTGTACTAAACACTTATCCATTTTGCTTGCAGAGATACGACGCACGTTATCTTTAAGGATGGTTTGTTATCTACGTATCAAAAAGCGAAAAAGATGAACATACCGATCGTTTCGATACTGTGGATTGAGGCTTGTAAAAGACACACTTGCCTTATGAATGCAAACGACTTTAAAATATCCAACCTGGAACGGTACGAAAATCCGGATCTTTTCAAACGCATTCGGGTGAGTTTTTATTCCACCGATCAGGGGCTCTTGTTGGAAATCCATTTTAATATGTCTCATCTTTCTAGCGTCAAAAATCGATGCAACCGGGAGCTGAGGAAGCAGCAAAGAAGCGTCCAAATGCCGTTGCAAAGGCTAAGGCAACTGTTCCCGTCGTATCTCCACCGGCGAAGTTACCCGTCCTGCATCGAATTCGTAAGGATGATCGACTCGAGCGCATACTGAACGATTTCGAGGCAGAAAATCAAATAAACAGCTCCGCCGAAGGGCCGATCGATGAGTACGATGAACTGCTTCAGGCAGCTCCGATGCGCATCCTGGAACGGTTCCGATCTACCCCAACTCCCATGGAACGGGAAGCGGAAAATCAGACGGATGGCGGAACGACTCCAACTAACACCATTACTTCTACCGAACACGAAACCCCAAACAGAACGGATGTAGTTCCATCACGACGTACATTGTTCGCTGGATCTGGATCAAAGTCTATCACACCACGATCGCGACGCAAAACGGTTATGTTTACACCGCAAATGACGAACGTGGAAGAGGAACCAACAGCAGGTGCTAACCGTACCCCGAATGTGGTTGAAGAAACGCCAAAACTAACATCAGTTAGAAACCGACGTAAAACGATCGTTTCGGTAGGAAATGAGCCGGGAACATCGTCAGCCGTGTCTGAAAAGTCTTCGAGTCGTCGTAAAAGCATTGTTAGTGGAACTGCCACCAATACACCCGCAGCAGCGACGACAAGAACCATTCGTACGCGTCGCAGCACATTGAACCCGATCGAAGTTGAGGTAGAAAATGTGAATCAATCTAGTCTATGCGAAAAGAACGATCTCAACCAGCCGAAATCGATCAACGCCGCAGAGGAAACAATTCCTTCTGATCGCGTCCAAACTCCAGTCCCGACCACCACGGCAACCAAACGTTCTCGACGGAAGACGATCGCTTTCGGAAATGAAGAAAATACTCCACCTTTAGCGGCGATATCGATGGATTTAACCAAGACTGCTTCTGCTAGGAAAAAACGCGAGGTTATGGTGCGTGACACTATCTGTTCGCCGAAAGACATGGAAATGTCCAGCATAATGGGCCGGAATCAAACGAACGGCGAAAACAATCGCATTACAGTGGATTTGACGAAACAGAATAGTAACAGATCGGCGATCAGCATTTCCTCGGAAGAGAGCAATCGTTTGAATCCAAACGAACCGAAGAATCGTCGTCGCACACTATTTATCCCTTCCGTTGAGAGCGCAATGGATGGATTGGTTCTGAATGGAAACGAAACGGCACGATCCTCCGTAGGATCATCCACTAAAGATAGACGTAGGACGACATTACTCGCGCTGGGCAGTTCTGCCTCGTTGGAACCACTGGAAGTGAGCGAAACACCACCATCGGAATCATCACAAACTCGTCGGACACATGCCGATGGCAGCAGTATCGTGAACCGCCCAAATCCTACGTCCAGTTCTACGCCACTATCGTCGGATCCCGTCCCATCTGCTACAAACAGACGCAAGACGCTTCTAGAGCAGTACAATGACTCGCTGATCTTCAGCTCCACTCGTGTCCCCGATCGTCGCCGTACCGTTTTTGACATCACGATGGACATTATGGGTCACCGACTGTCCGAGATCAATCGACAGGCAGCAGCTGCTGCTAAAGCATCGGCAAAACCATCAGAGTGTGACGATCCATTCCTTCCGTTCGAGCAGCCCAACCCAGTGACTAACGTTGAAGGGGTTTTGAAGTCGCCCACCGCACAGACAATTCAATCCTCCCTGGATGCGTACTACCGGAAGGCGTCAAAGTCATGTGAAAAATCGACACAACCAAACCCCGGAACGACTGAAGCAGTACCACGGAAGCGAAAATTGTTCAACGTGCAAACGACGGAAGAGGAAGTGATGGCCGCCCGTAGATCACCGGCTACAACCAACACCAAACCAACAGCCAGACGACGCTCGTTGGCACCAGCTGCAATTGGGACGAAAAATCCAACCACCTCGGCGAGCAAGCACCGACGGACAACGGCACTGTTCGCATCACCGATCGATCCTACCCAGCGTCAGGTGAAAGAAGATCAGCGGAAAAATCTATTCCCCATCGGGCGTGGTTTACCAACGATGGCGTCACAGTATGCAACCGGTTCGCAACAGCCCGCCACTCAAATGCCGCGACAATATTTGGCCACCACTAATCTGCACACCGAGCAGAGCGCGTTCGTTAAGGAGGTACGATTTCATTAGTATAGAGTTATTAGCATACTTTTTGTGCGGGGAATAGGAAGGTGGTTGAAGGTACGAGGAGACACACATACAATTAGCTGTCGAAAGGGAGAGAGTTTGAGTAGATGCGTGAGTGGTTTGATTGTAGGATTTTACAAAGCACGTTGTTTTAGTTTTCCTTTTTTGCTTTGATGTTCTTAGTGCATTTTTTTAGATTGTCTTGATAAGGTTACCGCTTGGGAGCCATCGCAATAAAATTGTTTCATTTCTTTACCATACTCGGGGCATATGTTCGTCCTTTCGGTGTACTTATTTGAGCCACTTTCTCCGTCCGTCGCTTTCGCGAAGATCGCATATGATTACACAAAAAGAAGTTCCTTAATTTTCCAACCATCCCATCCCAACAGGCCATCGGAACACTCGATGGGTTCGTAATAGAGGCGAATGTCACCGACAACACCACCCATCTGATAACGCTCGAGTCACGCCGCACGATAAATCTGCTCCGTGCACTCATACGAGGCCTCTGGATCGTGCGCTACGAATGGATCGTGGAGTCGTACCAGGCGGGTCGCTGGCTGCCGGAGGAACGGTTCGAGTTGCGTAACTTTTCCCATGCGGTACAGCTTAACCGCAGTGAGCGGCAAGCATTCGGCAGTCAGTACCGGAATGAGCTGTTTGCTGACTATGCACCGTTCTGGATATCGCCCCGCTGTGCCATTCCGGTGCAGCAGTTGCGCGAACTAATACTGCTGTGCCGTGGGAAGGTTACCGGTAATGCGGCCCGTGCAAAGTTTCTAGTCGTCGAACCGAACGATAGTGATGCGGCACCGATCGAGGGACAGCAGATTGCAGTCGCACCGGTGTGGGTACTGGACAGCATTACCATCAACAAGGTAAAGAAGCTGTCCAAAAAATACCGGGTAGAGTGAGGGATTACACCATGTTTTGTTTTGTGTACAGCGTTATTTAAGGATTTATTTTATGTGGAAGACTGATATAGTATGGTAAGTACACTTGACGAACGAAAACAACTTCGATTAGTTAGATATAGTTCGAATAAAGCATACACTCTCACTAATCGTACAACGTTTCACACATGAAAAAGTTCTCCGCACCACAGGGCCGATCGTCGAAGGTGTAGTTGATGGACCATGGTTTGAAATACTCCAGCACAATGCAATGCTCGTACGTGCAGTTGTCGTGCATCGCGTTGTTCGGTTCGTTTTTGGTCCAACGATCGTACGTTAGCCGCTCGCCGGTGGACGATATGAAGAACTGGCCCTCCTCGCCTAGATCGTTACCGGCCGTCCACATGTGCAGGATGTCGTGCGTTTTGGTGAAACCACTCTTTTCGATGTGCTCCACCACACCGTTCAGCTGCTCATCGTTATTGATCGCTACCAGAAACATACCGCGCGTCCGGCAGTGTTCCGACGCTTTGTACCAGTTCAGCTGTGTTTGTGAGAGGAGATAGATAAGAGGACAGTGCACTTTTTTGCTGTTCTAGTTGTGTTTCCTTGAACCACGACTAAAGCTAGTGACGAGTTTTAAGCCTTTCACACTCAGGGAGGAGTATTCCCATTGCTCATCAACATCATCAAAGATTAAAGTTCAAGGACACGAACGTTCAAAGCAAATAGCTGATAGATCACCTTCCACTCACCTTAAACGTATTTCCAAAGTAGTAGGACTTTTCCCGAAAGATCCCGAACGTGTTGATGTCCGTTTGAGTGCTTATCAAACCCACCGCCAGGAAGCTGACCAAGACGGCGACCAGATGAGCCAAACGTTTCGTCTCCATCGCGCGCACTGCTGTTGCTCGTTTGATGTCCAACACACTATTAACACTGTCCACGATCGCCCCACCATACAGTTGTACCGTTTGGATGATGGTGGAATTTACGCAGAAAACCGGTGCGATCGCTGCGTGTCTTAGTGTATTTGATGCAGCTTTTTCTGTTGATGTTTGTCTGAGCGATTGCAGGTGACCCGGCCAAACCAAACGAGTTTGATGTTGGACTTTCCGCGTTGTTTGGATTCAGAATAACTGTCCGCGTAGACTGAAGGTCTTTGCTGGGGTTATCGGTGAGGAACCTTCACCTCGGAACATACAAACAAGAACTTGAAAAATACAAGCAAGATCGCTATCTTGCTATTCAGGATCACTCATCGACTGTTTTTTTTTGTTTATATTGCTATATTTATTTTGTTAAAAGAGGTCACACAAGTACTATACTAAATTACCTACATATATTACAGCTTCAAGCTGGTAGTGTTTCGCATAGGAACAGAAATTCGCGCGTACACGCTCGATCATTGAACGTGTAATTATAGTTTGCACCACCCTCCGCCCAGTATTCCAGGATGGTACAGTCCTCCCCGGTGCAGTCATCGATCTTGTAGTCGTTTGGTTCCGTTTCACTCCAGTTCGGATAGTTGACACGCTCGCCGGTCGAAGCCCAGTGGAATTCGCCCTCCTCACCCAGGTCATTCGCAGAGATCCAGGCGTACAGGGTTTTATGCGTTTTGGTGTAACCCGTACTGTTCAGATACTCGATGACCGCTTCCCGCTCTTCGGCGTTCCTTATCGATAGCAGGAACATTCCTCGCGATCGACAGTACTCTACCGCCTTGAACCAATTCAGCTGTGGCCGGAAGGAAAAGGGAGTTGGTTAAACTTCTCTATCAATTCCCCTTCGTTCTATCAAACTAACCTTGAAGGAGTTGCTGAAGTAGTACTCTTTCTGACGAAAAATCCCGAATGTGTTTTCATCGCCCTGGGCTGAAAGGTCCAGTACCGTTAGCACAAAAAGCAGGAACACCGTCTGTAGTTTCGTCATTGCTGAGGTATGGTTTGGAACTAACTGCTCCTACTGGTTCTGACGTCGTCTATCTGAATCAGAGAGCGTGAGAGATCATTGGACACAGATGCAAGACGCGCGGAGGGTACAATGCGAACTTGAGCAAGAACTTGTTTTAATGCACGCACACATATAGACATATGATGTTTCTGATTGACCTTATCGGAAGAAGAATGCTATGAAAAAGCCATGCTACAATCTTGCAGAAGAACGAATAAGAAACAATCTTCATCGGTACAGTGAACTGTGAACACGCATTAGGACATTATCATAAAATTTTAGTTGTCCTCATTTCTTTAACTGTGTCTTAAATTTCCTCTTCCTCAGATTTGGCTCGAATCAGATTGCCTCAGTATTATTCAGCGCACCAATAAAAGACGATCGTGTCTTTTGCAAGTTCTTCTGCAGATGAGATAAAAAGTGACATCAACTGGGTGTGCTTTATTGGCCATTTTTCTCGTATTTGAAACTGATGCACTCGACACACGTTTCCCTGTTTTATACAATGTACATGTATTTCATTTAAACAATCTCACGCCGGCAGTGTTTCGCAGATAAACAATAGTTCCTGCTTGCATGAACGATCATTGAACGTGTAGTAATAGTCATAGGTTGGATCACCCTCCGTCCAGTACTCCATGGAGACACAGTTCTCCCCGGTAGGATCACTGTCCATCTGATTGTTCGGTTCAGTCGTCCTCCAGTTCAGATAGTTGACATGCTCTCCGGTCGATGCCCAATAGAATTCGCCCTCCTCGCCCAAATCGTTAGCAGACATCCAGACTAATAAAATATTGTGCGTTTTGGTATAGCCCGTACTGTTCAGATACCCGATGACATCTCGCTGCTCCTCGGCGTTCCTTACCGATAGCAGGAACATCCCTCGCGATCGACAGAACTCTGCCGCCTTGAACCAATTGAGCTGTGGCCGGAAAAAGAAGAGTGAGTTAGTTAAACTCCTCCAAACCTTCGCACTGTCACACTAACCTTGAAGGAGGTGCTGAAGTAATACTCTTTCTGTCGAAAAATCCCGAACGAGGTGTCACCATCCTGGGTGGAAAGCTTTAGCGCCATTAGCACAAGACACATAAACACCGTCTGTAGATGTGCCATTGCTGAGGTAAGGTTTGGAACTAACTGCTTCTGCCTCTGCGAGCAAACTTCTATGCAAATTGAGTTCCCGCTTGTTGGTGGCCGTCACTCGGATTTTGGGCAGTCAAATTTATATCCTACCCAAATGACATTGACAGCATAAAATTTCGTCAAAAAAAACAGTGAAAAACTGACAGGTTCGGATCTTACCTCGGATTGAATATGGATCCGAACTTCTACCAGCGAGAAGAGCGAGCGATGAGACGTGAGAAGAGAGGAGCACAATAAAATGAGTGAGAACCAGTCAAGTGAGAATGAAAAAAAGGGGAGAAAGATTGTCAACGGAAAAATTAAATTTATTTGCTTGAATTTTTAACTCGTATTAGTAACTGTCTCGGGATTTTTTCTTTGAAATTTTAACTTGTATTCGGAATTAGCTAGG
>KB663721.1:2684886-2687386 GCA_000349025.1 Anopheles minimus
TCTCTCGTGCCAGTTTGCTCACCATACAAACATCGTCGCTTCACCATAGCGATGTGAAACAGAATGCTTACTCACTATGGAAGAGGCAGCCCGTGGCAACGTCTCAGTACGGGAACCATTAGCTGTCAGTCAGCTTGCCATAGTGAGGAGCTATCTGATTGTCATTTGGGTATATTGAGATAACTGAGCTACGCGTCAAGGAAGCTGAGTGTCGCATGTATGCAAATTGGATCTCCTTCCGAAATATTACAGTAACGCACAAAAGTAATGATATACTGTAATATTTTCATTCACAACTATGTAAAGAACATGTAGCATCGCTTTCGTTATTTTCATTCTTACAAGGAAAACCATTAGATTAAATTACACAAAATGCTACATTTCATTGGGGACTTTATTTTCGTACATTCTGTACCGCCTCAAGACGGTGTATGGCCACAAGATCGGTTGTGGCGTTACCAACGCGTGTGATCTTCTTCGTTCATCAGCTCTTCACCCATATTCTAAGCCGCTCGCTACATTTATCTCAACAGAGTGTGGAAACGATGGTGGTACACTTAAAACCGGTTCTTTTCAAACCTGCACATAGCAAGGGGAAATCCATGGTTGCTAATTTTTGACAATTAGCCTCAGAGCTTTATCACACGTGCCCATTCCGTATTCGAGTTATCTAAAACATTTTCACATTTGGCTCCGCTCGCTCGAACCGATTGGATCTTCCAATCTTAGCTGTTAGACTTCTAATGATTCACACATGAAATAGTATGTTCTTTGGCAATATCTATCATCTAACGAATAGTTTGCACGACCAGGACTTGGAGGCCCATAGTGCTTCAACACCACGCACTGCTCTACTGTACAGTTGTTCACCGTTGCATGGTTAGGCTCACCCACTGCCCACCGATCGGACATTATACGTTCACCGGTCGATGTCCAGATGAATTGATTTTCCTCTCCGAGATCATTGCCAGATGTCCACAGCTGCAGATTCTGCTCGGTTCGGAAATATCCACTTTTCTCTACGTAATTGATTATGTCGTCCAGTTGTCTTTGGCTGTTGATGGATATGAGGAATAAACCCAGGGACCTACAGAACGAAGCCGCCTTATGCCAGTTTAGCTGCAGATGAGAAGAACGCAATGATCATAACTGGGGAGGAAAAGTTTGAATAGAACGACTTACCCTGAAGGTATTCCCAAAGTAATAAGATTTTTGCTGCAACACCCTAAAAGACACCGCATCTTCATTAATGGCTGTTGTGTGAAACTGATACAGCAAGGAGACTATCAACAGTGAAACAATTGGAGTCACAATGGAGCACTTCATGCTGCTGCAAAGCTATACTGTCTCAAGACACTGCAATGGAACTCTGCTCGTTACTGACCGTCAGATGGTTTTATTTGCAAACATGTCTTATCAACAAGTTCTTAATCTTCCTTCCTTGTCGATAGAGTAGAAACAACCCTTTACCCCTTCATGCCCATTTTTGTTTAATGTTTCTGAGCTTCATTTCTGGTACATAGAAAATATATTTGAAAAGAATAGAAATAATCTCCAATTTCCCAACAAAAACTCAAACATTTTTATCAACAACACTTCGGTGTTACAGCATGTCTGCACCACTAACCGGTTTTTTTCTATTTTTGGCCTAGCTCACCGAGGGCCCCCATATCAATTGCTTCTGGTGGTTTTATTTTTGGAAGCAAAATGCATTTTTCTCGTAGCACATTGATGCGTTTCACTCATTGGAATACTGAGGAAGACATCAAAATATCTTCTACTGTGGAGATCAATCGTTTCGTGCTCACTGCTTTGGAGTCACGTGGATGCATTTGCTTATGGCGCTTATATTTTATATTTTAAATCGATTCTAGCATTCCCAAAACTACATCCCCATGTACGAATAATTCGAAATATAATAATGTAACTAAACTTGCTTTAAAAAAATAACTAAAACTACTTGAATAGGAATAAACATAACTTACCGAACTTTTATGCCAAGCACTTTTCCATCCACCATTCCCGTTCTCCAGCATCATCGTTCGAACGCACCAACACTTGTACATCCGTCGTCGTATACGAAAGAACGTACTCGTGCAAAAATCACCATCACTTTATGCAACGCACACCGTGACGGTCTCCACCATCGGAGCAGGCGTTGGAATATGGAAAAGTAAAACGCGTTGTGCTGTGAAATGCCGGCCGGTGTAAAAATAGCTTCTGGAAGCAGTCCATTATTGTTCCGGTACCGGAGATCCGGTTACACGCACACCCATCCAAAAGACATCAACGCATGTGCAATAAACACATATTGCGATCGCACCGTTGCTTTCCGTCTTTGCAAATCTGCCAATTTGATGCGTTCGTTGTGTGGTAGTGGTAGTGGTAACATGCAAGACACTCGTTCCAATGACCTTTTCCATGCCTGCTGCGGACTTGTGTCTTCTTTGCGCGAATGTCGTCTTTCCGACGGGGGGAATTGTTAATCCATCGTAAAATA